>LPNX011006373.1:285033-434568 GCA_001517045.1 Pseudotsuga menziesii
AGGACCCCTATAATCTGGACCAACAGTGCCAGCAGCTTCAAACATGGCATGATAGTAGGGGTTGTTTTTGGCGATGTTGAAAGGCACATCACCCCATAGAAAACATNAGATGGCATGATAGTAGGGTTGTTTTTGGCGATGTTGAAAGGCACATCACCCCATAGAAAACATTTTGTCACAAGTCTATCCGCCTCATCCTTCTCCCTTTGTTTGAGCATGGTTCGAACAGAAGGTTGGCTCGAATGCGATGCCGATGCCACATGAGGTGAGGCTGAAGAAGGCATAGTGTAATGTGGGGGTCGTGTAGATGAGGAGAAGGAATGCAAGTCACTTGTGCCCCCCATGGTTCGTGACTGTGTTCTAGATGCAAGTTCGTGTCTGAACTCCTCTTTCTCATCCCTCTTCTTAGCCATGTCAAGAATGGATTGGTTTGCAATCCGCATCACTTCTGGGGTAACAGCAGGACAAACATCCACTTCATGCCCAGCAATTTTGGCAAGGTGGTATTTCAAGCGGCTAATTCCACCAGAAATATCCTTCCCACATAGTTTGCAATTCAACTTTTGCCGATTATTAGGGTCAATTGGCTGCCCATACTCCCACATTGGATCCAATGGCTTTGCCATTGTGTCCACTGTCACCTATGCCACATTGCCACAACAAACAAACAAAAATGAATCAATTTTAAAATGTTCTTCTTTAAAATTTTGATTCTTGAAAACAATGAAATTATTAAAAATTTTAAACATTCAAACTTCAAAGAAATGGGAGGGTGGCCTACCTAAAACCCTATAGGCTATGATTGTAATGGGAAATCTACACCCTATACTAAATCTAAACCTAAACCCTAACTTAAATCTACATTAACCAACAAATCTCAATCAAAATAAAAAATAATGAAAGTTTAATGTTAAGAATACATACCTGATTAAATGCTATGGAAACTTGATTGCTCCCTTCCTCTCCTGTAGAAAATCGCCCAAGATCGCCCAAATCGCCAGAGCTCCTCTTTCTCCAAGCTAAAATGACCAAATGAAGTGAAAAAACCCGGCCGCGGACTGTTATCGGCGAGTTTTTTAATTTTTTGCCCAGCAAGCCGATATATTTCGTCGACTCGCGATAATATCGGAATATATCGCAATATATTCAAATATCGCGATTTTTTCAATGTGTCGGAAAATATCGCGATAAATTGGGGCCGATATATCGCCGGGGTCATTAAGTCGCGATATATTGCGATGTCGGCGATACATCGCCGATATATGCAACTATGAGATAAAGTGACATGCATGCAAGTCAACGGCAAATTAGAAGATAAAGTGACCTAATTAGGTCAAAGATTAGGGTTTTGCGCAGTTGAACTTTATAAATAGAGGAGAAAGCAAGAGGAGATGGACTTTGGATTATTATTATTTTGGGAGCTCTTGGATAGCAGCACAGCGTGCAGCACAGCAGTTGGGGTTGGAGACAGAGTCTTCAGCTAACAGGATTTCGGCAGTGAAACATCTGTCCTAGTCTTATTCCGGGTAAGCCATACAGGTTCACCACTTGTTCTTCATTCATTCATCAGTTATAGCAGACAGACAAGCTCAGAAAGTTTCAGCCCGAACGAACCTCTCCTCCTACAAAAACGTCGCCTTCAATCTGGAGGGTTTTTACGGTGCTGTGGGGCAATGACACGAGAGGAAAAGAGCATTATTAGACCACCCATCCGGATCCTTATGCATGCAGCTATCTCTGGAGTCATTATCAGCGAAAATATTAGTGCTATATTTTAGGGCATTTTTGCATGGCGAGTTTGCATGCACAGTTATTTTGCAAATTTGTATGAGATTGAGTGTGCGAGTCAGCACTATCATAGAACATTAGAGAATGTCAATATTTGGGATATTTCAGTGGTATCAGAGCATAATCTTGGCCAGATGTGGGCACATAGCAATTGAATAAAAGTGCATGTTGATACATGCATGTACATGCAAGTGCATGTCAGAACAAAGTTTTTTCTTTGCCAGCTTGTGAGAACATGAAGACAATGAGAAGGGTCTTGACTGTAAATTGGCAAAGGTTAGCAGTACTTCAACACTTGCCTCGATATCAGGAGTATCTAGCCTTGGGTGATGATGTATGTGCAGCATTGTCCTTTCAAGATTATTACACCATCAAGTTCGGGATCCAGCTCAAGGATGTGGATGAGGATCTCCTTAAAGACATTAGTTCAAATTTACAGGAAAATGAATTTAGAAAGGGGATTCTACAGACTGTCTCTCCTGTTGATGACAAGACAAGCATACAAAATTTGGAGAGACATTCAAGTTCTGAAGTTGTAGTTGTCCATGTTGATGACATGGAAGCTATTCCAGGTAAAATATCAAATTGTGAAGAAATAACAAAATTGGCTATTTTGCAAGCTAGCGACAATACAAATAATTATGGAAGTAACAGAGATGACCTGATAGGTGAAAGTGATGTTAACACATTAATGGCATCGAGGGAAGAGTGCTCTCTGCTTGTAAAAGAGAAGCAGAGCTTTATTAGGGATGAAGCTGAAGGAATTGCCCAAGAGAATGTGTATATTTTATCACAAACTAAGGATGACGAACACAATGACAGCAGTACGATTGCCAATTTAGAAAATTTAAATGTTTGCCTCGTTGAAACTGGTGAAAGTGTCAAATCGCCAAATGGAAACAAGATTCAGGCATGTGAAGATCTAGTATATTTTTTAGATACTGAATTGAAATGCAAGGGCATGGATGCATCGATTATCTCGCAATGTTGTGCTTCTTCCACTGGTGATGCAAGCACTGGTGAGGAGCAGATTGCCGTAAAGGTTCAGGAAAAGCAATTCACCAAGTGCACTAAGGGTTCTTCCGTTCAAACAGCTGCCATAATATATGGAGGAAATTCTTCAGACATGTTGAGAGTGGAAGATTCCAGTATTGATTTCATTGTAAATGCTGAAGGTGGCACTTTAGAGACAGAAAAGTGCATTCCACCATATGAAGATCAAGCAAGTTTCTCAAGGGAAACTGATAGTGTTCGTGAAAGTAACAAGAAAGATTCACATAGGAATTATATTCAAGAGATAGAACAGGGAAGAGAACAAGTTGATCTAGGGTTGAACACCCTTGGTGGAAATGCAGAATTTATGGCAAGGTTGAAGTTGCGTGAGCTTCTTATGCCAAGGATTGTTAACACAGTGAATGAAATACAACTTGAAAGAAAACGAAAATTGCCTCTAAGGAAAAACTGGAAGGTAAATGAAAATCTATTTCCATGCGGTTTGTCTCCAGATAGTTTGTCCTTGATAGAGGATGCAGTTCAGATGGCTGTCAGAACATGGGGTAAGAGATCATTGACCGAGCTTCAGGCAGAAGACCGCCTGTCATATGCGTGTGAAAAGGGACCAATCAAAGATGAAGTCATTGCAAAGTTACGCAATGCTTTTGAAGCTATTGTATATGAGTATAAAATCTATACAGAAGAGGAGAAAAGGAAGGTAATTGGAGCAGGTGGACTTCATGTGGTCGGTACAGAACGTCATGAGTCAAGGCGTATTGACAATCAGCTGCGTGGAAGAAGTGGTAGGCAAGGTGATCCAGGAAGCTCAAGATTTTTTTTAAGTCTTGAAGACAACATCTTTCGCATTTTTGGGGGAGATCGCATACAGGGTTTGATGAGGGCATTTAGAGTTGAAGACTTACCAATAGAGTCAAAAATGCTGACAAAATCATTGGATGAGGCTCAGAGGAAGGTGGAAAACTACTTTTTTGAGATTCGGAAACAACTATTTGAGTATGATGAAGTCCTCAATAGCCAACGTGATCGTATTTATACAGAGCGTAGGCGTGCTCTTGAAGCCGATAATCTTCAACCTCAAATGATAGAATACGCCGAACTTACCATGAATGATATTCTGGAGGCAAACATTAGTCCAGAAACTCCTAAAGAAAATTGGAATCTTGATGCTGTTTGTGATGTTGTTCTGAATTGTTTTGCTATTCTAAAAGAGGCTCTGGAGGACCAAGGCTCAAATGTTGTTCACAAATCATCCATGACAACTAAAATGAACGAGAGTGTAGGGATGTTGCTAAAGTGCATGAAGGTGATGGAAAATGCTACTTTCTTAAGTGAGCAGAATCAGAAGCACTTGTTGGAGATTATCTTAAAGTTAAGACGTGAAGGATCAGAACTCTCCTTTATTGCCCTTGTGATTAATGTTGTCAAGACACTCTCTAGACCGCTTTTGAGGCAAAAATCACACAGTTCAGTTTCTGGGAGACATGAAAAACATAGTATGACTGGGAATGATGGTAATAATACTCACAGTTCAAAAAGCTGTACAGGAAAAGCCGAGTTGCCAATATCTGCCACAGTTACAACTCTGGAAGAAGAACTTAAAGGAGGCATGAAGGCTCCTTCTTTAGCTTGCACTTCTAATGGTGGGCGAGGACGTCGCAAAACAGTGAAGCTGTCTACCCCACAGGGTAAGGTTGTGAACTCCACAATTTTTAAGAACAATAGTGTTTCCACATTGATATCAACGTCAGAATTTTCAGTTGCAGGTTCTAACAACGATCATGCCTTGTCTGGAGAAACTTGTTATAGTAAGGATAGATTAACTGGTTCAAATGCGGGCAAAACTACACAAGCAAAGAACACAGTGAATAGAGTTTCAGCTGGCATGAAGTCATTGGCAGGTCTAGGGAGGCAATCCTCTAGGTCAATAGAGCAGAAGCGAAGTGCCTGTTTTGAAGACTCACAAGATCCATATGAATTCAACAATGGAGAGTTGGCACCTATGAAAGGGAAAAAGCTGAAGAAAACCAAGAAATTAAAAACAGTTAGTGTTTCAGCCAACAATACCAATGCTGGATTGGACAGTGAGGATGTAACTCAGTTTTTTGATGGTACTATGGGCTTGATCAATGGACAAGAGCAATATGATGATGAGAATGAACTTACCAAAAGGCAATGGGCTGAAGCTGGCACTTTACTTGGTGATTGTCTCCTTTCAGCTGTCAAGGTCCTTATGAATCTGACAAATGACAATCCCATTGGTTGTCACCAAGTGGCTGTTTGTGGAGGGCTTGATACAATGGCTTCATTAATTGTTGATCATTACCCTCTTTTTCAATGTCATCTCTTATCTTCGAGTAAGCGCACAGGAAAAGGCACCAGCACAAAATCACCAGCGAATGGATCTTGTGACGAAGTACTGAGTGACCAAGATTTGGATTTGCTTGTTGTCATATTAGGAGTGCTCTTTAACCTAGTCGAGAAGGATACTAGAAACAGGGCACGTCTCGCTGCTTCAAGTGTCACATTGCCTTGCAGTAGCTTGAGTCTAAATTTGCATAATGGTGGATGGTTTTTACAGGTTGGCCAAGATCGAGAAATTGACCAGCAGTATATGAGCATTCTAGTTGAAATCAAAAGGGTAGAATGTCAACTTGGTAGACTTATTTCTTGTGATGGTGCTTATGGACAAGGTACTTTTCGGGGGTTGGATTGGAGAGATGCATGCAAACCCTAAAAGTGACATGCATGCAAACTCTAAAAGTGAGATGCATGCGAACCCTAAAAATGACATGCATGCGATCCCAGCATTATTTTAATGATGCATACACTATTTAAGTCTCCCTCCGCATGCATGCAAGTCAACGGCAAATTAGAAGATAAAGTGACCTAATTAGGTCAAAGATTAGGGTTTTGCGCAGTTGAACTTTATAAATAGAGGAGAAAGAAAGAGGAGACGGACTTTGGATTATTATTATTTTGGGAGCTCTTGGATAGCAGCACAGCGTGCAGCACAGCAGTTGGGGTTGGAGACAGAGTCTTCAGCTAACAGGATTTCCGCAGTGAAACATCTGTCCTAGTCTTATTCCGGGTAAGCCATACAGGTTCACCACTTGTTCTTCATTCATTAAGCAGTTATAGCAGACGGACAAGCTCAGAAAGTTTCAGCCCGAACGAACCTCTCCTCCTACAAAAACGTCACCTTCAGTCTGGAGGGTTTTTACGGTGCTGTGGGGCGGTGACACGAGAGGAAAAGAGCATTATCAGACCACCCTTCCGGATCCTTATGCATGCAGCTATCTCTGGAGTCATTATCAGCCAGAATATTAGTGCTATATTTTAGGGCATTTTTGCATGGCGAGTTTGCATGCACAATTATTTTGCAAATTTGTATGAGATTGAGTGTGTGAGTCAGCACTATCATAGAACATTAGAGAATGTCAATATTTGGGATATTTCAGAGTAGATGGTAGCTAGGGAAGAAGACATTGTCCAACAAAATGCCAAGCAAGCAAGAAAGCAAATCTCAGACAACCCTCCCTCAATGGCAGGCAGCAAGCAAAATACCCCTAGTGGGTATGGACCCAAGGGCCAAAAGTATTTGCATTTTTCTTATGTTTTGCAAGATAATATTTTTGTTAGGTTAGGACAATATATAAGGCTATATACAAGCCACATAGTCAGTGATAGGGCTAGAACTTTAAGAATAGTACAAATTGGAAGTAATTCTGTTGAAATCTTAAAGAACTCTGAAGTCTTCAAGACAGATTCACCTTTTAAATTGTGTATTAATATGCTGGATTCTTAGGCCACCGCCTCCATTTAATACAATAGTAACCATTTTTGTTAAAAAGAAAACAACTAGCTCAGAGATGGTGGGGCAATCCAATGGAAGTAGGGCATTCAAACAAGCCAATGTGCACCAATCCCTCTAGAAGCACACCACAAGGTCCCAAAGATCATGCTGGAAGAAAATACCCTTTTTACTCAAACGATGGACCTAGAACCGTGGAAGTTTTGCAATACAAGAACCCTATAACCTTCAATTCCGAATAGGATTCCATGCCAAATCCCAACCCTCCCTACTGCCTGTTATATTGCATCAGCCATTTTATGTATAATTAAAGGACACTAAAATTATTTCTTTTATTTTACTTAAGCTCTGTATCCTCAGCCTTTTTCCACTCTCTTTATCTTGGAGATGTAGGAGGCAGGAGCTATAAGAATATAAAAAATTTCAAGACATATAGAAATGGGTTGTGGTAGTACAGTCTCTCAATTATCAATATCACTGAACCTCGAAAAGCAATTAACGAAAATGACAGACAAGCACTAAAGAGATTTCTGACTTTTTGGGGGCATTGTAATGATTCTTAGTATTGGGTTTAGAGAAATGCTTATAATGTACATGTGGTTTTTAATAGTTTTTTTAAATGTCTACTCTTACAAAAGATTAATATTATAGAAAAAGATCAGAGTCAAATTTCTTTCTCAATTATATCAAGCTGCCCTATTGCTTCATGTGGAAGCACATCACATTTTATTAAAACCTGGTTATCCTCACTCGTTTGATTTGTGATCTGAATATTTATACTAGCAAATATATTTTATGTTTCTGGTCTCATATAATTATGAATGGCTTAGCATTAACAGCCTGCAAGTAGCCAGACTCAGATTCATTTATAAAAATGATTCTACCTCAAAATGTCTCAGCTAGTGAATCAGGTCCATGGGATGACCATTAAATGCGATATATTTACATATAGAAATGCTGGAACCTAATAAATAGAGATAATTTCCAATACATAAGCCAGCTCTGAGGACTTTACTACATGCAAGAAATAGAAGATATATATCCTATAACATAGCCAACATATTCCAGGATAACATCAAATGTCCAAAGCTATAAAAAAAACTGTATAAATCAAATCACTTCCGATTACAGGAAATTTTTTCCCTGCAATTTTGTCGATGATTTCAGTCAGATTCTGCAACACCTGAACCAGAAAAGTTCAAGCCAAAAAGGTCAAAGACTATACTTACCATATTCGCAGAAATGTGGATTCTACTGTTGAGCATTCTCTCATTTTATGATTAGCTTTTAGCTTTTAGGAGATGCTTTGGCACTCCTCTATATCTCTGTCGAACTGTACTTTTGATTCCCATTGACCTTTTTCATTTGTGGCATTAATAAAATTATCTTATCTATCTTATCTTAGATACCTTTCGCATCAAAATTATACTTTCTGGGTCCTTTGGAGGCCAAGCAATCTCCTCATCCACCTCAGTTATCGGCTTTAAAATTGCCTTCAAAACATCTGTTGCAGACTCAATTTCGTCCTGAAAAAACCCACTATTCAGTAGTTAGAACATAAACAAGGATTTACTTCCTTAGGTGCTTCAACAGTATTAGGATCCATCACAGCAGCATAATTCAGTACGTTTTAATAGTTTTATAAAGCATCACCCATTCAAACAAGAAGTTCAGTCTTGTTTCATACAATTCATGTTTAAACTTGAGATTTGCTGACAATTGCAACATAAACTTTCATTATTCTATTCTCAACAATTTAGCAAAGAGAAGGTACAAAGAAGGCAGCCATATCAAACAATGTTGCAAATATCGCTGAGAAATTAGTATTTTTTTAATTTTGGGCATATCAATGCCTAAACAAGAAATAGTGCCAACGGAACCACAATATTCTTTGAGAATAAGAAATTATTGTGATTGTTTGAAAAACTCATGAGTCATTCAAAAAAAACGCCTGCATTTTTTTGCCTTTTGAATTATTTCGAAAAAAATTGCCTGAAAATATTTTGCATGTTTTATTGCTTGCCAAGTTTTTGCTAAGTTGTTCCACTTTTTTCCTAAGTTTTTCCTCTAGTCCAATTTATTGATCCACACCAAGTTTTTCCCAAGTCCACTTTTTGCAACATTAATATCAAACATCAATAATTTAAAACAGCTTATAACTGTAATGACAACCCCATAGAAACCAAATCCAAATAAAATGTTCCAAATGCATAAACAGGAATTAAATCAATTTTTTCTCCTTGAATCTACAATCCAGAACTTCATAGAGAATGACAAAGTATCTTTGGAAAAACTTGCTAAATAAAAGGTTATGGAAACCAAAACTTGAAAAGCAAGGATATGAATGCAAATAAGTGTGTATAGCACATAATCATAACCAACTTATATTTAAAAATAACATCATAACACCCAAACTTGATGATGGTAACATTCAGTTGATCATTGTTGCATTTAATCAAAGATAGGCCCCTTATTCACCAAAAGCTCCCATATGAAAATTCCACTTTCGTTAGCTAGTTTGACTTTGTGGGAGTAGCAAAATAATTGAATCTGTGAATTCACTTTTATGGCAAACTCTACACACTAAAAATTACAAGCATAAACATTATCTACCTCTTGGTAATTTTACCTCAGATCAGGAACAGCAATGTGTCAGAAAGTTGGTAAAATGTTTTGTTATATACAAAAATTAATAAAGAATACGTAAAGAAAAAAGAAAATTAATAAAATTAAAATTAAAAAAAAGAAAAGTAATAAACTAATAAATTAATGAAATAGATGATGATCTAAGGCAGCTGACACGAGAACACAGGACATGGAGAACAAGAGAATACGAGTGTCCGACATGGGCACGCTACCCCGGAAACTAGACATGAAGGGCACATTGTGTGTGTGTATATATATAGAGAGAGAGAGAGAAAGAGAGAGAGAGACATTCAGATCCAATTTTTTGTAGAATATAGAACATTTACAAATATTCAATAGAAATTACAATCGATACACATTACACATTCACAAATCACAATGCATATGTGAAACAAAGAAACTTTTTTTCTTACAGAAATAACCAGCGTAGATAAGCCAAGTTACAATAATCCATAAATAAAATATATGTTTTTGATAAGATAAGAGATGAATTACAATTACATTGCCTCGGGCTTTATAAGCCATTTTGCGCCTTTTGAATATAAGTCATGTCTTTTGACTTTTCATACTTATTTAATTAATTATTTCTTATTTAATAATTATTAATTATTAATATTAATTTATTTTAATATTAATAATTAATATTAATATTTAGTATTATTGATTTATGGTATGTTATATAATTTTTATATAACATTGCCTTCCCCTTAGAGAAGCTTTGTCCTCAAAGCTTAGAGAAGACAAGGCTTACATCTAATTTCTTGTTCGTAATGACATCTTCTCGATCTTTGTGTTAGTAACTGCAACACTTGATGAAACGAAACGATATGAGTTATGGATTCCCAAGAAAAATTGCCACATCGTTTGTGAAGTTGTCCATCCAAGATCTATTTTTATTGGAGTTGTTTGTTGACCGCTTTGTTGGATGGCACTTCTTGTTTTCTGCATATCTTGTTCATTTCGTGTTCTTTCCCTTCTGAAATCATATCTCCTCTGTTTGTGTTCATTTTGACCCTGGCGTTGGTCAAAATGCTTTTTGTAATTTGGGTGCCGATAAGGAGTTCTTGATGTTTGTTTTTCTGCTGGATTGACTTCCTTTTAAACTATTATGGGAACCGAATTTGTATTTGTTTCTTCTTCCTCAACTGGAATTGGTTTGTTGGATAGTTTGGATGCTTCCATCTGGATTTGAACTAATTTGTTTTCTAATAGATTATTATTATTCTGAATCTTCTCAAACCTTTCATCTTACGACTGTTTGTCATCTTTAAACTTCTCGATTTTTTCCTTTAGTTCTTGATTAACCTTCTTCGAAGCAAAATTTTCTTCGTCTTTTCTAGTAATTTTTGCTGGAGAGCTTGAATCTTCTCTTCTAACTTTTGACTGCATTGAACTTTATCCTTTGCCTTCTTGATTTGCAGAAGTAATTTCTAAATATGATCTTTTAAACGACAAATCTCTTCTTCTTTACCTACAATAACCTTGTCAAAATCCTTGTGTATCATCTGTAATGATTTCTCATTTCCTTGCGACAATATCTTTGATATTTCTTTGAAGTCTTCAGATGATGCGACATCTGATTTTGACTTCATGTTAATGTCCTGTAATGTGATTTTCTTCCTTTTGTAGGGGAATGCCAGAACCAGTGTTGCAAACATCAGCGCGGCGAAAAAATCGGCAGGGTCCAGGAAACATCGTTTCGGGATATCTCGGCAACACATCGGCAAACATCGGCAATAAATCGGCAAACTTAAAAAAATACAAAAATATTCAATTTCAGCTTTAGAAAAAATTGGGAAAAAATCGGCAATATATCGAGAAAAGATAACCTCGAAAAAATCGGCAATATCTCGGGAAAAAATCACCCCGATTTTTTGAGAAAAAATCATCGAGCTAAAAAACTCGCGATTTCTCAGACATCGGCGATTTCTCGGCCGATGTTGGTAACACTGGCCAAAACATCTTTTCAGTGTTTAAGATAAAAGTTCCCAATGTTTCTAGCCACGGTAATCCCAAAACTAGGTCACCGTCACTACTCCACAAGGATTTAACTATAAATTACGAGATGCCAGTATGATTTCCAGTGTTCCATTGCAAATCGCTTATTGCATATTCTTGCTCATTCCAAAAGTATAACCTTTCACATATATTTGACTCCAGAATCGCTAACTTATTAACAAATTCATTACTAATATAATTATTGCGTTCGTCGAGAGCAATAGAAATAGTAATGTCTTTCCCTCTAATTGTTCCTTTTATTTGAAATAATACTGAGACATAAGATTTTAAATTGCTTGGAAATCTTCCTTGTTTTTCTCCATGAGACTCCAATTTATTATGCTTTCTTAAAAATATTTTTTTTTAATAATAATAACAATATTATTATAATAAATATTTTTTATATAATAACAATAATAATAATAATAGGACCGCGGACGGCTTGACTGGGCGGCGCTTCTGCAGATCAGGTTTAGGTTTTGCTGAGGGCTTCGGCCTCCTGCCGCCCCTCCAGCACTCTCGCGGCCTCCAGCTCGCCCTCGTGGCCCATCTCAGCGCAGCGTCTGCCATGGCGGCCTCCAAATCGCCCTCCAGTTCGCCCTCCGCCTGCAGATCGCCCTCGCGGCCTCCAAGTCGCCCTCCGGTTGTTGTTGCAGCTGCCAACTCCGTGGCTGTCCCGTTCAGTGCCGACCCTCCTCCTCCAGCTCCGGTTTCCTCCCTTGGCAACCTTTCTCTCAAGGACGTGGCCTCTCAACGAAGGGACTGCCCTTCCTTCAAAGAAGTGGCCTCTCGACGGGGGGAGTCCTCTGTTCAGCCCGCTGCCATTCCGGAAGCCCCAGCGATCTCCATCCAGATGCCGAAAGAAGCCCTGGAGTTTGCTTCTGAGTTATGCAAGACTTCCTTGGTTTGCAAATTCAATGGCTTCTGGCCTAGCCTGGCAGACCTCCAATCCTGGATCTCTTCTGCTTGGTCCCCTCTGATTGATGGTGAGGTTGTTGCTTGCCCTTGTGCCAAGGGTTTCTTCGTGGCTATTTTTGATTCCGATGAAGATAGATACAAGGTTTCTAGCTCTGGGCCGTGGTTCTGGGGTAGAGCAGGGCTATCCATGAAGCCATGGACCCCTGACTTTGACCCATCCACGGCCTCCATCTCCTCCGCTCCGGTCTGGGTGAGACTCCCTTCTCTTCCCCTGCATTTCTGGGAGGGAAAATCTCTTGAGTCTATTGGAAACGGTCTCGGGAAATTTCTTTGCAATAGTCCAGATGAGAGTATAGACCGAACCACGTTTGCAAGGATCTGTGTAGAAATGGACTTCAAAAATGGATTCCCAGCAGAAATCAATCTCCTCGGCAAGGGCTACTCTTGGACCCAGAAGATCGACTACGAGAATCTCTGCTTCAGATGCAGGGTCTGCTTTGAAACAGGGCATATAGCCCGTAACTGCGAGAAATCATCAGGAAAAAGAAGATTGCCCCGAAGCCAAAGGCCCACTTGGTGGAAAGAAGCACCTCCGGAGAAGCAAGCTGAAGGGAAGACCCCGGCACCAGTCCCAGAAGAGGAAGTCGATTCCGCCCCCAAAGAACTTGCTCAGAGGACAGACCCAGTAGAAATACCTCTGCCCATGTCGCCAAAGCCAACCCAGCGAGTCTCACGCTGGGCTGATATTGCCGATGCCGAAGAAACACAAGGTCAGACGGAAAACCATGATCAAGGCAAAAGCAGCGAATGGCAGACCGTATCAAAAAAAAAAAAAAAACCCATCCAACATCGGACAGATGTAATGACACGAAGCCGAACTGGCTCGCTGAAATAGCTAGCATTTAAGTTTGTAGCAAGTTTGCACGGTTATCGAATTACTGAGTGACAGAAGCTCTCTCTTTTGATGTAATGAACCCAGTGGCTTGCCACTGTTTTTAATACAATATCTTCCAATTGTTATGGTCTAAAAAAAAACAATAATAATAATAATATATTATTATTATTATCTAGATTTTTATTTTTATTTTTTGTATTAATTTTTTGTTGTTTGGTTTACGTGGAGGTAGGGAGGTGGTTGTTGAAGGGGGGCGATGGTGGAGCTAATTGGGAGAAGACGAAGGGAATAAGCAGAGGTCGCAAGTGGGAAGTGGAGGAAGTAGGTGCACGAGCGGCAAGAAGCGCCGGAAGGGTCGACGGAGAAGTCGAGTAGTGGTTGCTTGGTGTGAAGGGCAAGGATCAGCGCAAGGGAGGCGAGGAGCAGCATGGGGGAAGATGGAAGGAGATGGAAAATGGAGGGAAACACGAGACGCACGGCCAAGCTAGAGGATGGGGAATGGACGAGAAGGTTGGAGGGGGTGGCAGCGAGCAGATGGGAGAGGTGGTGCACGCAGGGCGACGATGAGCGTGGGAGCAAGCAGATGGACTGGGGTGGTTGGCAGGGAGTTGGACACGGAGAAGCGGGAGCAGACGTAGGGTGCAGGAGGATGAGGAGTGAGGAGTGGAAGGAGTTGGTGAAAAAAGGAATGCGCGCGGGGAGAAAACGAGGAGAAGGAAGAGGCACGGGGCAGACAGGAGGCGCGACAGGCGGCAGAAAAGGATGTGCAGGGAGGAAGGACATGGAAGTGTGGTGCAGACGTTTGCAGCAGCTTTGATGGAGACTGGCGTGGGGGCGTGTTGGAGGGGTGCAAGGACTGATGGGGAGGAGAGGGCGTAGTTTAAGGGAGTGATGAGTGGAGATAAGGGGAAAGGCGCGAATTAGGAGGTGGAGTATGTAGCAATGCAGGGGACGCAGCACGGAGGTGAGGGTCGTTTGCATGGAGCAGCGAGGGCAAGTGAGCGCAAGAAGATGGAGAGGAGAGGATTTTTGCGACCAATGGCCTTTTTTCAATCAAAAACCAGAATCTTCAGAAACTCTGAAGTGATGGCTACCAGCCGAATCAGAGTTGTCTCTGATACCAATGAAACAAAGAAACTTTGTTTCTTGTAGAAATAACCAACGTAGATAAGCAAGGTTACAATAATCCATATATAAAATATATGTTTTTGATAAGATAAGAGATGATTATAATTACATTGCCTTGGGCTTTATAAACCATTTTGCTCCTTTTGAATATAAGTCATGTCTTTTGACTTTTCATACTTATTTAATTAATTATTTCTTATTTGATAATTATTGATTATTAATATTAATATTTTATATTAATATTAATATTTAGTATTATTGATTTATGGTATGTTATATAATTTTTATATAACAATATGTCGATGATAAACCTAACTAAAACCCCCATTAGTGGAAAGGGATAGGTCTCAATCCACTATTGAAACAAGGGAAGAAGGTTGGTGATTGACTTCCCTCACCCCCACTATTGGATGCCCGCAAGAGGCATAAGAAAGCCAACCAAAATAGGACTATTTCTATTTGATTAGATTACATGGATGGGCGCCACACCCTATTATTATTTGTTCCCATTACTAAACACCCTTTATATTTTAGATTATGTCACTTACAATGATGATGCCACTTAGATTGAATGTCATGGGTAGGAATAGAAATAAGGGGTAACCTCCCCTATGTGAAATGAATCCCCTTGTGATGTTGTTTGTGTTATATGCACCCATAGAATACTTATCAGTATGCTCCTTGACTTGATTTGAGAGGCTAAGAGACAATGGAAATGTTTACCTGGTTGGTCCACCTCTCTTGAAATATTAGCCACATTATTGGCAAAGGTACCTATGGCGGCGATGAAAGAGTTGATCTGGCGATGTATCTCCAATTGGTCCGCCTCATTTGGGACCATGTACTCAAGGAAAGAATAGAATCCATCTGCTACCTCCCCAGTCAAATCTGAATCAATATGCTCTCTATACTGATACCTTGGGTTAAGAAAATACTGAGCTGCATGTATAGGGCGATGGAGTTGATTGTTCCATCTCCTATCAATGATCTCCCAAATAGGCGCATACTTGGCCACTCTGTATTTGTATGCTGCCTTTATCTGCTCCTTTACTTGATCCATAGCTTCATAAATGTATCCCATGGCCAATTTTCTCCCATCAACCAACCGCAACACCTTTACAAGTGGCTCAGTAATTGCCACAACCTCTGCTACTCTTTTCCAAAATGAAGAGCTTTTAATTCTTTTCTTGGTGTCTTTTCCATCTTGTTTGTGGGCCCATTGGGATGAATTCCATTCATCACTTGAAAACATTTTCTCCAAGTTCTGTGCTTGGGAAAGGAGAGATTGCAACGTGAGGAAGTGAGTTGCAAAGCTAATAATTGCAGGCCTAACAAGCTCCCTACCCTATGTGTGTCTCCTCATCAAGCTCAATACCCAATCGTGGATGTAGATGAATTTGATGATGCTTTTGGCATGCTCTATAGTGTCCTTGATCCAATCTTGTTTGCATATGTCCTCAAGCATGAGGTCTATGTAATGTGTCGCACATGGAGTCCAGAATATGGTTTCATGTTTTTCCTCTAACATCTAACTAGCAAGAACATAGTTAGAGGCATTATCTGTGATGATTTGTACAACATTAGCTGCATGATATTTCCGAAGAAAATTGGAGAAAGGCAAAACAATATTCAAGAGAGCCTGAGTACATTAACGCAGTTGGACAGCTCCATCCTGTCACCACGGAAACCCGGTGTCAAGTCGAACAACAATTGGATAACCTCACTTAAAACTTTGGTACTAATCCTACAAATGAGCATAATGATGACAGTTTGGAAAGTTTACTACCTTGTGACCTTTTTTCTGAAGAAGATGACTATGATCATGAGGAGGGATATAGCCAGGGATGTGATACAAGTGAGGAAGAATCCCTTACATCTAAGATGGATGATAACTACGAGACTTTAATTGAAAATCAAATCTTAGAGGTTTCATGTGATGAAAGTCCTGCATGCTACCCACCGAATGACAAATATTTGGAAAGTTGGGTCCAATGTGATATCTTTGAAACCCAGCTTTTTGAAGAAGATTGTTTTGAGCAGAACGAGGAGTGTAGCCAGGGACTTGATACCAGTGATGAGGCATCTCTCATATCCGACATAGATGGCGATGATGACTATTGGAATTTTATTGAAAATCCAACCTATGATATTTTTTTTGAGAATCTCATCTATGATATGTCCATCAAGGGTAATGTTTATTCTGAGACTAATGAAAGTTGTAAAGAAGAACAGTTAGAGTTTTCCTATGATCAGTCAGAGTTGTATTTGAGTATCTGTAACGAGGACTTGGAAAAGCAGTGCAGCGAAGAATCAGATAGGGTTCAACTAGTTGAAGTTTTTTCTCAGCGATCATCTTCACATATAGATGTTCCTTATGTTTTGGAGCAGCTTGGGGCTTATACAACGAGTTATTATTTGATAAGCCTTAATGATCAGCATGATGGAGTAGTCGACCTGCCTCATCATCCCGATTTGTATATCGCGCTATCTAGTCATGAATAGAAGCAGCCTGCGCGAGTACCTACCAGTTTGGGAAGAAGTTTGACGACATTATTCATGCCTATGATTTCCCGTCCAACCCGCCCATTCTGGATCATCACGCAAGTTTGCATTTTCTAAATAAAATATTCTTGTTTTGGCTGGTAACCAAAGACAAGGAAAAACCTTTTTACATTAATAAAATGCTTAGGTGGCTACATTGGATTTATGATAACACCTAATTTTTTTTTGTATCATGCTTAGAATAAGAAAATAGGCTCCTTAAAGTGAGCATTTACTTTAACATTTTCTTTCTGTACTTAGAAATAAATAAATTTTTCAATGAAGTTTTGTCATTTCTTTGAATAAAGCAACTTTTGGATCATTGGCTCTTTTTCATAAAACTTGTGCTACTAAGGTTTTCTTGTCAAGTTGAGATCTTTTTAAGGGTATGGAAACCAGAGATTTTGGTGTTCTCATGTTCTCTCCTTGCATAAGAGACTAGATCAAGCACAAGTCCCATAGTTGGAGCCAGATGTTATCCACTCATTTGTACCATAGTTGGATTAGCTGAGGAGCCGCCATTTGACAAACATGATAAATGTTTGTTTCCTGTGTATCAGATGATCCGCCTTTGTGCCTAGCCAATTTTGGCTAGTCAGTTTTTGTTTTCAATAATTATGACCATGGCCCCGCGGGGTTTGTAATAAAATGTGCTAGTAGGGTGTTTTGAGTGGTCCGGTCTCCTAAGACGTAGAATTTAAACTAAGGTATTCCAGGGAGTTTTTTGCCCTTGACAATTATGCTTTGCATATAGCCGAGTATAATCGACGAAGTTTTCTCCCGCTTCCTCCAAAGCTGGAATGCCCGATTTTGAATTCTGGGCCTTGGGGGATTATTAGAGCCCAACTGAGTATGTATAAACCTACTAGACATTATTAGAATAGAATATGGTCATGTCCTAAGTCACTAGGACCCTCAGAAAAAATTCTGAAAATTTTTTTACCGGACAGGTCAAATTTTGGATTTTTAATTTTTTAATTTTTTAATTTTTCCTAAGTTTTTAATTAAATTTTTCCATAATTTAAATGGAAAATTTAATTTTGTAAATAGTCAGTCATCCAGAACCCGAATTCAATGATTGAAGGCTCTAACCTTAAGCCAAAAATCATTCATGATCAGCCAGCCAGCTATCTCCAAGTTTCAGAAGTTCATTCGGCCTCATAATTAACAATTTCTCAAAAAAGTCATTTACGGAGAAATTATTAATTAAAATATTAAAACGAATATTTTGGAGAAAATCAAAAACTCTCCAAAATTAACCAAATTGAATAAAATAAAAGGCTAAATGGCATGGCATTGGGCATTTATGATGATTCAACTCAGCACAAATCCTCTTCAGTCAACTATTGGAGAGCATTAAAGGTACATTCAGTTAGCAAACTTGTCATCTCCAGCTAAACTCATGAATTTGGTGATGTGGAGAGCAATCATTGGTTTGGTGATCTTTACGAAGAAGGGAAATAAATGCAGATAGTGTTTGGTGCAAATCCTAAGGGTTTTGGCACCTATCATCTTCAGTTCACACCTCTTCAAGCTCTCACGCCTCCTCACAGTGTTCACGCCCTCATCTCCTCCAGGGTTGCGCCCTCACACGTGTGGCTTCTTAAGTGGTTGGTTTGTGAGATTTAGGGTTGGGAGTGGGCGTGCCTTGCCTAGGTGGAGGCCACCCCTCACTAACACCAACTTTTTTTTTAGGTCTGGGCTCTCAGTTATGTGTCGAGCCAGTTAGGTTATAGGATTTGGTTTTAGGGTTTTAGCTTGCTCTCTTTGTATAAATAGAGGCTCTTTCAGCTCTATGGTGGTGGATGATTGATGTAGAGAACCTCTGGTGAAATATTGTGATGCTTGTTGCTCTCATGCAACCCATTTTAATAAAGAAAGGCTTCAGAGGCTCATGCTGTGTAGATCTTGGATGCATATGTTCCGGTTAATGAGGTGATATTATTTCAATTTCTTTGCTTTTGTTAATTTGTGGGTATTAATACATGCTTTAGAGGGCTTATAAAAGCACGTAAGAATAGGTATTTGTAGCTTTCAAGTTACCTATTTATTCATTTGCTTCCAGAAATCTAAAAGAGCATTGTTTTATTCAGTTATATTTCATGCTTTTGTGATTTCATTTAGTAAATAATACATGATTTAATCCCCGTTTTGGCAAGTGTATAAGTCTTAGTCTGCAGATCACTTCACCGCACCAAGTAAAAGGTTGAGTTGAGTTGCATCTCCTTTTCTTGGAGCCAAGCATAGGTTTCTAGCAATTGCATGCTATTTGAGATCCAGGGTGGTTTCAAAGATTCAAGATCCAAGTGGTTTTATCTCCTTTATTCACCCTAAAATTAATTTTTTTCAATTTTTCCACTTTATGTTTGCAAGTAAAAATCTTATCTATAAGGCCAACATTTGCATCTTGCTCCCATTTCTAGATCTAAGAAGTGTCAAAATTTTGCATTTTACTTGGATCTAGTTAGTACTTGAAGTAGCATAAAAAATTCCAATCTTTGCTTAAGTACTAAGTGTAATTTTTTAGTGTATTGTATTGTCTAATCCACCATTTTGCAGGAAAATAGCTCGCTGGTTTTTCTCTTTTCATGACAGGTTAAGCGAAAATGCTAGCAAAAAATTGAAGATTTAAGCTCCAAGAAACATTCATTTTTCCCCTTTCTTCATCCCCCTTCTCCAAGTTGCCTTGAAGACATTCTCAAGATCACAAAAGGACTCCAAACTTCAAGAGCTTTGTAAAAATTAATAAAGAGCAAGTGGGATTAAGGCTCCCACGCCCCCTCTTCCCCCATTTGGGGGAAGCTTGTATCGCCTCTTTCTTTTCTCATTTTTTTGCTTAATAATTTGCTAAAGTAGAATAAGATAGAATAGTTTCAATTTTTTGAATTTTGTTTTTCATTGAAGTTAGATAGAAAAGTTGATTAGTCCATTACTTAGTTAGTTCAAAGTTTTATTTACTTTCTTTGATATACTATTGCAAAACCTAAAAGATATCAAAATCTCTTGAATCTCACCGTAAGGTGGATCAAGAGTGCTCTCTATCGGAGAGTTTGTTTAATTGTCTTTCTTTTATTAATTTTTATGCACTTTACTTTTTGCAATTAACTAATTAATCTCTAAGTCTCTTGAACTTGCCGAAACCCAAGTCAAGAGCACTCTCTATCGGAGAGCATTCCCACTGCATTTCCTTGCATCAAGCATATAGTTTAGCTAAAACTCTTGAACTTTTGTCATAAGACAAAGTCAAGAGCGCTCTCTGTCAGAGGGTTTTAATTAATTTATTTAATAAAATCTTTCAACTCACTTTCCCCCTTAATTAATTTACTTTGTTGACATCCTTCACCTAGTATACTCTGTCGACTTTCGTGTTGGGCCCGCACTCAGAACGGTGAACAGACTTGTTAAGACCGCAATAACAACACAAATTAAAATTTTACCCTTTAACCAACGTAGCGGCATTGTAAAAAGTTTCCCAAGTCATTCCTAGTAAGGGCGTTGGAACCCCCGTTGTCTAGATTCTCAGCTAACTGGTCAATCTTCGCGATACCAACCTGAGATACTGGGCGGGCTGTCATGTCCCGAACGGAGTAACTCGAAAGATTTTCCCGGTCGATCTCTGATACCTTCTTCATTTCAAAGCCATAATAAACAAGACCACTAAAATCTTTAAAACGTACCAAGAGCACTCGCATAACATTCACTAGCTTTATTTCAAGACTTCTTGTTAATTTCTTTAAGCATTGCAATACTTTGACTCCATAAGGCACTGGTCTATTATTTTATGTATGATTATTAATTTAGATCATTTTGTCTTTGGCTTATAAAAATCTTTATCTGTGAATGCATCTTTTACAAGTTCTTGATATACTGTTCATCTGTTAATCCAATACATCAACGTGGATTGCTATTTTAAGTCTTGTGTTCGAAATTCATAATAATAAAACATCCTTCATCACAATAACTCCTAAACAACATCCATCCGCATCATTCACACATTAGAACTTAACTTAAACACATTGAGCCATAGAAAACTCTTTGTTAAGGACTACCCCCCTTGGCTTCGGTTAGGAGTTAGCCTAAACGGAGGAGCTACGAGTAGGTGACAATACCTGCCTCTGTGCTTGCCCCCAAGGTCACACCTCTCCCACTTTCTCAAGGGAGGAGACAGCTTTCGGAATATTTCTACTGCTGGTGTGCAATTGGCGGACAACACACCTCATCAGATGCATCACTTGATCTCAAAAACATGGTTCCTTGTGGGAAAGAAACAAGAAAATTTATGAGAGTACGACCCTTCTGATGGTCCATCCATCTGACATGATAGTGCATCTTGTTCTGACCCATGACTATTTGAAATCCTTCAGGTATTCATCTATGGGAACTATCTCTTTTTGCAAAAGAGATCCCCTCAAGTGATGCATACTAGGGCCTTTGAAGCCCTTACCAACAGCTATAACAACATCCCACATAGGTTGGTAATTAGAAGAACGAGCAGCATTGAAGGGGAGACCAGCATCATACCACCATCTAGCTATGTACTCATAGGCAACTTCTTTGTATTTCTTCTTCCAATGGTCATCTAAGGTGGGATAAACTTGTGTTGGAGGCAACTAAGAAGCATTGGCACTAGCAGAGAATGTAAAATAGCTTTGAATGCCACCCTTCTTTTTTTATTTACCCTTCTCTTGTGTAGTCTCAGAGGGTGCAACATACTAAAAATGATCCCTAAGATCGGTAGAAGGGATAGATGAAGAGCCTTCAATTGAACCAAGAGCATAGGTCCCACCAATCATTTCAACAAGCCTCCTCTTCTTTCCTACTTCTTCCTCTATCTCTCTTTCCCTAGCCTTACTCTCTTCAAACTTCATAAATTGTTCTTGCATATCAGCTCTAATTTGTCCAATAACATCTAGTGGAGCTTCACATGCCTTCACTTGGCCTTTGATGGCAGCCAAGTGTTGTTTAAGCCTGTAAATTCCCCCACCCTTAATCAACTTCTTGCAATACTTGCAATACATCACCCCGTCAACAACATCTGCATGGGCCCATGCAAAATCTTTTGCTTTTGGGGCCATTTCTGATAGGCTGAAAGTTGAAACAACAATGAGCAAAATTATAAAATTACTGTTTAAGTCTTTTTATATAATACGAGGGCAAACTGTAAGTTAATTTTTTTGCATTTGGTAAACTGTAAATAGAAATGTCAATTTTTTTATAAAACTTTAATAAACTTACCTCTGATATTGAAGAGTGCACTGTTAAGTTCTAACGTGCCAACTCTAGCTCTCCAACTTGCCAAGTCCACGCTGTGTATGAGAGTAGGTTTCAAAATTCAGACTGTGTATGAGAGTAATAAGCATTAACAGTAGTAGGATAGTCACTTCAATCTTCAATAGCAATTTGTAACAGCAGTAAGATATTCCAAGAGATAAGTGAATGATGTAAAAACTAATTACAACTACCTCCACGCTGAATACTTTAAAGTTTAAATCTGGTTCAAAACTTCAAACTTTAAATGGATAAATAGTGTTTAGTATTTACATGCCTGAATTTAATGGATGGGTAGATCTGAAGTTGCTTTCATTTTTCCACAGCCTAGATGGTTTTCCACTATCCACAAAAAGAATAACTCCAAAGTCCAAATAGACCCCTTCTAGACAGTAAATCCTCCACTATGGTGACCAGTCTACCCACGGGCCACAATTATGCAGTAAATCCTGCATGCCAGCACCCTTCTTGTGTGTCCTGACTCTTCAAAGGAGAACAGTCCACTCCAAACTTCCAAAGACTCTCCAAACATCAAACTTCAAACAAAAAAACAAAACGTGGGTCACAGGTGTGACTCATGAGTGAGTGAGTGAGTGTCTTGTAGTTGGGTTGGGTTGGGTTGGGTTGGGTGGGTATTAGCCTTTAGGTTAGGAATTACGTTAGGTAAACTTAAAATAAAAAACAAAACAATAAAAATTAAAAAAAATTACATGTTGTCGGGTTGTAGACCGGCCAGTTTGGGTCGTAACTCAGTCAGTCCAATCGGTTCGGACCGAACCAGACCAGTTTGGTGTCTGAACCGGTCGGTTCAGTAACGAACCGGTCACCGATCTAGTTTACCTGTCCGTCTGGTACCAAACCGGTGAACCGGTCGATTCCGAAACCAGTTCGAACGGTTCTTAAAACTATGTTACCAACATAGGAGCAGCCAACAAAAGACTCAAGGGTCAAGTTGGAGGAGCCATAGGTACAAGTACAATTACAGACACAAAGCACAGGTTCTGGTAGTCAAAGGGAGTCAGGAGGAAAGGATCCTTAAGTCATTGACTTGGAGGATGAGCTACAACAGGAGACGGATGTCCAACAGCCGCAACAGGTAGACACTAGGCCACAGCCTAAGTGGTTTAGGTCCACAGTTCAGGATTCCGGGCAAGTGACTCTTCCACAGAGCTCCACGAGGCAAAGCAAACCACCAGAGAGACTTAGCTATATGGCATTGATGATGTAGTTTATTAACTGCGAACCTTCCAGTTTCGAGGAGGCTGCACAACATGACATGTGGCAAGAGGCCATGGTTGAGGAGTATGACTTAATCATGAAAAATCAGGTATGCGAGGTTGTGCCAAGGCCAGAAGGTAAAAAGGTGGTGGGATCCAAATGGATTTATAAGGTGAAGCATGCAACAGACGGAAGCATGGAGAAGTACAAGGCGCGCTTCGTGGCTAAGGGGTTTTCACAGAAGGAAGGTGACTATGAGGAGACCTTCGCCCCTGTCGTCAGATATTCTTCTATTCGGACCATTATCTAATTAGCAGAAGAGATGAGTTGGTGAGTTCATCAGATGGACGTCAAGACTGCCTTCCTCAACGGAGTTATACAAGAGGAGGTATTCATTGAGCAGCCCGAGGGTTTTGATGTGGAGAACAAGGAGACGCATGTGTGAAGGTTGCAAAGAGTTCTTTAAGGGCTCAAGCAGGCACCTCGGGCATGGTTTTCGAGGATAGACAACTATCTACGGGAGATGGATTCCAGCGGAGTGAGGCGGACCATAACCTGTACTTCTTGTCAGGTGAGGTGCCTCTCATACTGGTCTTATATGCAAATGATCTCTTTCTCACAGGAAATGAGAGGTTGATTGACGAATGTAAGTCCAACCTTGCAGTTGAGTTTGAGATGAAAGACCTTAGGTTGATGCATTACTCTCTAGGCTTTGAGGTTTGGCAGAGAGATGGGTGCTTCTTCATTGGACAGGGGAAATATTTAGTGGAGATCTTGAAAAGATTTAGGATGGTGGATTGCAAGCCTATGTCCATACCTCTAGTTTCCAACTGGAGGAAGATTGATGCATCGGGGTCAGACGGATTTCATCCTACATTGTATCACCATCTTATCAGATCGCTCATGTATCTGGTCAACACACAGCCAGACATTAGCTTTACAGTCAACTCTTTGAGCCCATTCATGGTGGACCCTTGGAGAGTGCATTGGACGGCTGCAAAGCACATGCTTCGCTACATCAGAGGTACAATGGAGTATGGGTTGGTTTATGAGCACAGTGGGAGTGTACATTTAGCAAGCTTCACAGATGCTGACTGGGCAAGATGTGTAGAAGACCAGAAGAGCACTTCAAGTTGTTGCTTCAACATTGGGTCAAGGGTTATCTCTTGGTTCAGCAGGAAGCAGAAGTCAGTTGCATTGAGCTCGACAGAGGTTGAGTACATGGCAACCAGTTTAGCTGCTTGTGAGGGAATGTGGCTGAGGAAGTTGCTTTCAGGGTTATTCGAGTGTGAGCTAAAGGCTACAGTAGTTCGCTGTGACAATTAGAGTGGCATCAGGCTATCTGAAAATCCAGTGTTCCGTGACCGGAGCAAACACATAGACATCTGGTACCACTTCCTGAGAGATTGTGTATAGAAAGGAACCATTCAATTAGAGTACATTCAGATAGATGAGTAGGTGGCAAACATTTTCACCAAGGCATTTTGCAGACACAGTTTTGTGAAGTTCAGAGACAAGTTGGGGTTGCTACTGAATCCCTTCCTTGTTGAGAGGGAGTGTTAGAAAGTGGCAACAAGAAAGATCTTCTATCATTGCATGTGTCCTTGCATGCTAGAAGACATTGAACAGGAATCCAAATGTATTAATGTGATTTTCCTAAGTTTAGACTTAGGAAAATACATTAATTAATCTAATTTGATTTTGACTAAATGAAGTCCATTTTATAAAGTGAAAAGCGAAAAATAACTTAGGTAATGGCTAATCTAATCTTGGCCATTGATCTCACCGGAGGATCACATCCATTGATCCATAGTGAGGGTTAGGATTTTCGCTTGGCCATTGAGTTAAAAGAAGATTTGGTGGAGAGGACACACACGGAAAGAGATACAAACAAACAGAGAAGTTTGCAGAGAAGACGGAGGAGCACTCACCTGAAGGATTCACCGAGTTACCAGGCAGAGCACAGGGCCGTACAGGATCAAGCAGAGGGAGGTTGTATGCTGCAAAGGAAGGTCGTACACAACCGTATGGATTCCGTACAGCTAACGCAGGTACCGTACAGATCCATACAATTGACGTAGAGGGTCGTACAGCTGACGCTGGAGGTCGTACTGTTTGTTGGGCTTGCTCCATGATTTTGTAGAGGTTATTGTTGAAATCGACATTAATGCCAACATGGACTTGCAGTGGCCCCACAAGTTGTCATTGATGCCACCAAGTCCCTCTTGCAGTGCCTTGAAACCCCTACAGAGATGGTTTCTGCCTTGAAGCACCTTGTACCTAGTTGACAAGTTCCCTGTACCCACAACGTTGGATCTTGGAGCCACCATCTTGTTGAAGATGCTGAAGACCCTGTTGATGGTGTTGAAGACCCTGGAAATGGTCCTGAAGCCCCTGTGGATGATGGTGAAGCCCTAGATGGGTTGGAGAAGCATTAATGACCCATTTTGTGGTCATTCATGCTCTGATGATGTCATGGTACCCTAGGAGAATGCTTAGCAACCCCACAGGTGATGACATGATGGATCTTGACCCTTGAAGGTCTCTTGGTGTGATTGAGGTGGTTGAAGAAGCCCATGAAGCCTCTTGCTTGATGAAGAAACCTTTGGACCCACATTTGATGGCTTAAAGGTCTTTGATGACTTGATGAAGACTTGGAACCCATGATGAAGACCTTGATGCCCTTGCAAAGGTTCTGAAGCCCATTGCTTGCATGATGGCATGATGAAGTCACCCACACGCCTGTGATGACACTTGGACACTAACTTGCATGGGTTGATGTGGTGATTGAAAATGCGGTGGACACAATTGCTTGCACTTGATGATGGGGTGAAGGTGGTGTGTGTAGGACATGACACTTGATGGCTTTGATGTTGAAATTGGCAAAGGTCCATGTTACCGTTTGATGACAAGCTTGAAGCCCATGATGCTCTTACATGGCACATCCTTGGAATCCCTAGTGGCTTAATGGTAACCCTAAAACCATTCTAATGGTAAGGGAGAAGCTTGAAGAAGGGTTGACTTAAGTACACTCTAAAACCATAAGGATGTGTGACAAAACACAACTATTAAAAACTAAAAATACAAATTAATAAACCTTACCTTTCTTATCCTTGAAGTCGGCTCCAAAAATAAATTCAAAGTCAAATTTAAAAATTATTCTTTTGGAAAGTCGGCTCCATAAAATTAGTGGAGAATGTGTATAAATAAGACATAATGTATCCTCATTTTGCAAGAAAAAATCGGTTGAGTTGCTTTGAGGTTTTTTCGTAACTGTTGGACTAAGGCTAAGGTTCGGTGGCAGCAGTACGAGGAAAACTCGAATTTTTACAGTAGAGAAGCTTTATCTTGATTTGCTCTTTTTCCTCTCGACGGTGACTATTTACAGCAGTCTTTTCTCCTTTTTGGAGCAGAAATCTATGATGGATTTTGTCTTGGGGTTCTTATCACCAGCATATGCTCAGTCTGGAATGTGATTACAAACAGTCATATGAACATCCTTCTCAACAAGCCCTAGTCCCAAATTATTGACTGTAGCAGCAGCAACAACACCTTTTAAGCACTTCAACAATACAATGAAAATGTAGTAAGAAGATAGCTCGCATGCTTGAATTAGGAATTCGGGACTGAGACAGGTTAACCGAGGCTAGTTTCAATGGAGATATGACTGAGAATAGTTAGGAGCAGTCCTGAAATTAGCAAAGGAGCATGCCCAATTTGGCAACAACAATCAAGCTCATTTTATGTCTCTTTGGTGTTTTTTTTTTGTGGCCCTAATTTGTTGCAGCAGCCGAGAGTGGAATGATGCCCTAACAACAGTGTAGGAGGGCCCCTTCTTATACACAACAGCATGCCCAGACCCTAATATGCAGTCTTCATGATGAGCTTATTCTACTCAGCCTAAAACAATCCCATCCGAATTTATTGCAGCATGTATGACCAGCATCTTGACATGACATCCTTGACAAAGTTTGTTTGAATGACATCTAAGGATGTGGATGAATGCACAGTCCCAAGCTAGACTAAGTTTAGTGTTGGTATAGATGCATATGCACAATGGTTGGGGAATACACAATTCAAGGGTAAGTCTTTGACATATATACACAGTTCAGTGATATACCATCATGAAGTAATGATGAAAGGTATGTTATACAGTGAAGTGTGTTAGATTAATGATTAGATGAGGATGATGGTGCCTTAATGCCTATTGCTTGTTAACTTATGATGATTTATACACAACATTGATATGATGATATGATACAATGATGAAGTTCAATGATCTCTTTACAGTCTGTGTAAAGTCTGCTACGGTATATACAGTTGAAGTCTGATCAAGATGATATAAACCCCAGGGTGATAATGTACACTTGTATCTGTGAATGATAACACTCTATTTGACATCTACCTATTGATGATGATGAAGTGATAATGATCTCTGTACAGTCTGTGTAAAACCTGCTATAGTATGCATAGTTGAAGTCTGATCAAGTGAGCAGAGGTTGATGATACTTGATGACATGATGTTGTTGACTATGAGGATGATATGTAATCTATGATACTGTATAATAAGACTATGATGATATGATGTTGAACACTATGATGTATACACATCCTTAACCTTGATGACGATCAGACTTTGATGATTACATGTTCAGAACTTGATGTTTGATGACTTGACAAGCAGCGTTGATGGGCGGACCTTGCAGTATTGCAGCAGTGTTGATGACATGATTGATGAGCAGATGACCAGCAGTAGTGATGAGCAACATTGATGAGCAGCAGTGATGAGCAGATGATCAGATGATTGATGAGCAGATGACCAGCAGCAGAGATTGATGAACAGATCGATGTGCAGAGATACATGAGCAGAGATTGATGCAAGTGAAATCTTGCACTTGAGGATTGGACTCCTCAACCCCTTTTTAGATGGAGCTAAGAAAACCAGGCTGGGTCCTGTTACAAGAGTTGGTGCTCTTTTCAACAGTTGGTGTTGATTGTAATCTTCCATGTACAAGAAATAAATATCAAAATTACAAATATTGTTGCGTCTCTTTTGATGTGATGTTGTGCTTATGACTTATGATGAATTTGATTATGCAATTGAATAATATACTCTGATTGATTAAAAGAAGGTAAAAAGTTTATAATTTCTCTCACACTGATTCACCCCCCCTCTCAGTGTGGCCATTGTGTCCAACAGAGGTTCTATTTTTCCAGGTTGGGTGTATTGAACCACTAGATGTACTTGTTCTATATCTTTATAATAAAATTTCATATCTAAGTGTTGCACTGGTTTTCCCATCTTGGGTTTTATCAAGGGGTTTCGATGCCCAAAAATACCATCTATATTGATGTGATTGTTGTTCATGTTTCTCAGTATTTATTTTCCGCTGCATTACTAGTAAAAGAAATTCATGTGTGTTTATCAGTAAAATTAATATATCTTGTGTAGCCCTAGTTTCATTTTTAAAGGAAATTTACATTGGTAGACTTGTCACCATGTTCCTTAATGATGGGAGAGCTTGATAGTTTAGATGAGCTAGTATTATGTGCCATAGCTCATTGATGTTAGTGGAATCGCGGACTAAGGCTTGCGCTGGTAGAGAGCTCAGACGATACAAGCTTTCCTCCCTTACACCAATTACTTTTGTTGTGTTCATCATTAGAGGAAATTTGGGGTCTAAAATGGGCCTTATAAGAAAACGCACCAACAATAAATTTTGTGAGTTGGAATTCAAGAACCAATAGAATTTCAATAAAATGAGTCAACCATAATGGTTGAATTGACATATTTGTCATAAAAGAAAACTATTTTTTTTATTCGTATTTTCGACATACCTCCCTGTGTTTTTACTCAAATTCCGAGCAGGAGAGCTCGTTGGATGCGGAATTTAAGTCTGCATCCAACGAGCTCTCCCGTTCGGAATTTGAGTAAAAACACAGGGAGGTATGTCGAAAATACGAACAAAAAAAGTAGTTTTTTTCATTCTTCCTCCAAAATTAATAACTATTATTTTATTATTTTAACTATTATTTTATTATTTTCCTTAGGAGGCCCATTTTAGACCTCAAATTTCCTCTAATGGCTAGAATCCTTGTGCCATGCAAGCACCTTTGCATCTGCAAATGTCACTCTATATCCCTTGTCCTCTAAGGCAGAGATGGAGACAAGGTTTCTTTTCGTACCAAGTACATATAGCACATCATTCATATGTAGTAAGTCATTGGATTCTAACTGAAGAGAGGTAGATTGAAAACCTTTCACAGTGTAGTTGGCATCATCTCCAAATACAACACGGAGATGGGATTCTTTCTCAACAACTTCTGAAAGGTTCTCTTTATAACTAGTCATATTCTTGGAAGCACCACTATCTATGAGCCATGTATCACTAGTGGTGGGAACCGTACCTGATAAGGCTGATATGAAGAATAATTTTGTACAATCTTCATTTCTTTGTTTCTTGTGATGATGACCATCTTCCACATCAGATGTTGAAGCTTCATGCTATCTCCTGTTTGAACTAAAAAATTGGCTTGCATAGTGACCATATTTCTTACACTTATAGCATTGGATGTGTGATAAATCCTTCTTTTCGCTGTGATCTAGAGAAGAACTTGGTCTCCTAGCTTGGTGCTTATGTTTGTGAAACTTCCTTCCTTGTCCCTTGCCTTTCTTGGCATGAGTGATGAAGGCTTGATTCTCCTCAACTTGAGGACCATGGAGTCTTTGCCTTGCTACAATCCTGGTTTCTTCCTGAGTGCAGACTGTCCATAACTTGTCAAATTTGGGCAACTTGGTTCAACCACTTATGGTTTGGATGAAGGACTCCCGAGATGGTGGAAGACCATTCAGAGTGGTCATGACAAGCTCCTTTTCTTCAATGTTGTCTCCATTGGACCTTAGCTTGTCTCGAAGTTCGATGATCCTCATGAAATATGAGGCAATAGATTCGGACTTAGTCATCTTCATATTTGACAGTTTGTTCCTCAATGTGAGAGTCCCATTGATGCTACTGTGTTCAAAGAACTTCTTCAAGGTCTTGAATATCTTCCTCGTTGTCTTCTTTTCTGAGATTTGTGGAACCAAGTGATCTTTGACTGAGTCCACCAAAATCCTTCTTGCTTTCGCATCACACTTCCTCCATCGAGACTTGGCTTCTTCCACTTCTGGTTCTGGAACTTTCTCATTAACAAACTTTAAGAGATCATTTTCTTCTACGATGAGAAGAACCTTATGCTTCCAGGATACTAAGTTTGTATCCCCATCAAGACGATCTTCAACCATCATTCCAATCATCTTGTCTACAGATCTGAACCAGAAACCCTAGCAAGAGTTAGGTCAAAAATGTATTTTGGAATTTAGTGACACTGACCTTACAAATGAATGTGCCCTATCAAGGTGAGATGAGGGAAGATGAGATTGAGCCAAAACAATGGAGGGAAGCCTCTGAAACTTGATGCCCTAGTTTCTTCTCGCAGTATCCCGCAATGTCCCATAGTATCCCACAGTAAAAAAATGAAACTTCTCAAAATTTGGTTTTTCTTTCACCAAAAGATGTGCCTCCCCTAGAGCAAAGTTTCCACATCCCTTTTTCTGTTGAAGAGATGAGGGAAGGCCTTGGAAGGTCAAACCCTAGCTTCCAACAATGGCCTCTTCTAGAACTGCTCTGATACCATGTTAGTTTTTACAAGATTATAGCAGTATATCTTATTTGCAAATAAACAATAGGATCTCTAGAAGAAAGACAAAGCACATAAACAAAGAACACAAAAATTTATCCTAAGAAACCCAATCGGGAAAAACCCAACAAACCTTCGTATAGAGATAATGACTTCTGAGAATAGAGAGAAGAAGAGAGAGAGAGAAAATGTCTCTCTAAGATATAACCCCAAAAAAATACTCTCCTAGACTGCAATAGCATACCTTTTTTGTCTAAGTGACTTGTTGTGAATGTGTGTAATAATGAGGAGGGGCGCCTCCTATTTATACTGATTTTCCAAGTGGAAAATTACTGGGGCTGACCTACCTTTGGGAAAATACAAAAAATAATTTTATTTTTATTCTTTTCTTGTTTATTCTTTCCCCAAGGTTTACATGAGTAGTTACATCAATATGAACTCCCGTAGGAGGTACAAGGAAATACAATACAAGTACAATAAAAATAACTTCTGAAGTTGCACAATTTTCAACAGTTCCAACCTCATTGGACTTCATATGCAAAAAAAAGAATTTTAGATCCCATTCAAGATTCAACAAACTTAACAGTTTTCAGGATTTCATGATTGCGACATTTCCACTAGATTCTATCATGTATGAGGTTATGGGATTGGCATTTAATCAAGCACATCAACCTCTTTATGTACCTTCATGTTGGTGGTGTTTATTGTTGAACTCCTCTGTCAAGACCTTAACAAAAATGTACCCTTCACTCAAGCAAAATCACTTATTATGCATCCTTGCTATATACATGAAAAAGTTTGCATATTTGTGTATAATGGTTTGGATTCATATGGATGAACATGAATATATATGTATAGTGAAAATGATTTAAATTTCATATATGTTATAATTTATAAATTTATAATTTTAAAAACTTATATATATATAGTACCCCCGAAGTACCCAAGTCCCCTCTTTCAAAAAGTGGCGTCCCTGTCCTCGTACCCGTCCCCATACCCAAGTTTCCTGGAAACGTAGCTTAGCAATCTTATTCTAGGAAAGTTCCTTTTGAATTGGACAAGAGCCAACCTAAACTGTAGAGAAAACGTTACTAAGGTGATAGTGGGTAGCCCCTCTAGGTTTCCTTTGGGCTAAGCATTGTTTTTTTGGGCTTTAATCACACATGCTAGTTTGGGAGGTAACACATCGTTATAATGCCTATCTAATTGAAGCCAAAATACAATAAGAAGACCACATAATCTTTACCAAAAAACAAAATAAGGGAAGCACAATAGAACTCATTAGCGGCTCCATTGCTGAATCAACTGTCTATATGCCCTCCTTTGCAAATAAATGCTTCCCAAGAGAAATTGTAGTATGTAAATGTCACTTTTGTGCTCTAAAATGGATTATAGTCTCCAAACTATTAAAGCTGGTTTAAAAACAAAAAGAAAGCACTACAAACTGTTTATCAGCAGCAAACCCCTCATATGACACAAAACAACAGAAAAATTACTAAGAACGATGGTAAAAAAGTGACATTTCAGACTTCGTATCACATTGGCTGAGTAGGTCTAACGAATTCATCAAGTTTAGTCAAACTTGACAAGCACTAAATCAGCTCACATCAATTCAAGACTTTCCAACCCTAGACTTTGAATGACAAGTTGACCCGAGTTTCACTTCTTGGCTCGCCAAACCAATGAGCTGAGTGAAATCACCCAAACCTGTTGAGTTTTGGCAAGTCCAGTAATGGAAATTTGTTTTGCTCCTCACATTATAATTTATAACATAATTCATCACACAAAATCGAATTCTACATGGTCTTGTGCTATTTTCATTTCATCAAAAAACCCTATGAATGTTTGAAAGAAGATTAACTTCGGATCTTAGATAGGCATAATTGTCAAACTCAGCCTTGGCACATTTCCGGCCGTTGATAATGATGGCTCCTCTCTGATTCAGATGCAAGCCAGGATGTCACTCCAACTAATGACCTACTTTTGTGATCATTAGTTGGACATTAATAACATTATCTTATCATATCTTATCTCTGGCCTCCATTGTCTTCGCAGTTTTCTGTACCTATCACAATGCGACATTGTCACTAGGAGGTTTGCTTCTCCTAGTGTATTAACTACTACCTTTTATAGGTTTACCCTTCTGGGTTCCCTACTTTTGTGGTGATTTGTTGGACATTAATAAAATTATCTTATCTTATCTACTCTTTCTTTCTTTCCTTAAACATTAGATTTTAGAACTGCTCAGGCAATGTGTTAAACACTTATTTTTGTATTCAAAGGTTTGTGACTCCTAGTTTTATTTACCTATTTCAGTCATTTGCCATGCACTATCTAGCAATAAGCAGTCAATGTAAACACAGTATAGATCTAAATTCCAGCCCATTGCATGATAGTTACGAAGTCTTAGAAATCTTGCACCTAATAAAACATCAAATAATCATACCGTTGTTTTCTGGACAAAGCGGTCCACCATGCTCATAAGTGAAGATGCAAAATCCTCAAAATCTTCCTGCATACTTCATCAAATTCAGTGTTTTAATATTTGAATGCTATTTATATAAATGACGGAATAAAAGAAAATAAAGATATATATTTTAGAAGTTAGAAGTTAGAACTAAAGGAACATCACTTTAGTCTTTTTTCAAAAATACAAAAAGTACCTTGTCATCCTTGGACTCACAAAGTTCAGTCCTTGCTGCAAACCGCATCCAAAATGCTGAATCAAAAGCCAGGATATTTTCTGCAACAATTTTTGGAAGCTGCTTGCAGAAGAAAAATATCCATACATTCATATGAAAAATTTATCAAATATTGCATTCTATGATTCCCAAACCATGTCTGTGCTGAAAGAAAAAATTGCATTATATTGTAGAACTCAAAATGTCCAGCTCAAACTCTCAAAAAGGTCTTTTCTCAAATAGCCATATTACAGAAGGCACATCGTGTTATCTACCACATACTAACAGAGTAAGTTATCCATTCTTATTTACTCCAATCATCACAGTTTTAGTTGTTATCAACAAATAGAAGATAGATAACATGTAGTAAGCACCAAGGAGTGATCCAACAAAGATCAATTTAGAGAGTTTCTGCTGGAGGAAAAGTTGATGAGAAAAGAAAATTCTATTACCCCACATACCTGTTGTTCATTGGTTTCCCGAAGCTTGTCAATCAACCTATCTATTTCCATGGTGCTTTGAAGGGATTTCTCTACATTTCCTTTGCCTGCATATATTAAAGCTTTCCTGTTCATATAAAAGCAAACAATTGGAATTTCAGACATCTAAAATTTAACATTTCTTGATCATATAAAATAAACAAATGCATCTTCAGAAATCTAAGCTTTCTCTGTAGATAAATCTGAAAATCAAACAAATGGAATATCATAAATCTAATGAATGGCATTCTACAATTACCATCATGAAACAAAGAAGGGAAACAAAGAGCTAAAATGACAGGATACATTGTCATAGCACAGAACAATAAAAAACAGTAATGGAAACTTTTTCAACCCAGACCACTCTCCAGAGAACATTATCCAGCAGGCACTGGGCATGGGCATCTGCATTAATGATTCTGAGGATGAGTAGGGCTTACTCAAAGAGGTCAGGAGTAACACAACATGTATAACATGCAGACTGGGGAAATACAAGACAGAGCAATACTTCTTGCTTAATTATGAAGCCTATAGCAGCATCAAAAAAGGATCAGGGCTGGAGTGTGTAAGCTGATCAATGCTTTTCCAGAGTAGCCAACTAGAAGACATCGTGCGAAGGGCCTCAAGAACATTGCATAAAAGGGACATGCAGGATCACCTGGTTGGAGAATTCATACACGATGTGCCCTCCATGGCACCCCACTTCCTTCTCCCACTTTACCACACATCCTTTTACTTATGCACTTAGTGTTGTTTTATTTTCTGCAAAGGCATAGCCACCCTAAGATGTAACTTCTTCATCCCATAAACCATTTGGCCTAGTGGATGCTTAATAAAATCTATTCTATTTTCTCCTCTCTTGATTGCAGCTGTACTTCTGTCTGGACTTTGTTTATTCACTAGCTCTCATCCACATTCTAGGACTTTCCCCCTCAAGGCAATCTACTTGTATGCCCAGGTTATATTGTTTCATTTTTGTTGTCAGTGTACTATTTTTCATTTCATTTCATTTCAGGGGGCTCTTATAACCCCTGGTTTCTGTATGGACTTCTCATGATGGATGTAATCTCTCGTCCCATTGACCTAGTTTAACCTCTAGTGGACATTGTTACCCCCTTATATAGAATGAGGTATGTGATCCAGTTGAAGACTCTGCCATGCAAGTTGCGCTAGGAGTATGATGGCTATTGAGCCATGCTTTGTTATATGGAGACCTTTGTATCACCAATGGTCAATTAGTTGGCATTTTCCTTTAGATGAGAAAGTTGGATGCAGGATTATTTGATGGAGTTGTTCTTATGCACAAGTGCTGGACGAAACATCATGTATAGGAAAAAAAAATCTGAGCTACTCATCCCATGAAAGAAAGTAATCACTGAACTGCGCGTCTGCTTGAAAACCATTGCCACCAAACTACTCATCTGCTGGACAATATTGTCATTGTCCTGCTCATCCAATGGAGGAGGACTGAAAGACACATCCCAGCCATACTGCACATAAAATGGAAGAATAGTGCCATTGATACACCCATCTACAGAAGTGTTGGAAGAAAAATCTTGTAAGAGAGAAGATATGGAAGAACCCAACTCTAATAAATTCAATAATTACTGAAATGACAGTAGGAAGACCCAACTCCATATATCTAAAATAACTCAAACACAGCTAAGAAAGCTCAAATGAAACAGCATTGTGGGTATGAGAATATCCAACACAAATACCCCTCAGAGAGCACAACTGAGAAAGAAGCTCCAATATGATCGAAGAGCTTGAACACAACTGAGTGGGCTCAAATATTACAGGTGTGGGTGTGTGAATAACCAACACAGACGCCCTTGAGACAATGTAGCTCATAAGGAAGCTCAAATACAAGATGGTAGTTTAATTATAAATACCCAACTCCTTATAAAGAGTGGTCATGGGCAAAATATAGCAGAAAATGGGTGTGTCACTGTGTGAGGATATAGAGTAATATCAGATTAATAATGATCAATTAGATGATAGACATACACATTAATAAAGCCATTTTGACTTTAGGTTATATTATGCTTTCATGTTTCATTTCAATTCAGTGTGTTTCTTGGTCTATCCCACATTCATAAAGTGGATTGACTTGACTATTATGTAACCCTTTATAAGAAGGCTTTCACTTCTCATTTATGCAAAGCAATACCGAGCAGCGAGAACTCTCTTGAGTTTATCTTTATTTTCTTTAAATGTTGGGTTTCTTGTTACTGTGATATGGTATCAGAACTTGCTTAAAGGCACAACATCTATCAAAGCATGAAGACCTGGGGACTATTGCCGGTAGAGATAAATCGAGGGATCGCTAGCTTAGCACATCAAAGAGCCAAAAGGTTTGTCAAAGCCAGGTATTGATTTAATTTTTTTATCAAAGCAAAACTCTTTAGATCATGGTTCAAAAGAAAAAGAAGAAAAGGAGGAACAGTCATACGACTCAACCGTACGACTGTATGGTTGTCAAAGAGAATCAGCTGCACTTATGACTAGACGATGCTGTAATTTTCAGTTGCCAAGGGAAATATCAAATATGGTCATTTGGACAATCCACAAACATATAGATCAGCCACCAAGAAAGAAAAAACAATTTTACATGTATAAATTCACCATATGGATCAGCTGCCAAGCTAATTCCAATTGTATAAATGCTTCCAAGAAAGGTTGCAACCAGAAATTCGCTGTACAGTTTGAGTAGACAGTCAATCAGTCTAATTTCTCATATTTCTGGATAGTAAGGACAAATTAGAAGCAGATTGACGCTAGTTTTGCTCATTTTGCAGACCAGATTTGCAGATCCGGAAGATTTAGTTGTTTGGTGATTTCCATCAGATCCAAGGAAAAATTAACTCTTTGGTGCTGCTTTTGAAATGTATAAAACAGTAGCGGAAAGAGTGCAACATTTCATTTTCAAACAGCCCAATCGTCTAGGAAATCCAAGGAGAAAAGATACCAAACAACCTGAAAAAGTTTCAGCCCCCTAGGGCAACTTCTTCCACATAAACCAGATCTCAAAATTCATTTTAACAATGCTAAAACGACAGGTATAGAAACAGCAAAACAGCACTTAGATTCTTCAATGATGATGCCAAATCACTTAACTAATTATCCATTTACTTACGTCAAATCATCAACATATATATAGCCATAAATAGCAATGCATGAAGAACATACATCGCTGAAACTCAAATCTAGAAAATGCACAAGTTTTGGACAGCAGGAAACTTCATTAAATATGATCAAGATGAAGTACATGTACAAAACCTCAGTGTTCCACCAAGTTTCCAGGACACGGGAGCAGAGAAACGCACATTGGGGACATGTAGAGACACCCCCAAATTTTGGGGTATTTTGGGGGGCAGGGGGCGTCAGGGTCTCTAACGTAGGGGCCCGTCTCTAAAATTATTGAAAAATAAAAAAATATGAATCACTACATATGAGCATATCAATTCCTATGAATCCTTACATATGAAAATATGAAGATATTTAATAGTAAAGACTAAGACTGCACAGTCCAGACCCGTGACCTTCAAGCCCACACTGTACAGTCTAAAATTTAAATGGCAAAGTTCCTGGATTCCAAACTCCAAGCGTGAAAGTTGAAACGAATCCACACTACAAACGACTCAATAGTGCTCACAATGCCCACAGGCCACACTCAAACGACTGTCCAAAGTCAAACGGTTGTCCATGGGCCAGAGATAGATGTTGTCCATGGGCCAGTGCTCACGGATCACATTACTCATGAGCCAGAGAAAGATGCACACGGGCCTGTCCAAACTCCACAGAGAAAGATGCTCATGGGCATGTCCAAGACTCCAAACTCCACGGCTGCTCACACTGCACAGTGCTCACGGGCCTGTCCAAACAACACAACGTTCACAGTGTTGATGCTCATGGGCTAGAGAAAGAACTCCAAACAAAACTGTAGCCGTCGGTTCTGAACGGAGCCCCCCATTTTCAAGAGGGGGCGTGTAGAAGCCCCCCAATCAAGGAAACTTCAAGAGCAGTGTTTCCCCAAGTTTCCCAGAAAAGGGGGCACAAGGAAACGTTTCGCATAAAGCCTCCTAGCCCCAGGGGAGTGGGAAACGCAAGGGGTGAGCCCCCAACCCTGGGAGGTGCCCCCATCCCCATGGAACATTGCAAAACATAGCAATGTTACACAAACACACATTCCCAAGAGTAGGAGACACACCTCCCACATTTCCCACAACCCTAAAACAAGGAAACATGGGTCAAAATGTTTCTAGATGAACCCTTTTTTGGGAAACGCATCAGATTGCACAGGGCATCATTTCCTGGAAAAGGGAAACGTTTCCCTCCTTGTCATTGTGTTTCCATGTCCCTATTGACCAATAAGAATAAGAAAAAAACTAAAGCTACCGCCACCCATATTCATTTCTCATTGCATTCTTGATTTATGAGTTTATTCACGTGATAGAGAGAGCCACCAAGTCGCTACCCTTGGGGGTTAAGAAACCGGATTCGTCCTGGAGGCCCCCTGTGTCCCGTGGGGATCGAATCGGACACGTGCCCGATTCGTCTTCCAGACGAATCCCAAAACAGGACACGTAAAAAAAGTGTCAGACACGAAAATGCAGCGTGTCCCGAAAACAGGACACGTGACCGGCGGAAAAAGACAGCCGGGTTTGTTTAAATTCAATTTTTTGTCTTTCTTTTTGTCATTTGAAAGGAAGCAATTGATTGAGAGTGAGTTTTATGTGCAGGTGAAGGAGTTTTGAAGGAGATTTGAAGGCCATCCATTGTTTCCAAGTGATTCCAAGTGCATTCCGGTGGATTTGTGGAGAGGATTGCAAGCTCAACCATCACACAAGAAAAGGAATGTCTCAATCAGCTAGGGCAGGAGGTAGGGGTCAAAGGAAAGGGAGAAATGCACCATCTAGGGCCTCCCCTCCTATTCCACCAAGCACAACCGGTTCTCCTCCTCCGTCAAGTGCTCCATCGGCTGCTAGTGGAGCTCATGCTACATTTAACCCTGTTTTAGCAAGACAACAAGCCCAAGAAAAAAAATACCCTTTGTGGAGGTATGTGACAAGGAAAGATGGGCCCGGGGCAAAGCTTGGTGGGGGAGGCAATGTGTCTTGGAGATGCAATTTTTGCAACCATGAGTTCATGAGCACATATTTCCAGGTTAAGGGCCATTTGTTGGCCCTTCCTTCTAGTGGGATTTCTTCATGCAAAGCGGTGACTGCTAACCAAAGGAGGGATATGGAAAGAGAGGATCATGTTGGCTTAGGGAAGGTGGCAGCAGCAAGCAAGAAAAAAGAGGATGATCCTCTTCCATTTTTGAGGAAGTCCTCTAGCACCAAGACTCCATTTCCACCTACAATTCATGGGCGTGCAGATACTTATCAAACAAGAAAAAGGCAATCTACAGATGGTCCAATGGATAGGATTTTCCAACAAGAGGCGCAAGAAGAGGTAGACCTTACCATTGCATTTTTCTTTTACCTCAACTTCATCTCATTCAATGTTGCACGGTCACCATTGTATTTTGAGATGGTTCGAACTATCTTGGAATGAGCTCCAAGTGGTTATGTGCCTCCTGGTTCAGAGAAGCTTAGAACCACATTGTTGGTTAAAGCAAAGAAGGAGGTAGATAAAATCCTTGAGCCAATTAGAACAACATGGCCCTCATGCGGTGTGAGTATTGTTTATGATGGATGGACGGATCCCGCACGCCATCCACTCATCAATTTCATGGTATCTTCCCAAAATGGACCGGTGTCAAAATTGATCCTGAAAGAGCAGAGGCCATAAGAAAGATTCCCCTTCCTAAGAATGTGAAAGCCCTTCGATCCTTCAATGGTCATATTAATTTTATCAGAAGATTCATTCCAAACTTGGCTGAATTCATGAAACCTATGCAGGCCTTACTTAAGAAAAATGCCAAGTTTGTGTGGGCCAGTGAAGGAAGGAAAGCCTTTGATTCTATAAAGAATGCCATTACCGGGTCTCCAATCTTAGTCAACCCAGATTACGTGAAGGATTTTATGATCTTTTCATTTGCTTCTGAACACACTATTGCTGGTGTGTTGCTCCAAAAGAACTTCGAAGGGTTCGAACAACCTATAGCATTTATGAGTAGAGCCTTGTAGAACTCTGAACTAAAGTATACCATCATGGAGAAGCAAGCCTATGCCTTAGTCAAATCTTTGAAACATTTCAGGACTTATATTGGTTATTCTAAGGTCATTGGATATGTTCTCCACACTGCAGTTAAAGATATCCTATCTCAAAAAGATTGTTTAGGAATAAGGGGTACATGGGTGTCCAAGATCCAGGAATATGACCTTGAAATAAAACCCACTAAATTGATCAAGGGACAAGGCCTCGCTAGAATGCTTACCCAGAAAAATGAAGAAGCCATTGAGATTAATGCAGAAAATAATATCCCTCGGCCTACCATGACTCCTGCCCTTCAAGAGCTCGATAATCATTGGTATTCTGACATCATTTTCTTCCTTCTCCATCTCACTTGCCCTGATCACCTCAAGGGTCACAAGCGTAGGGCTTTAAGACTTAAGACTGCTAGGTATTGCCTTACCCAAGAGGGTCTGGGTTGAAGGAACCCAGATGGTATCATACTTAGGTGCATCAACGAGCGAGATTCCAAGAAGATCTTAGCATAATTTCACTCAGGTTTTTGTGGAGGCCATTATGTAGCAAACACAACTGCCCACAAAATCCTGAGAGCTGGTTACTATTGGCCCACCATTTTTTTAGATGCCCACAGGCATGTCAAGTGTTGCCAAGAGTGCCAGCTTTTCACTGGGAAGCAGAAGTTGGCTGCTCTTCCCCTTACTCCGGTTGTGGTCCTTGCCCCTTTTCAGCAGTGGGGGCTTGATTTTATTGGAAAATTCAAGGACAACTCTAGCAATGGCTTTTGCTGGATTCTCACAGCAACCGATTACTTCACCAAGTGGGTAGAGGCTATACCCACTAAGGCTGCCACTAAAAAGGTTGTTATAGATTTTATCTAGGTGTTACCGACTAGGCTGCACCTAGTTGGACATTCAGTGAGCCGCCAGTGATGAACAAGATACTTGTTCATATTCAGAGTTCAAAGGTCCTTTCAGGCCTCTAGGGTCGTTTTATTTTTTGTAACGCATGTTCATACCCCCTTGGGGAAATTGTAAAAAATGTCCTGGCATTTAATTTTTTATAAAAGGCTCGGCTTCCCAGACTTGAGCATCAAGCCGACTGGCCCAAAGTGTTTTTTCCCTTGGTTATTATTGGTTGTTGAACAAACGACTAATAATTTCTGAGTTTTTCACTCACCTCCAAAGCTGGGGTAGTCATCTTGGTGTTGCGGCCTAAGGAGGTTATTAGAGCCTTCATGTCGGTGTTTTTCACCATGCTAGGCATTCGAATTGAGTCGTATGGACATGTACTAGGTCCCCTTAGAGTTTCGTCAATTTCCGCAAAAAATAATTTTTTCCGTTTTTTAAGCCATTTTTTAATGGTTTAATTAAAAAACTTCAGATTGTAATAAAAGTCAGATACGGAGTCCGTTTCTGACGTGGGGACACTCGTTTTCACACCCGAAGCGTCCACTTTGCCGATGGACCACTTTCTACATCAGTCGGGCAGCCAGAGCACCCCGTGAGGCATTATTTGGGCTAAAAGTGCATAAAATAGCATTTTAATGCTAAATCTGGACAAATTGGCACTAAAGTCAAAATAAAATAAAAAAGTCAAAATCAATTTAAAAATTGATTTGAGTGACATGGCAAAGGTCCCATGTGACTAGCGACTCATACCTCCACTCATTTAAAGTCAAAGTTTGGTTATAAAGTAAGTGGTTAAGGATTATATTAAAGTGGTGACGTTAAATACACCAAGTGAAGGCTCATGCTACACTTGCAAGTTGAGGGTGTAGACCCCACTTTCCATGTCACCATTTAAAAAATAAAAATGGAAGAAGACAAACCTTGGCTTATGCTAATATTCCATGCTTTGGTCAATCACGTGATGAGGGTGACGTCAAGCTATTTCTGAATCGTGAGCAAGGTATGTGGGGGTTCACGCTAGCCATTATGGTGATGGCAAATAGCAAGGAGTGGGCCTCCTTTCGACCCCTTTCACTTATGATTTGATTTCGTTTACCATACGTCAAAGCTTGGATCAACGAATATTTTATGGGTGGAGCTCACGTCACACATAGCCGTACACTCACGCGTGGGTAGTGAGTGGTATATTCTTCAGTCTTATTCATTGGTTGGTATGTGCTGGAAATTTTTGATTCGTTGAAGGAGTTTGGTGAGAGAGGTGTCAATCACCTCCTCTGTTCAACTCAACACAATTTCAATTCAACTCTGACTTCATCTTTAGTATTGATGAGGCCCCCCTGGGTCTCCCTTTTCCTATATAAGCTGGTCTTTTCTCCTTTGTTCAAGATCAAAAAAGGTGGAACCTCTGCTTGTAATATTGTAATAGTTTTCTTAAGTGTTGTGAATAAAAGGCTTTGGAGGCAATTTCTGTGTGGGATCTATGGATGTTTAGATAGAGTTTACTCTACATTAGTGAGGTAACCTGTATTTGTTTTCATGCTTGCATATGTTTGGGATTAACTTGCTTTCAGAAGGAAATGGTATTTTTGTAAAGATAAAAGGTAATTCTTGTTAGGTTACTCTTCTATTGCAAGTCGAAGAAGACTATTTGATATATGTATGATTTCATGCTTGGATCTACATTGTTGTTGTAGTCTCTTTCGGTTTACACAGGTATTTTTAATCCCCATTGCTAGTGTTGATAATCTTTTGCAGGAAGCTAAAGCTGGAGTATTGACAAGCGAATCTGCTCTACCTTTCCTTCAGTAAAATTGGAAAATAAGCTTTGTCCCTCTGATCTCACCAAGGAGGCATTTTCTGTCCTTTATTGCTTGCTCTACTCTGGGTTCTTTAACTTTTGATCCACAAATTTCTTAAAATTTATTTTCGGTTTCAAATGTTTCCGTATTAGATCTAGCATCTAAAGTCATATCAAAGGTAGATCTGATGTCTAAAAGTTTCTATTTCTAGTCTGCTTCAAAGGCACATTTAAAATTCTAGATCTAGTTACTTTTCCCTTTTTCCGCAAGTTTAAAAATTTTGAAAATTAAAAAAGCTTGTTGAAAGAGTTTCTATGCATTTTAAAGTTTGATCTAGCATTTTGTGCTTAAGATTTGCTTGCCATTCTTCTCAAGAGGCAAGCAAAGATCCTAAGGAAAGCTTTCTAGCTTACCTCACTTAGTTGTTTCCTTGTTTTTGTAATCAGTTGTTACTTAGATTTTTTTTGTAAATTTTTGCATGCTGCCCAAAGACACTTCCAAAGTGTTTTTGGGCATCTTTCACTGACATATGCTTGCTGGTTTTTAGCAGGCCCATCAAAAAAGATAAGGAAACTCTGCTCAAAATTAGCTTTTTCGAACATCCGGAGCTCCCAGGAGGTTTTCCCCTTAGCTGGGCCTGTTTCCTTTGCATGTTGGAAGCCTTTGGATCCCAGATAACAAGGACCAAAGAGCATTCTCTGCTGAAGCATTGTAACCGATTAATAAAAACAAGTTTGAGCAGGCTCACTAGAGCCCGGTCCCCATCCCCCTTGGGGGATTTGTGTCGGTGCCCTTTTTCTGTTTTCTTATATTCTGGTAGCGTAGTTGTCTTTCTTTATCATTTCATGCTTTGTTTGAGTTGTGCAAAAGTAACCTGAATACTTACCCACTGCGCTATACCGAAGTACCATAAGGGAAAAGATTTGAGCAGTGTAGTAATTAAAAAACAAAAAACAATTTTGTTATGCACTGCTAAGTTAAAATAAACCCCCTCGCTTTCCCGAGTACAAGTTCGTGGATAAGGGCTTGCCCGAGTACTGAATCTGGAAAGAGACTCCTGGGTTTTATCTTTTTTCTAAATCATAAAACTTGTTCTAAAACTTTAAAATAAACCAAGACTCCTTCCCCGTATGCTCTACACTACTGCAGCTTGTCTGATCAGTTGGCTATATCAGAAAGGGATACGAGTTACTAGATCTAATAGGAAAATCCACACAAGTAATTTTCTCGAAAACTCGGGAGGTTGCAAAGGGTAATCACTACAGAGTCAGGGGGCTACTCTAAGCAGGTCTATCCTCGCCCTGTTGGACACTTGGGATTACCGCTTTAGCACTCAGTTCGAAGGGACTTGACTTGTTGGGCCAAACCCACAATTTACCCATTCCTTAATCAATTCATTTAATAATTTAAAATTTACCAACCGAGACACTACAATACTTTCACTAAGACTACACTAGCAACCCACATTTGCAAGCACTCCTTTCATTTTGGCACTGGTCTATTCTGTTCCTTTTTGCATAAGTTAATCTCGCAATGTGTCATTGAATTTTGTGTATCTAATTTGAGTTAAGGTGTTGCTAAGGTTAAATTTTGTTGGCGGTAATTGGTAATTTCTTAATTTCATCCATTCCACATTAAAACTCGTAGAATTAATTATTTCTCTCGTAGAGTAAAAACCTTAGATTTTACTTTTCATTAGGGTCCACCCCCCTTGGCTTCGCTAGGAATTGGCCTAGACGGAGGAGCTGAGTATCAAGTGACAGCACTTGGCTCAAGCTTGCCCCCAAGGTCGCACCCAGTGGCTTGAAGATTTCTGCCACGTTACCCGAGGTGCGAATTAGGCGGCAACACTAGGAAAGAATCATCACCAGATTCGGAACTCCCCTTAAGATAACAACCGATAATGCCAAAGCTTTTAGTTCTGAAAAAGTCAATGACATATGTTTCAAATATGGCATTATCCTATCCCACTCGTCGGATTATTACCCACAGGGCAATGGACTCACTGAGTCCACTAATAAAAATTTGATGACTATCCTTAAGAAGACTGTTGGGGATAATAAAAGAGCATGGGATAGCAAGATTAAGTATGTTGTGTGGGCAGATAGAATCACTAAGAAGAACTCAACGGGAAAGTCACCTTTTGAGCTGGTGTATGGACTCACAGCCACCCTTCCGGTCAGCATGCAAATTCCGATCTTCAGGATGTTAAGTGAATATGGCACGGAACAAGCAGAAATGGAGCAGAGGATCAATCAGATCATAGAATTGGATGAATCTATAAGAGCTACCCTTGATCAGTCACTCAAACATCAAAAAAGCATGAAGGGCACTTTTGATAAATCAGCCAGGCCGAGAGCTTTCCAAATAGGAGATACCGTTCTCTTATGGGATAAGAGAAGGGAGAAACCCGGGAAGCATGGAAAATTTGATAGCCTTTAGAAAGGCCCGTTTACTATCCACGACACGGCTAGCACCAATTCTTTTCTCCTTAACACCATGGATGGAGAAATATTAAACCTGCCCATGAATGGCCAACACTTGAAGCCCTTTTATCGAAACAACCTCCAAGATGACCAAGGGGTCATCCCAGGGCTTTTCTAAATCCATCCTTGTTGTATTTTTATGTACTTTATTTTTGTATCATATGTTATGTATCATATCCATGTAGAATGTTATATCAAAATTTCTTATTTTTATATATTAGCATTTGTATTATATTTTCACTTATATACATGCTAAAAAGAAAAGTTTACTTCATGCACTTTATTTCGAAAAAGCAAAAAATATTTTTCTAGGGTTTCATCATGGCATATTTTTTATCATATATATGGGATTGAGACACTTCTGTTTACATGCAGGTACCAGAGATTCCTGGATTCTCAGGCACTCTTTTTTATCAATAGATCAAGCAAGTACCTGTCCCACAGTTGGAGCCAGATGTTACCAACATTTTTGTACCATAGTTGGGTTACCTGAGGAGCGGCCGGTTGACAAACATGTCCAATGTTTGATTCCAATGTATCAATTGATCCGTCTTTGTGTCTAGCCAATATTGGCTAGCCAGTTTTTCATTTGAATAGTTTTGACCATGGCCCCGCGGGGTTTGTAATAAAATGTGCTAGTAGGGTGTTTTGAGTGGTTCGATCTCCTAAGACGTAGAATCTCAACTAAGGTATTCCAGGGAGTTTTTTTCCCTTGACAATTATGCTTTGCCTATAGCCAAGTATAATTGACGAGGTTTTCTTCCACTTCCTCCAAAGCTGGAATGCCCGATTTTGAATTATGGGCCTTGGGGGGTTATTAGAGCCCAATTGAGTATATATAAACCTACTAGACATTGTTAGAATAGAGCATGGTCATGTCCTAAGTCAATAGGACCTTTAAAAAATTTCCAAAAAAAATTTTCCGGATGGGTTAAAAATTTATTTTTTTATTTTTAAATTTTTTAATTATTTCCCTTAGTTTTTTAATTAATTTTTCCATAAATTAAATGGAAAAATCTCGTTTGTAATAACTCAGTCATCTGGACCCCATTTTCAGTGATTGAAGGCTCTAACCTTAAGCCAAAAATCATTCTTGATCGGCCAGCCAGTCAGATCCAACTTTCAAATCATCAATCGGACACATAATGCACATTTTCTCAAAAAAGTCATTTTTGGGAGAAAAAAAATTTAGGTTTTTAAAAAACTGATTATTTTGGAGAAAATTAAAACTCCCCAAATTAATCCAAATTCAGCGAAATAAAAGACTAAATAACATCTCAATGGGAATTTATGATGATTGGAGTTATCATAACTCGGCTTCAGTCAGCATTCAGTGAGTAATAAAAATATATTCAGTTAATGGACTTGTCATCTCCAGCTAAACTCCCGAATTGGATGAGATGGAGAGCACTCATTGGTTTGATGATTTGATCGAGGCAGGAACTGGTGATAACATTATGATCTGACAGCAGTAGGCTCCTCTAGACCTAGCAGTGGCTCCTCCAAACCTAAGACGCGCCTTCACCTTCCAAGCTCACGCCCCTCTTCATCATGAGGGCGTCATCCACACGTGTGGGCTCAATAAAGGCTTGTTTACAGTGGTTAGGGTTGGAGTGGGGGCTCCTTGCCTAGGTGGAGGCCTCCCCTCACTCCCAGCTCATCTTCTTTAGGTTTGGTCTTTCAGTGGTGGCCAGTCCGGTTAGGTCTGGTTTTCTGGTTTTAGGGTTTTGGGTTCTTCTTTCATTATATAAATAGAGGCTTCTTTGGCTCTATTCGGATGGAACTTTTGGGTTAAAGTTACTCTGAGAAAATTGTATCAAGCATTTTGCTTTAACTTTGTTAATAAAGATATTCGACTTTGGAGGTCTATGGGCTTTTGATTGTGCTGGATTCCTCATGGTTGAGGTGATATTGTCTCTAACTCATCTCATTTAAATACTTGTATGTGGTTTAATATTTTGCTAGCTCAAGAAGGCCATTGTTGGCACAGTAGAATAGTCATTTGTAGCTTCAATTTGGTTATTTATGCAAACTAAATCGATATTTTGATGGACATGAGTAGTAAGTTATACAAAATATTGATCTTGATTTGATTTGCCTAACATGCTAGCATACATTTTATCTCACTGCTTGTTTTAAGTTTTGATGTGATTCAGGCTTCACAGATTGTGGAAGGGTGTGAGCTCAGTTGCTTCTATCCCATGCTTCAAAACAACCATTTGAATCTAACATTTTTAATTGCGGGACCTACAGTGTTCGTCATCTTTTGCTTCGAAAAGGAAGCTTGGAATAACTCTCTCTCTCTTTGGTTCCATCCACAAGTTAATGTTCTTTTGGTTACCGGTCACTTAGGAAGCCCTAGTTTACTTTTTTCAACCCTTAGGCTTCCTTCCCATTGCCTTGTTTGGCTTGTCTTTCCTTCTTCTTCTTCACTACCCTCTTTTCACTTTAGTTTGCAGCCCCTTTTCCTCACTTTGGACAGCCCTCTTTTGCCCTAGTTTTTTGCCCTTTTCTTCACTTTGGACAGCCCTATCTTTCTTCTTTTTGGACAACCCTCTTTTGACTATTCGCTGCCCTCTTTTTCACTGTTTTACAGCCTTCTTTTCGCTTTTGGACAACCCTCTTTTTCACCTTTAGGACAGCCCCCTTTTTCACCTTTTCTCTCTCCCTTTTCTTGGCCTTTCTCCTCTCTCTTCCCTCTTTTTTCACCGTTGGTTTTTACCCTCTTTTTCGAGTTTATAGATAGTAGTTTGTCTCTAAAGTTTTAACTAATGCATAACGTTTGAATTGTTTAAAGCTCTTATTTGCAAGAGGAATCGAGAAAAGCCCAAAGTCTAAAAGCAAGCAAGAGAGCAAGCAAAAAGAACAAAAAGACAATTTTCCCTCTTCTTCCATCCCTTTCTTTCCTTGTTCTTCCAGGAAAAAGTAAAGAACAAGTCTTCAAAAAATTGTAAAATTAATAAAAAGCGAGCGGGATTACAGCTCCCACACCCTTCTTCCCCCATTTGGGGGAAGCCTGTATCATCTCACTTTCATGCTTTTCATTTTAATTATTAATGGTAGAATAGTGTAGGATAATTACATAATCTTAGTCAAGTAGTGCATGTTTGATTAATTTATTGTTCATAGAAAATGAGTTAAAAAATATTGTTCTGATTATTTAAATTGAATGTGGCATATTTCTTCTAGTATACTTACCCCCTTGCTTTCTCGATTAGGGCCTTAAAAAGCCTGAAAGAGACCCTTGGGTAGTTCGATTGTTATTGTTTTATTTCTTTCATTCAAGTTTAACAAATTAAGTAAGACTCTTGAACTTGCAGTAACACAAGTCAAGAGCACTCTCTATTGGAGAGCATTCATTAGATTTGCACATCCTTGCATTAGGCATTTAGATTAGATAAGTCTCTTGAACCATTGTCATAAAAGAAGGTCAAGAGCGCTCTCTGTCGAAGAGTTTTAATTAACTAATTTAATAAAACTTGCAACACACACCCCTCTCAGATCAGAATACCCAGAAACGGCATTGGATCTTTAACCTCGCAAGAATAACTTAATAAAATTTAACACCCCGCAACCAACGCACCGACGTTGTAGGGAATTTTCCAAAGTACTTCCTAGTAGAGGCACCGGAATCCTGCTGTCTAAGCTTCTCAGCTAGCTGGTCAATCTTCGCAGTACCAGCCTGGGATACTGGGCGAGCCCGACATGTCTTCAACAGAGTGAACTTAGAAGATTCTCCCGGCGTTTGACAAACCTTCATTGACACCTTAATCAAGAACACATAAAATCCTTAAAACCTACCAAGAGCACTCGCATCACCTAACATTCACTAGTTTGATTTCTAGACTTGTGTTTAATTCTCTCACGCATTTCAGCGTCATTGACTCCATAAGGCACTGGTCCTTTTTTAATTCGCATAATTATATTATTTGATCAATTGTCTATGGTTTATCATAATTTCTTTCCCTGAATGCACTATAAAAGTCTAGAATCATTGTTTATCTGTTAATCTCTTGTTAGCAACGTGGATTGTTTTTTATTAAGTATCATACTCATAATAAATAAACACTTCTAATCATAATAACTCCCAAGTAACACCCATCCGCATCCGCAACTAATTAAAACACTTTAACCACTTGAGCCTTAGAAAACTCTTTGTTAGGGATTACCCCCCTTGGCTTCGTTAGGAGTTAGCCTTAACGGAGGAGCTAGGAGTAGGTGACAGTACCTAGCTCTATGCTTTACCCCAAGGTCACACCTCTCCCACTTTCTCAAGTGAGGAGACAGCTTTCGGAAGATTTCTACTGCTGGTGTGCAATCGGCGGACAACAGACTGCACAGTCAGCCCGAGCCTGCTATTTTAGCAGCCTGTGGTCTGCAATGTCAGCCCGGGTCTGCTGTAGGGTAGCCCGTGGTCACGGCAGCCCTAAAGGGGTATGCCCTAGGCTGCCCAAGGGTTGACCGTGGGCCAAACCCTTACAGGTATGCCTGTAGCAGGCTGCCCGTGGGTGCCGATAGGGCAATGCCCTAAAGTGGCCTACCCCAAAAATACAAAACAGCCTGAGTAGAATGCCCGAAAATGGAAAAGGCTTCCCACAAAGAAAAATCTCAGCTGCCCAAAGAATGAAGAAGGCTGCCCAAAAAATGGAATGTTGAAGATGGTTGTGCAAAAATGCTGAAGATGCACTTTGCTGATAAAACCCTAGCTGAAGGTTTGGACATAAGATAGTCTTCTTCACCTATGAGAGCAAAAGTGTATGTAGTAAATGAGAAGACTTGATCTTCTTTTATAGCCTCTGTTCACCTGTAAGTGGACAAGATTAGGAAAAATAAAAATAATAATATTTTTATTCTTTTCCTAATTTTACTTTCACTTTTACCAAAAAGGGTACTTATATTTTTCCTTTGACTTTTATAAGAAGTCCTTATTTATTTTAACTTCCACTTGTGGTCGACAAGTCTTTATTTATTTTGAATTTTGACTTTGGCCTTTTTCCAAGTGCCCCTGTGGTCATTACCTGTGGTACCTTTTTTATTTCAAAAGTACATCATCATAAACCAAGAGAGTTATTAATGCTTTTACCTCACACACTATGTGACACCTAGATCTAGTACTAGGGTAACTTCACCAAGAGTAGCTAATCCTTGGAAAAGCACACCAAGCCCATAGATTAAGGGTCAAACTGCCACACACATGCCCAGACCCAGTCTAGGGCTTACAGTGTCTTCATTCTCCCAGAGAATGGCTACTCAGATTAAGGGTCAAACTGCCACACACATGCCCAGACCCAGTCTAGGGCTTACAGTGTCTTCATTCTCCCAGAGAATGGCTACTCAGAACTAAGCTGAGTCTACCAGTCCCAGACTAGTCTACATCGTGGTCCCAGACCAGATGTCTACTCAACACAAGGTTGAGTTTACCCAGGGCAGATCTGGGACTATATCATGGTCCCAGACCAGATATCTACCATTCAACAGAATGGCCACTCAACACTGGGTTGAGTCTTCACCGTGGCCCCGAACCAGGTGGTCCCATTCTCCGAAGAGAAGGGCTCTCGATGCTGCTCAGAAAATCAACATTCTGATGGTAATGATGAGGAAGATATGGCATTTGTGAGCAAAAGCAAGGGAAAAGAGAAGAAGAACTTCGAAGGTGGATCTACTTCGAAGAGTGAGAAGGACTTGAGTAAAGTTCGGTGCTACGGATGAAATCAATTTGGCCATTATGCAGGTCAATGTCCTAATAAAAAGAAGGGTAAGAAAGAGAAGGAGGGACAAGTGGCAACTTCAGCTGAGGTGGATGCATTCACTGAAAAATTTGAAAAGAAATTCTCACTTGTCTCACTTGTTTCGAGTTGCGGCAGTAGTGGACTTAAGGATGTTGGGAAGTGAATAGTTGACAGTGGGTATTCTAACCGCATGACAGGAATATGAGATGTATTCCTCAACAGTTTAGAGACGGATCCAAATCGTCTCATACAAAGTGAAAGGACATAGTGCATGCAGTAAGAGGAGTTGGACATGTTAGGTTCTAGCTAGAGTTTGGGGAACTTCTGGAGGTGTCAGAGATGCTCTTTGTTCCAGGGTTGAAAGAAAACAAACTCTCATTTCCGTCATTGGAAGATGATGGATATGCAGTAGTGTTCAAGAGTGGACATATATTCATCTATGCATTGGGAGTGGATCCGGTTGAACCAATGTTTCTAGGTGATCGGAAAGACAGGGAACGTGGTGTGAGGATAGCCTACATCTAGAGAATCTGGGTGGATATCAGATTTTGTATCACTGCATAAGACAAAGGAAGAGCGAGATTCTCCGGAGGTTGAGGTGGTACAGAGTATTCAGTCTTCGATTTAGGGGAGTGAGCGCAAGGCTACTTCTTCCAATACTGGCAAGAGGGTCAGGTGGTATGACATGACGCGAGGAATAAGTAGGAGCAAGTTGAGACTTCTCGGAGCATGAGAAGCAGGAACAAATCTACAGTTCATATTCCAAGATCGGTAAAGAGATGAACTTCACAATCAGAGGGAGATTCTACAGCAAACAGTATCATGTGTGTGGAAAGGGATCCTAGTGGTGGACATGTAAGAAGGACCTCCCTCGCTAAGATGGAGTGTTGATACTTGCAGCTCAAAATGTCCTTCATGTGATGATGCCTAACATGAAGGGGCATTAGAAGTGACCTCTCTAGATAGGATTTTAGAGAGGGTGGGCATTCATACATTGTGTGAAAAACGCATGAATAGATTACAGGCTTTGGCGAGGAGGGAGTTTGTCTTCTTCGGAGATGAGCTTGGAGTGATGCAGAACAATTTCCTCATTAAGAGGGAGTGTTGTATTTTTTGGGGTAACTGAGGACAAGTGCCCTACATGGCTTCAGAGTTGTGGAAGCATGTGGAAGGTTTTGAGCTTTTACTTTTTACATGCAAGTGAATTTTAGTTTAGTAGTGCATGCAGGATTTGCATGCATGCATTTTTTAAAGAGGAACTTTGCAAGTGGGATTTTGCATGAAAAGTGAAATTGGGGTTTTGGAACCCTAAAGTCTCCAATAAAATATAAAGGAGTTGCAGAGGATAAAATTTCAGATGATGATCAATTTAAGATTAACACAACTCTAAGAGTGAGCAGTTAGAGAGGAGGGGCGCACTTTAGAGATTGAGGACGCACTTCTTCAACCAGGAGGGCGGAGTGAAGAAAGGGCGCATTTCCTTCAGTGACTGAGAGGGGATGCCTCAATACACTAAGAGAGTGTGAGATCATTCAAAGATTGACAGAGAGAGGGCGCACTTCAAAGAGAGAGGGTGCACTTCAAAGAGGGAGGGGTGCATTTCAAATCATAGTGGAAAAAATCGGCATCGGCAAAAAATCGGCGAGGGTCCAGAAAACATCTTCTCGGCAACATCGGTGAAAAAATCGGCAAAAATCGGCAAACCGCGGCAAGCATTAAAAAATGCAAATTTTGTACTTCAATAGGGTCAAAATTTCCTTACCGATTTTTTCCCCTATTTGCCGATTTTTCTCAATTTTTCCCAATCTTTCCCGATTTTTTCCGATTTTTTCCCGATGTTTGCCAATGTTTCGCGATGTCCGATTTTTTGAAAAAAACGCGATTTTTTGGGACATCACCGAAAAATCAGCTATTTTTTCCACAATGTTTCAAATAGACAGAGGGAGCACACTTCTGAGAGAGAGGCCCCACTTCACTAGAGGAGGGTGAATTCAGAGATTGGAACAGCTAGAGAAAGAGGGCGAAACACAGAGAGGGTGATTTTGTAGCAGAGGGGCGTGAAGCCCACATCAAGGACCAGACAGAGAGGGGCACAAATCCCAAGACGTCCAGCAGAAAATAGGGGCATGAATCCCAAGGCATCATCCAACAGAGATCAGGCACAAACTTCGAGGCAGGAGGTTCAAAGATAAGTTTGTGTGAATTGTGGAAGAAATTCTATTGTACTTCATTGTAATCTGCTTTAGATAATGAAAAGAAGTTCTCTCTCACTGGTTTTCCTGCAAGGGTTTTTCCATGATCACATTGACCAAAAATCTGTGTCAATTTATCGTGTTATTGCTGATTTGAAAAGAGTAAATGACTACATGTGTTTCTAGTTATAAATATTGTTTATGATTATATATGTTCTCCAGGAAGCAGGATTGAGTTAGGCATTAAACATCTAATTTATTGAGACTTGAAACCATGTTGAGGTTAGAGTCTTTTCTGAGTAATAAAGAAAAATTTACACTATGTTCTCCATGTGTTGTTAATTGCAGTTGTATATGTCTTATTGATTTGACATATGTAAAGGGCAATTTTGTTGAGCGATTAACATCATCATTGAAGAATTTAAGGGTTGTTTTACTGTTGTTATATCTGCGGTAAAAGTGAATTTTCAGACCTATTTATGCATGATAAGTTAGAGTATTGACACTTATCAAGTCACTTTGGTATTTTCTCCTTGGATTGCCTAGAAGATTGAACTGTTAAAAATTGAATTAGTGTTCTCTTTCCACTCATGTTTTGTTCTATATTTCATAACAGCCCTAAGGCTGAAAATTTATAGGGTTAAGAACCAGCAAACCTTTAGTCAAAGAGGTGAAATTTCGAAAGTGTGAATTTTTCAAAATTTGTATACATCATTCAAGTGATTGATTCATTCTTAATAAAGTGATTTGCCTAAGGGAACCTATCAATTGATGCGCTCTCTCTTGTTCTTTGGTATCTCTCTCTCTAGCACACTTGTTCTTGGGTTGTTTTCTCTCTATGGGGTTGCACCACCCCTCTTGTGTGATATCTCTTCAAATGTTGTGCTGTCCTAGTGCTGGTTATTTTTCTCTTTGTTGCAGACTTAGTCCTTGTGTTAATTCCATTCGATTCTCTTGCAATTTCTTGTGAATCCCAACATTTACAAATTCAGTGATTTATAGTACCTACGAAATTTTAAGCAGTCAAATTTCAGATCAGAGGAATATTGCTATATAGCTGTATTACTAACAAATCTATATTGATGACATAAATGATACTGAAGTATAAGTGACATTAATACAACAAAGGAAATAACCCAAATTAAACCCAAAGATTGACCCCATAAAAAGACAAGTACTACAAAATTATAGTGTTGATAAAGAACTCGATCTAATACCTAACAAGTTGAACATTTGTATCGATATTCTAGCTTATATTTACTATTTAGTAATGTAGCTAACTTTGCATAACTCTGATCGCTACACAATATTTAATCATTGGAATGTAACAGCGTACAAGAGTTTCTTGAAAGAGAAAAAACCTTTTAAGAGAGATTGCATGAGTACAAGTACCTTCTTCTCCAATTTGTTGAAGGAAGGAAGGATAACAAATCAGTTCGTCCAAATTTGATAAGTCCAGGCTTGCATTGGCTTAAACCCTTGGCAGGAAATGAATATTGCAAAATACCCTGAAAATAAATGGCATGAGCATATCCAAGTATTCATAATAATATCATTTCCAAGAAGCGATAGACAGCTCTTTATATAGAAACAAATCAACGATTAAGGAATAATGTTTCCACCAAATATATTGATGTTTGAACTCCCTCATTAAATCTAGGAACATGCATGGTATGCTTGAAACAAGCTGGAAACAGGCTGGAATAGAGAGAATCAATAAAGTGTAGAATAAACAAATATATTGGGAAAACATGAAACTAGACACTGATTTAACTAGGTAATTATCATTTAATTAAAAGACATAAACATATGTCTTTCACAATAGTGGAAAGACACATTGTTATCGATAAATCTTGCACTTGAGATCCAAATTCAAAATAACGGTGCAAGGCTAAAGGTAACTCAAGAGGCTTGTCACTGTCACCTCAACAAGGCCTCTTATCACTTAAGACCAGCTCTTCTTTCATACAAAGGGAGTATACCTAGATATAGGATTACTAAAGCTTTGGCCAATTTAAGTCCAAAGTGCTCTGAAGAGTGATTATAGTAAAACAGATTTGTATTTAGTTTATTAAATTGAGTTTAAAGGAGGTTGATGGGACAAGACTAGTGCCAATTATCCATAGGGTATATGGGGTTGATTAAGTCACTATGAGGGCTGATTAAGGATGCTAAATGGTAGTGATCATTGCTGTCATAACTTGCTGAAAATTACAAGTGAATACAAATTTATAAGGCTGGAAGGTAAGAAGTTTGCAGACCCTCTATAGGTGTTCTACTCATGCACATGCTAGACAAATAAAGAGAAAATTCAGTCCATAAGAAGTCTGTAGGCCCTCTATAGGTGATAAGGTTATTAAAGCTCATGTGTCAATGTATATGAACATGCTAGACATTAATATTGAGTAATATAGACATGTGCTAGGTCCCCTAAATTTTATTTCAAATTTAGAGAAAAATAATTTTTCCCGTAAACTTAGGCTATTTTTTATTATTTTAATAGTTTAAATGGGAAAATTATTAATGTAATAAAAGTGTGGTTAGAAGTCGGATTTTTCCATGAAGGTGCTCATTTTCTAACTCAGAGCACCCGTTGCACCCTTACACCCACTTTTATTAAGGTTTAAGTGATAAATTTATCACTTGAGTCAAAAAACTACAAAAAATCAAAAAGCAATTAAAAAATTAAAAAATTAAAAAATATTTAAATTGGAGAGAATGTCCAAAATCCTAAATCAGTGGATTCTTGTCCAATTTGATTGGAATCAGTTGCATTCGGCTTCCTTCAATGAGGGCGAGTTATCTCCTTAACTAAAGCGTCACCTCCAGTTGTTGTATGAGAGGTGGCGAGTGGATTACCTCTTGGAGCTTGCACCTCTCTCTAGGCTGGCGAGTTGGTGTTGTGTCATTTGATTAGTGGATAGGTGAGAGTTAGGTGGAGAGGTGGCACCTCTCATAGAAGGTGGCGCCTACCACTCTCAATCCTACCTCGGTGTAACCCTTGTTATCTCCCCTTCTCTCACAGTTGACGCCCCCTCATCAGCTAGGGTTGGTTGCGCCCCCTTGGGCCTGCTCTGGCTATAAATAAAGTAATGCTCTTTCCCTTTGAAGTTAGTTGGAATATGCCAGGAAGAGCTTGCACTTTGTAAATTGTATTCATTTGAGAAATAAAGAGACTTTGGAGGTCTTAATTGTGTTGTGCTCCGGTTGAGTGAATGTATTATCTTCCAGCTGTATGGGGGTAACTTGTATTTGAACCATTATGCATGCTTTGAATCTTATGTAGTTTACTTGAAGGGTTAGTATCAACTTTGTGATATAGTTTAATCATTTTGTTTAATGAGTTAAGTTATTGAGTATAATGTTAGTTTTGTACCTAGGGAAGTGTTCCCCTATGTGACTTTAGCCTTAGTCACTTAGTGAAGGGAAATAAAGTGAACCTTGCATTAAATGACTTAAGTGACATTTAATTTGACTTTAGAGCATAAAGTCAGTTTTTGATAAATTTAAGTGGGTGAGTGAAATTAATATTTTAGAAATAAAATATGAGCAATTAATTTCAACCGTCGATCTAATCCATTCTCAGCCTTTGGATTAGATGCCTCTTCACCTACCTAGGGTTATGGACAAAAAGCAAGGAAAAGACAAATGCATTCATTCTTGAGAGAAAAACGAAGAAGAGAGAGCAGAAGGAGAGTGTGGGCACGAATTTCGAAACATAGCTGAGAGCGATTTTCAGTGGGCACAAAAACCAAGGTCATTAACTGCTGGCGCAGATTTCGAGGAAGTGTACAGCCTCATTTATTGCAGGCACAGAAATCGAGGGAGTGTACGACCAGCATTTATTGTGTGCACAAAAATCGAGGAAGTGTATGGCCTCATTAATTGTTGGCACAGTTTTCGAGGAGCGATACTGTTGCATTTGCCAGGTTTGGGTGAATTTGCAGTGATTGTAAAAGTTCCATATTTTCTCATAATAAAATCTATATCTGACTACTACACCGGTTTTCCCATCTTGGGTTTTTCCGGGGTTTTCCATACCCAAAATAATTGTGTCATTATTGTGATGTGATGTTGTGACTTATTTCTCAGTTTTATATTCTGCTGCATACTGTAAAAGATATTCATGTGTAATTATCAGTAGAGATTTGCATGCATGCATTGTTAGCCCTAGTTTGAATATTAAAGGAAAATTTACAAAAAGGATCTAAGTGACTAGTAATTAGTTTCATCTTTTAAATTGATCCCCAAACAAAAAGCCATCGTTTTTCAAATATTGCTAAGTTGTGGACAAAGTCTTCAAGTGAAGCGAGAACCACTAAACAGTGACCGCGGGGCCCCGTCAGGCTACACCCTCATTTGGTGTAGTGTTGGACACACCCCTGCGACTCCGGTTTAGCCCACATTTCGTTGTGAGAACCACTTCTAAGTAATTTCGGACATCTTCCTCGTACCCCTAGGGTATATCTGGAATCCCCCCTCCTTTCTAATAATCCAGATCATTACCATATTAATAAAATCGACCAACAATTTACCCACTCCCTGAATCACTCACTAATAATTTTAAAACTGACCAACTAGACAACTACAATACTTACACGACACAACAACACTCCACTTTTACAAGCACTCCATTATTCATCGACACTAGCCTATGTTATTTTTCATGCTTAAATCAAATCTTGCAAACTGCCGTGAATGATATTTACATTGTCGTATGTTGTTTATGTAATTTCTTTCTTGCAATAGTTCGTTGCGATCTTTTATCCATTACGTATTAACTCCTAGAATCAATCTTTTCTTTCGTAGAGTAAAAACCTTAGATTTTACTTTCATAGGGACCACCCCCCTTGGCTTCACTAGGAGTTGACCTAGACAGAGGAGTTGAGTATCAGGTGACAACACTTGGCTCAAGCTTGCCACCAAGGTCGCACCCAGTGGCTTGAAGATTTCTACCACGTGACCTGAGGTGCGAATTAGATGACAACAACATGCAAACAAATATTTTCCTGTGGAGGTCGTACCGGTCTTTTGCAGGGTAGCGAATTGGTTGGAGGAGATTGCTAAGGCATCTTGCATCATCTTCCAGGCAAATTGTTTCATCTTCGGGGAGTTTTCAATTGTTACTTTGTGCATTGGATTTCTTATTGTAGATGATGTGCATCATTTATCTTTTTCATCTGTGAACAAATCTCACTTCGGTACTTTGATTTTGCAGGTGGAGAAGAGGGAGCGCACTACATTCACTGGGTGTTTTTCTCTTGTTTCTTGCCGGATCTTGCTTGAAATTGTAACTAAGTGGAAGGATCATCAACATACAAGGTGGCCACAAGTATTTTTAGGTATGATTTGCAAGGTTAATATTGTTTTTCTTTATTTTCATCCAATTGTCAAGCAAAACCCTCTCTTTCAAACCCTAGTTTTGTAGATCTGATGGATCCAATGAGTTCTTTATGACGGGCATCAAAACCCACTTGGATATAATAGAATAAACCCTAGATCTCAAATTTCATAAAAATACGACACCATTTACCCTGGGATCTAGCACTAGTCTCTCTAGGTGGGGCGCCCTCCTTGGGTGGGTGGCCAAATCTTCAGATCTATCAGCTAGGTATGCTTGAACCCACTTTATTTTCACAAATCCATCCTTAAAGCTACTAGATCTAGCCATTTACTACCCTGATCTACTCTTTTGAGTCCACCATGTCCACTTTTGCATAAACCCTGGGTGGGTCCCATTTGGGTTTTCTTGTGTGTGGTTAGATCTCTCTAGATCTACGTTCTTAAACTCTTTGTGGTACTTTTCCAATCAAGTTGGGTCATTTTCCCTATTTGCTAAGCCTCCCCAACTTTGCCCTATCTTCTATGCCACATCTATTCTCTAGATCTAGACTTCCTCACTCATTATCTCTCCTCTTTCAATCATTACATAACCCTAGGAGTGTCTTGAGTAGGTGCGCTAGCACTCTTAGGCTAGTAGGGTCTCCCCCTTGATCATTCTCCGAATTGATCTAAAGTGACAAGAGCTCGTCCGCTATGACAACTACCCTTCATCCGTAGTGGACAAGGCCCTTGCAGTGTCACCGGTTAGCTACCTTACCTCTACTGTCCTGAATAGGATATCTTTAGTGGGTAAATACACTTTGTGTGATAACAGGACCATTTTTCATGACACCTAGCAGGATGACGTCTATTAACTTTCTATGGACTAGTTTAGAGATCATGGGCATTATCATGGTGCACATGTTTTCCTTGGTATTCGACCTTGGCCACCTAGGGGTGTGTGGTATTCATGGAAAAAGAGGCTACACAATTAGTTTGTCACTCTCTTTCATGCTCATCAGCGTTGATTGGTTATGTTTGTACCATTGGTGGAGGTTACTTCAGTTTTATATCATGTATCATTTCACCTTTATGGAGGCACTCTTCTTATGTTGGATCATTGTTGTGGATATCACCTTTTTATTTCCCCTTGCTCGTGATGTCCTAGTTACTACTCAATTGGTTGTTGCATGGTGGGTTCAAGTCTTACTCTTCGTTGTTTGTGTCCTCTAGCACATGGTGGGGTGTTTTCCTAGTGTTTTTCCTTGCTATCACTCACATTTAATTACCTTTCCATCGTTGTACCTAGGTATCATTCATATTTCATCACATTTTCATTTTGTACCTCGGTATACTCCGCATTACACTCATATTCCATCATACTCCCATTCCTAGAGGGTGCATGAATCATTTCATCCATATTCATATAAGTTTCACTTCATAATGAACATTGCATTCGTCATATTTCATCATTTCACAATTTTTGTGTCTGAATACATCAAAGTGGTTTGGGATAATTTTGTCTAATTAATTAAACCTAAACCTTAGCTTGAGAGCTACATTATTAGCCTATTAGTATTCATACGTTTTGAACCTTCATTGATGCCTCATTCCCTCAATTGCAAATCAAATCAAATCAAATAAAGAATTCACTAGGGAATGCAACTTTATGTTTCAAACTTTCATGTAATACAATACTTGAGGATAGCGCTCCCCCTTGGCACAAATGTTGAGGCAACATTATATAAGATTGTTATTTGTTAGTGGTTTCCCCCTAATCAATTCATTGGGCCCTTTTTGACCCTTTTCACACTCAATGTGCCACTTTATTTGACCATGTTTTTATCCTTATCCCTTAGCTCACATGTTGAGGAGGTGGTTGAGCTTTACATGTGGTTTGAGAGGTTAATTATGCATATGCACCAGCCATTTGTCCACATCCACCGTCCATCCATACCTATCCATTCACTCATCCTTATCCACATGTCTACTTACCCTTTGACCTTATCCATGTGGCACATTTTTCTAGGTGATGCACTCCACTAGAGGGTCCACTTGCACCTTGGAATTAGCCCTATTCACACCTTGTTGAGGTTTAAAGTGACTGAGCTAGTTTGACCTATTTTGGAGGAAACACTTTCCACAGTTTTCGAGATTGCCTTATAGAGCGACCTACTTGGAGAGAGTGGATATATTTTATGCATCTTGACATGGTCAGCTATGACCAGTAAGGGTTGCACCCTCTATCTTGGAGCTCTCATGTGGAAAGATAAAGCATTATTTGAAGACCGATTCATATCCATCCATTATTTTAATATTAGTTTGACATGTTTATTTTGATATCTATTTTGACTTGTCAATTTTGATCATTTGTAATAATATTATTTTATTTTGAGGTGGTTGAGCCCAGAACTCTATCAATTAGAGGTTATGTTGTAATATATGAGATTACACAATGCAGTTACCAATAGTGCACATAACCAAGCATAATATACAACAAAGTACTGTAAAGCAAACATGGGGGGAGGAAAGAGATAGAAAAGCAGTAGTGGAACCACCACCAAATAGTCTTTATAATATGACTAAGTTACCAGAAACTTGATAACACCAGACAACTCATCGGAAGGTGGGCTGGGTTCTGAGCAGCATTTCGATGGGGCGTTAGGGTTTTGCTCGGCCGAGCCTCGGCCTGAGTGCAGGACACATCCTGTCAGTGTACTGGTGGGTTGTCAGATCCCCTGTTGTCGTCTTCATTACCTCTCATGATGAATCGTCTTATACATCACGGTTTACGATAGCGATCGAGGTAGGGTTCTTTTCGTTGCTTTGACGGACGCCGATGGGAGAATTTTTCACTGTTACTAGGGTAAATATCTTTTTACCAAAGATAGGTGGCGGTGATCCGGGCATATTTCTAAGGTGGGCACATCTTCATTTTACCATTCAACTATGGAGGGTTTTCACCGACGGTTATCATGGGTATGGAAGACGCAGTGGATTATTTTGCGGATCCGGTGCCGGAAGGCGTTTTTCATTTTTCGCCGGGCGGTTTTGGGTTTGGCGACTTGGGTGCACATAACTGTTGGGGCAGTGGTTTTCTTCCGGCTTCTCTGCACTCGGATTCGGGGGGGGCTTTCTCTCTGTCAACTTTTTTCTCTGATCTACCATCTTTTGCGCATGTGGAACCCGCTGTGCTTCCGGTGTCTGAGGTAGCGGGTTTATTGGCTTGTAATAACCTTTCTGTGGAGGAAGTCTCCTCTTTGGGTGGTGGTTTTTCTAGACCAATGGGTGCGGCTGGTGAGACGGAATCTGAGGTTTATATTGCTGGGTGTCTGGATCTGCATGAGATTGGTTCTGATACAGTCATCGAACAGGGGGATGGCGAAAATGATCCTGTGGCGGTCGTGGGGGGGCGTGAGTTTCCTGCTCAAGATGTTATTTCTCCGGGACTAAGGGAGACTGGTGGTGGCTCGGAACCTTTGGGGGCTAGGGGTGTGCATCGTGGAGCTAATAGGTGCCGTAAGGCCTTTGACAAGAAGCGGAGGGTGGCATGCTCCTATGCGCTGGGGGAGGACATCAGGTGGTCACAAATAGTGCAGATGGCTTCTTTGACGGTGGTCGAGAAAATCATTGGGAAGAACGTTTCTATACCTGTGATTGAGAATTAGGTGAAAACCTTCTGGGTTGAACATTTGGGGGAGATTCCTAAGCTGGAGGGTTTAACGAGGGGATGGTTCGCTCTAAATTTCACACAGCAGGAGCATGTTAGCTGGGTACTTGCGAGAAACTGGACTATTGAACAATGTCCTGTTTTGCTTAAAATTTGGACTCCGACCTTTGATGCTTCTCATGAAAGGATGGATGAAGTGCCAATTTGGGTTCGGCTTCCAGGATTGCCGAGGCAGTATTGGACGGAGGAACATTTCACTTGTATTGGTAACATCTTGGGGACATTCCTGGAGGCGGATTTGTCTTTTAAAATTACGAAATTGCGCAGGGTGGCCCAGATTCTTGTAAATATCAATGTGCGGGAGGGTTTATATGAAGAGATACATCTCTCTTGGGGAAATACTTTCTTCAATCAGAGGTTGGATTATGAAAATATCCCGTTTCGATGCCGTCGTTGTCATGCTTATGGTCACCTGGCGATGGACTGTAGTCTTGGGGTGCGCACGATTAATGGCCGTGGTACTCAGCAGGGTTCTCGTGGGAGTGGTTCTAGCCGTGGGGTGTCCTCACCGTCTTTGGGACCCTCTTCGTCAGAAGTTGAGGAGATACACACGAAGATGGAGGTTCCAGAAGCGACTGTGGTGGAGGAAACTTTGCTGCCGGTGGCTGTGGTTGAAGGGGTGGCTGCTGAAGAACATCCAGTTCCAGGGCCGGCTCCACCGGGTATCACTTCTTTTGCCCCTTCTCCGTCTTTAAATGTGTTTACAAATATTTTTCATGTTTCTGGGATGGATTGGATGGGGGAAAAACTAAAGAACCTTGCTATTTCGCAACTCCCTATTGTGGCTACCACCCCTTCATCTGCTGCATTTTTAGAGGATGTTCCACCGTTACTTCTTGTCCCTGATGTCGATGGGTTTGGGTCTCCTATCCAACCCACACCTTTTGAATCGGGGTATTTCCTTAGGTCGGGGAAAAAGATCCATTATGGGGGCTTAGGAAAGGATTCACTACTCGTGGGAGGGGATGAGAATCTTTCCTAGCTAAGGCACAGTCTCGGGCTCAGAAGGATATGACCGAGGGAAAACAATTATCTATCGAACGGGCACTTAGAGCAGTGCAGGCCCAGAGGAAGGGTCGTCGATGAAGATCATGTCCTTCAATTGCCGAGGTCTGGCAGGTCCCCTTAAAAGACCTGCTCTGCAGCGGGTGGTCGATTTGGAACACCCGAATATTATGTTGTTACAGGAAACTCTTGGTGTTGGTGATGTGATTAAGGAGAAGTTGGAGAATTGGTTTTTGGGTTGGAACTTTGTGACCTTGGATGTTCGGGGTCGTTCGGGGGGTCTTGCTATGGGTTGGGATACTCGTGTGGTAAAAGCCCTGAATATATGGGGTTTGGATTTGGTTTTGGGAATGACTATGCAAGGACTGGATCTTGGGGAGCCTATTGATGTCTTCAACATTTATGGTCCTTATATTAATCGCATTCCTTTCTGGGACAATATTTTTAACCTGGATTTGTTTTGTGGTGAAATGGCTATTATTGGAGGTGATTTAAATTTTTCTCTAGGACGGGCTGAGGTATGGGGGCCTTTTGCTCGTCCAGACCTACTTTTTGAATATTTCTCTCAGAAGCTCATTGAGAGAAACTGGTTGGATATTGAACCGGTCAAACTTAAGCCGACTTGGCATAACAATAGGTGTGGGGACGGTCGTGTGGCTAAGCGACTTGATCAGTTTCTGATTACTGAGAAGCTGATGGATCATCAGCATATCTGAAGCAGTGGATGGGATGTGGGGATCGATCTGATCATCTGCCCATATTTTTGGAATACAGGAATGGTCCTGTAAAACCGCCCAATCCCCTAAAATTTAACAAGACTTGGTTGAAGGATGAATCTTTTCGACTGCTGATCCTTTCAAATTGGGTCCCTTTTAATCCAGATAATCGACTGTCTACGGCCTTTCAGTTTGCGGAAAATTTTGCTCGAATGAAGAGGCTCATTAAAAATTGGGCTATGGAAAAGCGAAGAAGAGATGATCATGAGCTGAGGCAGATTGAAAAGGAAATAGCTGCCATCATGGACTTGGAGGGTGGGGGTATGTTGAATCAAGAATCTAAGGATAATTTGGTAGGCTTGCAGGGACGAAGGAACGCTATCCTATTGGAGAAAGAGGAGACCTGGCGATTAAAGAGCAGGGCTCTTTGGCTGGAATGTGGGGATGAGAACACAAAAAAATTTCATGCATATGCTAAGGGAAGGAAAGCCTTGAATACTATTTGGTGCCTAGAGGATGACAGGGGTAGAAGACGAGAATCTTTTGAGGAATTGGCAGGGACTGGGGTTGAACACTTTCAGAATTTATTCAAGGCTCCGACTGGGGCACACATTGCGGAGATCAAGCGCATTGCACAAGTCTTTCCACGCTTTGTTGGGGAGGAGGAAAACCTATCTTTAATGGAAGAAGTCTCTGAAGATGAATTGAAAGCGGCTCTTCAGAGTTTTCAGAAGGATAAAAGTCCAGGACCCGATGGATGGACCATTGAATTCTTCACTGATCTCCATGAACTCTTGGGGGCTAATATTCTCAAGGTGGTTGAAGATACACGACTTTCTGGCAGGATTATTGCCTGCTTCAATTCGACCTTCATAGCCCTGATCCCCAAGGTGGACAACCCAAAGACTCTTCATGATTTCAGACCTATTTCACTTTGTAATTATATATACAAGGTGATTTCAAAGGTTATTGCCCGAAGGTTGAAGGATGTATTGTCTGAACATATCTCTGGAGAACAATTCGGGTTTTGAAAGGTAGACAGATTCATGAGGCTATTGGGGTGGCACAGGAAGGCCTCCATAGTATGAAGACTTGCAACCTTAAGGGGGCAATACTAAAGATTGACCTCTCCAAAGCATATGATAAGGTAAGTTGGTTATATATTCATATGTTACTAATTCATCTTGGCTTTGGGATTGCTTTTGTCAAGTGGATCATGAGTTGTAATACTACTGTTTCTTTCTCTGTTTTGATCAATGGGGCTGCTTCCCCCTTTTTTCATGCGGAGAGAGGCTTGAGGCAGGGCTGCCCGTTGTCTCCTTTACTTTTCCTGTTAGTTGCTGAAGGTCTGAGCCTACTATTGAAGAAAGCACATAGTGAGGGGAGTTTGATCGGTATTGCTGTAGCACAACATTTGCAAATCACTCATCTTCTATTCGTGGATGATGTGCTAATTTTCTGCTCTGGTAGGGTGCATGATGTGAACACTATTTCAGATATACTGGAACTTTTTTCTTCCACGACGGGCATGGAAATAAATGATGGGAAATCTACACTGACGACTCATTGTATGGATAATGAGGAAGTAAGACATGCTTCAGTACTTTTTCCTTTTATTCGTGCATCGTTGGATGAGGGTCTAAAATATCTGGGCTTTTTATTGAAGCCCAACAACTATCTGAAGAAGGACTGGGTGTGGCTGATTGAAAAATTGGAGAAGCGATTGCATGCTTGGAGTCATCGCTGGCTTTCTCAGGCGGGGCGCCTCATTTTGGTTAAATCGGTTCAGGAAGCTATTCCTGTTTATTGGATGTCTCTTTCGTGGATCCCCATGGGTATACTGGAGAAAGCGCGTCGAATCTATCTACATTTTCTATGGAGCGGGTCAAAGGAAGCCTCGGTTTCTCCTTGGGTTAGCTGGGAGAAGATTGCTAGGCCAAAATCCTTGGGGGGTTGGGGTCTTAAAAACATCTTCCTTTTTACGAAAGCACTGGCAGCGAAAGGGGGTTAACGTTTGATTCATTCGGAAAACCTGTGGACCAGGGTAATGATCGAAAAATATATCGCCCCGGACTTTGTGGTTGACTGGATCAGGAATTCACAAAAGGGTCATAAGGGTGGCTCGGTCATCTGGAAAGCAGTGAATAAATCTTTTGCTGTTATTGAGGATAACCTGGTATGGAAGGTGGGTAATGGAAGGAGAGTGCGGGTGGGCATTGATCCTTAGCTAGGATGCAATGGCAGGTTCATAATGACTGAGCCATTGGTGAATTCTCTATGACAGAATGGCGTACACTTTCTATATCAACTTACTTCTCTTGTTCAGGAGAATCGATGGTCTCAGACTTGGCGACCGGCCACATACTATGAACTCTCAAATAGGGAAGAGGTCGAACTGAATCTATATCTTGGGGCTCTCATTTTATCCTTGGTACAGCTCAGGGAGGAGGAGGATGAACTCATTTGGAACGAGGCCTCTTGTGGGAAGTATACACCCAAGGATGGGTATATAAATCTCAATGCACAGAATAATGAACAGAGGACTGAGTGGTGATGGAAGAAGATTTAGAAACTCCATTGCCCCCCTAAAACGCGTTTATTCTGGTGGTGTGTTTTAGAAAATAAAGTTCCTTGTGGGGATAATCTTCTTTTTAGGGGATTCAATGGTCCGGGATGGTGTGCTTTGTGCCGAAACGCGGGGGAATCGACTGTTCATTTGTTTCTTTCCTGCCCATACTGTGTGGGGGTGTGGGCGGAATGCTGTATCTTGTTGGGATTGGATCCTACGTGTAGATGGGAAGGGGACTCTATCATTCATGCATGGGAGAGATGGCGAAGACATGAATCGTCGGATGTTATGATTGTGCTTCCACTACTGGTGACTTGGGGCATTTGGTTGGCCAGGAATAATCTTGTTTTCAATGGGAAAGAATGTACTCCGGCAATTACGGCTGGGATGGTGTGTGGGACTTCACTAGCTCTTCCAAAACACTTAAGGGTTAAAAATCAAAGGGAAATCTTGGCACTTGAGATTGATAGGACATCTCCTTGGCGTTTTTTTGATGGTGCTGTGCAGAATAATCTATGTGGAGGAGGTGCTATCCTTAACTTGGTCAAGAATCAGTCCTTTGAATTGATTACCAGGTTGGGGGAGGGTAGTAACAACCGAGCCGAACTATTAAGTTTGAAATTACTTCTCATTTTTGCAGCAGAGGAGGAGTGTAGAACCATTAAGGTTTTTGGTGATTCTTTGAATGTGATCAATTGGGTAAAAAGGATACAAACCTGCAGAGACCTTCTGTTATACAACATATTACAATCTATCTGGGATGTTATGGAATCATTTGAACTGATTACATACACTCATGTTTACAAGGAGAACAACAGCCAAGCGGACTCAGCCTCGAAGGAGGGGCTCCTGCTGGATCCAGGCGTGTGGAAGGTTAAGGAATGATTAGGAGATGATGCTTTTGAATATTATCACCGTCCTTTTTTTGAAGTGGTGGCTGCATGAGAACCTGTTTTCGGAATGAAAATGGGCAAGGACTTTGTTGGGCTTTGGTTTCTGTTTTTTTGGTAATGGTTTTATTTCAGTTTTTTGCTGTGACTATGACAGTTAGCCGTTTATATATCAGCTATTATATGTCGATATTATGGTCAGATTGTTAAATGCTGCGTGCATGAAACGGGCAGGGCCTGTTTACTTCTTGATATTTTTTTTGGACTGTTGGTATTAGAAATCTGATGGATGGATCAGATTGTGCTCTTGTGATTTTTATCATGGATGAGTCCTGAACATTGGTTACAAATATGCATGGCATATCTACAAAATGTAATTTTGTTTCTCTACGAATGATATAAAATTATGCTTTTTTTCCTTGGAAAAAAAAAAGTTACCAGAAACTTCTAGGAAGGGGAGGGGAAACACCGTTCCTCGTTTCGGAAACTGAAACTAAGGGGATACGGCTTGGAAACGCCACTGAAACGTTTCCAAGCCGTATCCAAAAATTAGAAACGTTTCTAGGCTGTTTCCAGTTGTTTCCTGAAACGTTTCCAAAGTTTCCAGTCGTTTCCTGAAACATTTCCAATAGTTTCCTGGTTTTCTGAAACGTTTCAACTACTACATGGCAAGTTTTTTACTAGAAAGAGTGATTTTTTGACATGAAAATAATAAAATAAATAACCCCGAAGGAAAACTATGAAACCCTAACCGTAAATTGAACCTTAAAACTTAAATATAAAGCCTCAAAGCTTGTAAATCAAGAGAAAAACCTTAATCATAAATTGGTGAATGGTAATTAGACATTTTATGTCTCATTGATTTTGTTTCATTGTAATTTTCCAAAATTGATAAAGGCTTACCATTGGTTCAAAAAATCATTGATCTGTGGACATTTTATTGTATCAAATTCTTGTCTACTATAGTGTTAGTTTCACAACCTAGTGTAGAAGTACAATGACTTTTTTTTTCCAGTTTTTTAGCCAATTCCTAACAACTTCGTTTTAAATAAACCCCAATGACTTGCATATGTGATAAAACAACTTGCATATCAAAAATGATAAAATGGTAGCTTTACCCATACAAAATACTGTACTAATTTATGAAGGGTTACATAAACCAACACATATTCCAATACTCTTCCAACAAACTTCAGTTTTCTTCTTTTCCTTTTTGGCTTAGTATGATACTATGAACCCTTGACCTATGGCCTTATTTACTCCATTGCTAGTACACTCATATCCCTATCCTTATGTTGTGGAGAGAATTATGATGGTGCGTCATTTAGCCATTTCTCCATATGATATGCATGTGATATTTTAATCTTATTTCAAGCATTTTTATTAGGATAAACCATAAAACGTAAAGAACATATTCAAGGAAACTCATTGGTGTCTAGAGCTAGTATTATGGCATAGAATGCAATATTGCATGTCATCATAGTCACACCTAAGTTGCACTAAAACATGAGCTCACTTATTTATATTTGAGTGCTTAATTAATCCCCTTCAAACATGGTTGATTATGTCAAATTTGAATATCCAAGTCAGTTGCAAATCATAGACCATCATGTGAATTTAGTCCCCTTGTGAGCCAGTCGATTAGTCACTTTTTGAACCAGTCGGTTGGTCAATTGACTCACTTGCCTAGTTGATTGTCTCGTCAGTGAGTGGACCAACCCAAATACAACATAGTTAAGTCTCTAGCTTACATAAAAAATTGTGTTTAATCACAACTTTTAACACTTTTATAGAGGTGCAATCAGCGTAATATTTGTTAGATGGTAACATTTGAAATCGATGTTTAGAAGTAGTTGACATGTTCTTGTTTAAATTCTAGCCAGTGGATGACATATCTATGGCACTTGAGATAGAAGAATATTGTTTAAGACAATATTTGAGTTTGCTAATTTTAATTGTTATAAATGACATGACTACCTTTAAATCTAATTGATGAATGCCAAATGGTAATCTAGAGTATGTATGTCTCGTGGCCTTTTATATATATGTGTGTGTGTGTGTGTTGTCGTTTCCTTCCCGTATCGTATCCGACATTTTTCAAAATTTGTCGTATCTGTTTCCCTCCCCGTATCCGTATCCATTCTCGTATCTGTTTCAATGCAACTTAGTTATATGATCAATCTAACAAATCTTTTACATCACAGTTTCATGTCTATATATATATATATATGCTTGTTGCAATCACCGAATGTAGTTACAACTTCCTTAACTACCTCAGTTGGTCTGTAAATTTTCATGCCCTAGGTGATTGTTGTCCTACGTTTCTCTTAATTAAATAAATTAGATCTAAACTTATCTGATCACATAAGTGAATACTTTTGAACATGCAACAATCACACATATAGTTGAAAATGAACAGTGGAAACAAAACACAATATAGATGATTTACACCGTCAAATCAACCCTCCACTGATAGATCTAGGCTTACGAGGAAACCTCCACAATTGCAATAACTTACAAATGTATGGTACTCAAAATGAAATAAAAATCAACAAACTTACTAAGAAAAAATGCCCTCAAACAATCGAGAAATCCTCCCAACTTGCTAGTAACTGTACAAGATTGTCACATGCTTGAACAAACATGTTCGTACAAATCCGTACTGTTGTACGAACCTGTTGTGTGGTTCCATATGACTATACGGATATGCTATACGACTCCGTAATGACGGTATGGATCTATCCCTGCTGGTGTCTACGGAAATCTACCTAGTTGTTGACTGGGCTCCAACAAGCTCTAACAACATGAATGAAATATGATGGTCAAAGCCACTAGTACAACGTCCAAGAGAAGAAAGGCCCAAAAAGGGAGTGCATCCATCAAATGAGGGTGAATGATGACAAAAAGTCAAACCTAGCCTCCAAAGGCTCTCCAAAGGTAGCGTCCAAGAAGAAGGCCTCAAAAGGTGGAGCACTTTCTCAAATAAGGTGAACACTCTCGATGAGAAGGCTCCAAGAAGCATGCGCAACAAAAATACGGTGCACCTCTTTAAACGACAATTCAAGAATTGCTAGCTTCCTCATTATTTACCAAATTTTCTACTATAACTACTTTTTGAAAATCTTGTGACCACTCTACATCTAATGACGTTGAGATGGCACAATTCTAGGCACTTTGCCAAAAGATAAATGCTCTCGATGCTAGGACACCCCTCCAAAAACGTCCCATCAAAAATGGCATATATGAGTGTGTAAACAACCCCCCAAAGGGTGAGTGCTCATCAAGGGAAAACCAATGAATGTTAAACAAGTCAACAAGTGCAAGAGGTTGCTTCCATACATCAAGGGGTCAAACCCTCAACTAGAAAATAGATCTATGTGCAACACTCCATCAAGTAGAGAACAACCTCAACATATGTGCAATGAATATCCACATAACAAACAAACCCCAACCTCCATACCAACTCATCAATCCATCAACCAAGGAGAACATCAATCAAAAATAGGAGCATCCCACTTAAGAACAAGTGTCCACAATAGATATCCAGCCCATGAGAAAGGGGACGACCCCTTCTAAAAGCCATTAGAATGCCACGACACATTCCACAAGAGAAAAACTAGGAGGGCGCTCAACCAAAGATGATGGCCAAAAGTGCTACGATGCCATCTATGTGCCAAGGATCAAGAACACTCCACAAGAAAAGGCCTCCACAAGCATCAATACTAGGCCATTCAAATCTCCATCAACATGTAATCCCTTGCTGAAAATGTGATAAAAATAAATCACATGTGGACACCCATGTGAAATGGGTAGTAGCAAGGACCTTATAAAATCTTGAAGGGATGAAAAAATAGAGAGTGGGGAGTGTTACCAACTTACCATTCAAACTAGCAGTCTAGGTCTTGTTGCACAAATTTAAAGTATAGGCTAGAGAGTGGTAAGCATGGGAGGAATTGAAGCCCAATGTCATATCAGCTCAATCTCTCAACTCCTTTGGGAACTCATCAACCCAGGGGAGATCCCTAATGAGGTACCTGTCAACACAAACACGAAGGTACCTTCCAACAACCTTTATGACATAGATCAATGCCTTATATGGAGTCAATCAATGAATAATAAAGACAACTAGATCTATAAAGGAGTTAAATTGACCAAATAGATAACAATACTTCTCCAGCACAATAGATAACAAAGATATGCAGCATAATAATACGTATCCCAACGAATGTCGCGTGGCCCAAGAGACACCAAAAAAAGTTGTGCCTTGAGGTCAAGAAGGTCAAGGCGAGGTCAAAGATGGCCTCACAAGCAAAACGCAAGCTAGGGTTTGTGAGATTTAGCAACTTCACGTTTCCCTAGGAAAAGTAGAGGATGAAGACATCCCTCTAAATTTGTGGATAAAATAGGGAGGGCGCACCTGTTCCATGAAGTAGATTTTCAAAATTTGCTATCTTTAACAAGTTTTAAAAAAAAATTAGGGCTTTTCCAGGGGTTTTTTAAAGGTTTTTATGGGTAAAAATGCGGCAAAGTAACATGAAAATGCAGCCTAACTATAATACATTAAATGTTGAAATTGAGTAAAAACAGTTGACAAGAGAAGAGGATTATGATGCCATCTCAATCCCTATAGCTTTGAGAGATCATGGCTAGTGTCCCTCTAATATTTGCAAGCTAAGGCATCACCAAGCAACCTCTAGGGTTCGGTAGATGAGCCTAACCAAGGCAAATGGATAAGTTCAAGGCCCTAAAAGAAAAAGGAAACCCTAATACAATGTGTTTCCTTCACACAAAGTTGATAGAATATTAATAAAAAAACCCTAATTCAAAAAAAATGCAGCAACACACCACCACTCAATCCACATAGAAGCATTGACTTACCAATATTCACCAAGGCATGAGCATAAAAAGAGATTTAGGTCATTCTTGAGCATGTATTTTAGCAAACAATTCTAGCATCAACCATAGCATGTACAAAAGGAAGCCTTATATTTATCCACCATTCACCATCAAGCAAGAAGAGTCATCCAATTGAGGTGTGTATCACCAAGAGAGCTCATAAAGTAAGAGAAAGAGGAATAACTTCATAATAGAGCCATTGACTTATCATTTTACAATGTGGAGAGGAGGTTTATTTATAGCTCTCTCTTGAATATTTTAATTTGAGCCTACAAGTCTAAAACATAAAATAATATTATTTTTAGGGTAATTCTATGTAACAAAGGAATTTTGCCCAAAAAGTACAAAAATGATAAAATTAAGCTACAATAAGCTAAGAGACAGATTCACTTCATGAAATAGTGAGCCAAGGGGGGATGTCATGCCCCATCTAACCCCAAAATGTTGAAAGTCCCTCAACAACCCCCCTCCAAGACATTATAGGCTCACGTGGTGCGTCATAGCTAGGAAGGTGGTGCATTGGGCTAGGAAGGCTAGAGCAGGGCTTTCTGGATGCTACAAAAAAATCCAAGTGGGTGCAAAAGGTGTGCTAATAGGAGATAACAAACCTTTACAAAGCGCAATCACCTTTGCAAATCAAACAACCAGGATGGGCATGTGCCCCAATGGGTCACCCCCAGAAGCCTTGGAGCACCAACCCATGGTAATAAAACCCTGCATGGTGGAGACATCATAACACCGAAGGGGTAGTCAACAAAGCCACTAAACCAAGTACTTCTGAGAGTGAAACCAAAGGGATTGGCCATCTCCAATCCAGGGGGTAAAGAGCCCTCAAACCAAATATCCATACAATTAATCCTATTTTGGCCTATACAATCAAAAAAAATTGACCCCTTTGCTCTAGTCTTAGCCTCGCTCGAACACCGAAGTAGTTCTAGTGCGTAACACCGGCTCCAACTGTGGGACATGTGCTCTTCTCGAGAGTGCATGAGAACCTCTTGAATCTTTTGGGTACTTGTAGACCTGCACACACATCAAATAACAAAAGCATCAAATGCATAAGAGGCAGACACTTCCGTCCTACCATGTTCAAAATGAAATGCAAATAATTGAAAATGAAAAAACAACAAATGCAATACATAGGTAACTCAAATGTTGAACTGAAATGAATTAACCTACCTACATTAATTATGATAATAGAGAGGGGTCACAGGGTTTATCTATCCACATCTGCACTAGGCTCAAATATACATTATCCCCCTCATTTATCTATTTTGTGAGATTCTCACATGGAATTGGCTACTAGATTCTGAACTTGGGGTAGTACTTGCACAGGTGAACTCTGGAAAATTTCTGGTGTCTTTTAAAGGTAACTATGATAAGCTCTTGTACCTATTCAAACATTCTTGCAAGCATATTGTTCATCTTTGTAATAATTAGGTTAGTATCCCCAATAAATCTTAAAAATTTGAAATTGGCTGCCACAAAATTCATCAAGTTTTAGGCAGAAAGACAAATAACAAATGTCATGGAAAGGGAAAGTAAATACTACACCCATCCATATAGTTGTATCAGTCTTTTTGAAATACATCATTGAAAACTTACCAGTAGTGGACAGAGAGGGTTGATCTATTTCTACGATACTTCCTTCCCTCATCCTAAGTATGCACAACTTAACTGAGCCCAAAGAAATCTAATCGGATATGTGGCTTCCAAAACCTTCAAACCCTTTATCATAATGGAACGATTGCATATGGTGATCGTCTCTAATAGCAATAAGATCCACGTCCTAAGGTGCTTCATCAACAACTGCAATCGCAAAAGGATTAATCCAATCTTCGAAATCAATGCAACGAGGAGAAGGAATAATCATATCTTCATCAACTGTGCTTTAAGCACTCTTGTGAATTTGAAATAGTGCTTGGAGAGCTTCCTCATTCGGTTTGAATGTGTAATAAGAACCTGCTCTAGTTGAAAAGGAACATGAACCTGCTCTTCGGAATCTGTAAGACCCCAAAGCTCAAATTTAATATTGCTTGGCCTCAAAGAAGGAAGGTTAGGCGGTGTTACCAACTAGGTTGCATCTAGTTGGACTTTCAAGCGACCCGCCAAAGATGAACAAATATTTGTTCAAATTCAGAGTTCAGAAGTCCATTCAGGCCTTCCAAGGCCCTTTTTCACTTTCTTTACCACATGTTCATTACATGTGGGGAGATTGTAAAAAATGTACTAGCACAGGGTTTTTGTAAAGAACTTGGCTTCCTAGGACTTGGTTATCAAGCCGATTAATCCAAGGTGTTTTTTCCCTTGTTAATTATGCAATGTATAATTTGCAAGCTTTTCACCTGCTCCTCCAAAGTTGGAATGGTCGTCTTGGTGGTTAAACCATGGTAGGTGAATGTGCTAGACATTGTTATTGATTAATATGGACATGTACTAGGTCCCCCTAGTCTTTTTTTATTTCCAAGAAAATAAATATTCCCACAAAATTAGGCCATTTTTAATGGTTTAATTAAAAATTTTGTAAAGGGCATAAAAGTTTGATCCGGAGGCAGAATTTGGCCATGGGGATGGATGCTCGTTTTCACACTCAGAGCATCCACTTTACCTCGGGACCTACTTTTCATATGATTCAGGTGACTAATTTGTCACTTAGAGCCATTTTTCCTAACGAGGCATCAAAGTGTCAGTTTAATGCTAATGGTGCGACAAATTGGCATGAAGACAATTTTATAAAAAAAAGTCAAAGGAGACGAGTTTTGAGATGTGGGTGACATGGCAAACTTTTCCCCCATGAAGGCAACTTAGTCTAAAAACATAAAGCATGTGTTTGAGAGAATCAAGGAAAGGTGGCGACTTCACCAAGTTTGAGATGCTCCCACCATCTCAAGTTGCAAGGTTGATGTGGCATTGGAAACGTCACTTATTGGTGGCCATAACTAAAGGATTAAAATCGTGATCTCTTCTATAAGTGAAGGCAACATCATCCCTTGATTAAAGCGAGTGATTGGGAGTTGTTTTGTGAGGTGGCAACTTCATGTGAGCAAGAGAATGTGCCCTTCTTCTAGATTGACGCCTTGGGTGATTTGTCACTCCATCCAGTAGTGTGTTGGATTGGTAGGTGATGGCGCCTCTCTCTTAGGATCTCTCTTAGGAGAGGTGGCGCCCTCTCCTTGATCTCTACTCTAATCCATTCCCCAAATCACTCATGAACTCGACTTGGACTCCCTCTTCAGGATGCACACCCGCCCCCCCCCCCCCCCACCCCCTCGGGCTTGGTTTTCTATACAAGTAAGGTGATTCGCCATTGTAATGCATCAGAAGGTGGAACCTCTGCTTGCACTCTTGTTGTAATCCTTTTTGTTTGGCAATAATAAAGAAAGGCTTTGGAGGATCATTAATGTTCTCATTAGATGTTTGGTTGATTTGCTCTTAATGAACCATTGAGGTAAACTATGTCCTTGCAAAGTTTGTTTACAAGTTTGGAGTTCTAATTGCCTTTGAACTGAATTTTCATTCTAGTAGGATAAGAAGTAAGATTTGAATGATTTGCTTCTTATTGTTAATCTGGTGAAAGATCTAAGAGATGTTGTCTATCCTTGTTTAAATGCATTTATGTCTACATCTTTTATTTGGTTAACACTATCATGTTTTAACTCCCTTTTTGCAAGCTTTTGTGAAGTATTTCAGGTGACCAACAAGGGAGAAATTTGTGAGCTTGCTTGCTCTCCTTTTTCTCAAGCATTTTTGAAAGAAGAGTGTCATCCCTCCGGCGACACTAAGTAGACAACTCCATTTCCCAGGCTTTTCTTACCAACCTAACCATTGCTTCTTATTTCTTCTAGATCCACAAGTTCTTTACTTCTCTCAGTTACCCTCTTTTAGATCTATCATTAAAGAAAAAATTATAAGTAGATCTATGAGCCTAGTTTCTAGTTTGCTTTCAAGATTTATTCAAAGATCTAGATCTAGTTGCTTTATCTTCCTCTTGCAAGTTTAAACTTTAAAAACTTTAAGGACTTGATTAAGAAGAATTTGTGTTTTCAGTCTCTTATCTAGCATTTAGTGCTTTGTTCATTTGCTTTCCCATCTCTTAGAGAGGCAAGCAAAGATCCTAAGAAGGCAAGCTTTCTAGCTTGCCTTGGTTAAATTTCGCATTTTTTGTTTTATTTTTTAACTTAGAAAAAATTTGCAAGTTTTTGTAGTTTTTTCCCAAACACTCTAACAAACTTCGTTGGTTGTTTTTTACCATTTGATGCACAGGTAGAAAGAGATGTTGCTAGAAAATTGAAGATTCAAGCAAACTAGAAGACTCCCTACCTTCCCTACTCTTCATCCCCTTTCTCTTCCTTCACTTTTTCTGAAGAAACTTGTAAATCCGTTGATCTAAAATATAAAGATCACGGGTGTCCCGAAAAAGAGTTTTATTTTAAGTTATTGTAATAACTAGAATAAAAGAGATCACGAAGGTTGTGTTAATCCTTCTGCAATCCCCATCCGAGGATCTGTGTAGTGTGTTAAGTTAGTTTAGTTTCAATTTTATTCCATAGTTTAGTTTCCTTTTCATTTTTTTGAAATAAAAGAATTACTAACCCCACGTTTTCTCGAGTTACCCAAAAGGGGAAAGAGATTCGTGGTAGGACTAATTAGAAAACAAGTTTACTTTTGTTATTTCCTTTTTGTTATTTCTTTAGGCTTTTTGTTAGATTTTTATGGGTAAAAATGCAGCTAACTAACATGAAAATGCAGCCACCCGGATGCGGGTGACAATAATGACATCAAGGACACAGAGGCAGATGACAGGGCCAACCCATCATCAGCATGATGTCACCCCCGCATCACCCCCTTAATGGCTGCGCATATTTACACGGTTCTCGAACGTGGACATCTCCTGGATGCTCGAAGGGACGCACCTGTCAGCTTGCTGCAAATTGAACTTAATGCACCTCCTTGGTGCCTGGGCCGACGCGCCAACGGCTTAATGCCTAGGCTCCCTTGTCACTCTAGCCACTTGCTCCTTGCACTCTCACAACTCTATTCTCAGCTTGCTCCCGTTCATCCGTCCCTTTGTAATTCCCACCTTGGCCCTGAGCTCACTACCACCTTTCGTCGGCCAGCCATGTCCCGTCGTCAACGAGGTATCCCTCGTCGCGGTTGTGCGGGGAGAAGCTCACAATCAGACTGCCCAATTCAACTCAGTGCTCAGGCTAATGGAGATGGTTTCGATGTCGAGATCCCCAAAGTTGTGCGCCTCATGGTTAATGATTGGGAGGATGAACTTTCAGGTGCTCTCAGCGCGGCTGGTTGCACTCTGGAGCGACGAAGAAACTATTGGGTGATCAAAAATCTCCTCAATCGCCTCATTCTCCGCTTCCACTCTCAGCCTCTTGCACCTGCACCTCCTACTCCTACCGTCCCCACCGCCCCCCTTGTTTTAGCTTTTGCACCCTCCTCCTCCACCATTCCCCCCGTAGTACCTATGGACTGCGAACCTTCTCCTCCTCCCCCCCGCTGAGCCGAATAAAATCCCTCTCAGCTGGTAAATGCACCCCCAGTCCAGCATTGGCAAGGAAGACAGCCCCTCTCCCAGTTAAACAACCTCCCGCAGGTAGCAGCGAAGATGGTGATTCATCTAGCAGTGACGACGCTTCTGAGACCTCCAGTGATGACACTTCTAAGACCAAGGACGACCCAAGCGAGCCAATTTCCACTAGCTTTGGATGCCCCATCGTTGAAGAGCCATACCACAAGCCTTAAACAGGTTTTTGTTATTGGCTTCTTTTGTTTTTGTCAGAAAGGCTGTGGGACATTTTCAAGTTAGATTCACTGTCTGTCGGTTTTTAATTTCAGGATCTACAGTATGAACACCATGTCTTTTTGCATAAGGTTACTTTCTTTCTTTCTTCGACCCTGTTTTCCCTCATGGAGGGAGGGTCCGGTTATCTTATTAGGGTTGTTTTACCTGCTTGTCTCTTTGAGCAGGACTGTAGCTCTTAACTGTAACTTTTTTGTAACACTACCACCTTTTTTTCAATAGAATAGTTTCTTAACTCACAAAAAAAAAACATGAAAATACAGCCTAACTAATACATTAATTGTTGAAATTATGAGTAAAAAAGGTTGACAAGAGAAGGGGATTATGATGTCATCTCAATCCCTAGGGCTTTGAGAGATCATGGCTAGTGTCCCTCTCTTAGAATGTCCCTCTAATAATTCCAAGCTAGGGCATCACCTAGCAACCTCTAGGATTCAATAGATGAGCCTAACCAAGGCAAAGAGAGAATTCCAAGGCCCTAAAAGCAAAAGGAAACCCTAATACAAGGCGTTTCCTTCACACATAGTTGATAGAATATTGATAAAAACCTCTAATTCAGAAAAAATACAGCAATACACCACCATTCAATCCACGTAGAAACATTGACTTACCAATACTCACCAAGACATGAGCAAATAAAGAGCTTTAGGTCATTCTTGAGCATGTGTTTTAGCAAACAATTCTAGCATCAACCATAGCATGTGCAAAAGGAAGTCGCAGATTCATTCACCATCAAGCAAGAAGAGTCATCCAAGAGAGGTGCACATCACCATGAGAGCTCATAAAGTAAGAGAAAGAGGAATAACTTCATAATAGAAACCTTGTCTTATCTTTTTACAATGTGGAGAGGAGGTTTATTTATGCCTTTCTCTCTTAAATATTTTAATTTGAGCCTACAAGTCTAAAACATAAAATAATATTATTTTTAAGGTAAATTCTACATAACATATGAATTTTACCCCAAAAAGTACAAAAATGATCAAAATAAGTTAAAAAAGCTAAGAGACAACTTCACTTGATGAAATAGTGAGCTAAGGGGGGACGTCATGCCCCATCTAACCCGAAAATGTTGAAAGTCCCTCAATGCCCCCCCTCCAAGACACTGAGGCTCAGCTAGTGCACAATAGCTGGGTAGGTGGCGCACTAGGCTAGGAAGGTTGGAGCAAGGGTTTTTGGATGCTACAAAAAGGTCCAAGTGGGTGCAAAAGGTGTGCTAATACGAGATAACAATCCTATGCAAAGCGCAGTCACCTTTGCAAATCAAATAACCATGATGGGCATGTGCCCCAATGGGTCACCCCCATAAGCCCTGAAGCACCAACCCATAAGCATAAAGCTCTGCATGGTGGAGACATCATCACACCGAAGGCACAGTCAACAAAGCCACTAAGCCAAGTACTTTTGAGAGTGAAACCAAAGGGGTTGGGCATATCCATACAATAAATCCCACTTTGGCCTATATAATCAAAAAAATGACCCTTTATTCTAGCCTTAGCCTCACTAGAACACTAAAGTAGTTTTGGTGCGTAACAGGAGAAAGAAGTATATGTAACCACACTAATCATTGAGAAGGCAACAATATACTACTTGATGATGTTGCTTGGGGAGTTCCATCGTAAGAGGGCTTGGTTGGGTGGCCTTTGGAGGAGCTCATAAAGAACCACCAAAGGTTCTCCTAATATTTAGGCTAATAGGAAGAATCTAGTGATATGAGTATGGGTATTCCAAGTGGATTGTCAAGTTGGTAGATGTTGAGAACAAGCACTCCACAATGTCCTCATGGAGATGGGTCTATGGACCATTGAACGTGAGGTTGTACATAATTTGAAGAAAAATTGGCATAAGTATGAAAACATTCATTTGCACATTATGTCAAACACTTTGGACATCTAGGGCTTTAATTCAAGAATCGTACATAATACTTTGAAACTAAAACCACCAAGCCAAAGGCACTCCAAATACTAAAATATCAATCAAGCTCATTGAACACAGTTGTTTTGGTCAAAAGACCGAGCAAAACCCCAACCTAGGGAAAAACCTGAAGAAGAAAAAATTTCATTAAAGAATACTCAGAATGTTAAAATTTTCAATACAATGAATCTTTTCTTCAACCCTGACAGGCAAAATTCCAAACATTAATTACAACAACACACTACCTCGAAAATGGTGCCAACTAGCAGATGTACGTTCTGTTGTACGACTATCTATACTCCACACGTGCCTGTATGACCTGTTGTACTTTATGCCTCGAAAATCATGCCTGCAATAAATTATGTACAACTGGTACAGTCTGCAATTAATTTTGTTACTTTCTTGGGATTTGAGCCCACACGTGTGACTGTAATTAATGTTGTATGGTCTTTGCAGGATGCCTTGGGAACCATGTTGTTGTCCTTCTCTTGAAAATCATGCCACTTCTGTTAGGGTATCTCTCCTTTCTCTTTCACTTTTCTTCTTCCTCTCTCTGATGGTGAGTGTGTTCATTTGTCCCTTTCTCTTTGTCTTATACTTTAAAGTTGTAAATACTTTTACATAATTACCCAATGTAGGTTGAGATTAAGTTACAAAATCAAGGGTCATCATGAAATTTACTTTTAATAATTAAATACATTACTTAAAATGTGACCCACTTTATAAAGTACAAAACATAAACGCTTTATTTATATAAAAGTCACTGTTTACATAAATGTACAAAGGACAAAGCCTTCAAATAAGTCCCCCTCATCACACTCACACCAAAAACATGAGGGAGGACCTTCAGAGTTATCATTTTCCAACAAATATCACTAATATGGTACCTGTTGCACTCAACTCTGGAGGGTGTACACGACGCTTAGTGCCTCTAGCCACTAGAGTAGGTGGAAAGAAAGAAATCATTTTAATGGGAAGGGGTTTTGAAGAATCTAGCAAGGTCTACAACTTGTGAGCCACCGCCTCACGCATGAAAGAAGTTAAGGACCTCTTATTAGAATAGCAAAAGGCAGCAAAGAGGGACCCCCCACAATCATCGAATAGACAATGATATCTCCCATGGATCTCATAATATATGGGGCACACGAAAATGAAGTACTCTTGAGACTCTACCTCTTGCAAATGGCATAACTGAGAAATCCTCTCCTCCCTCGGAATATCGTGATCAAACTCAACTCAAAGTTGGTGAGAACAAAACCCTAAGCTAGCCAAGCAACAACCTAAGGCCTCCTGACCAATTGTGTTGTGTGTACTTGGGATGGACGATAAACCCATCCCTCAATTGCAGAAAGTGATCCAAGTAGAAGACCATCTTAGGGCCAAGAAGCCGAGGAGGGGGGATCCAAGTTATTGGATATACCATCAATGAATGTGTTCTCTGACAGCCCAACTGAATTTTTTTTTAGAGTAAAAAGGTGGCTAGGGTGTTTTCCTCGTAAGGCCCAATATTAAAAGAGACAACAAGACTAACTAACTAGAAAACTAGGACGTCTTTGCAACAAAAAAATACGATAGGGATTTCGATTTAACCTCTGTATCGTTCCAGTACTTACAAGGTTATCCGAAGAACCACTAACAATGATGAGTTTACATACCCTCCCTTGACATTGTCACCTTGTCCTAAATACTCTCTTCTTGTTATGATTGCTTCCTTGAGATTCCCTATAACCTGTTACCAATGATCTTTAAAACATGAAACTTCCTCAAGTCTCAACTTCAATCGCTACAAACAGTGGCTCTTCCTCTTGCACAACCACATTCTAGTTCTAATTTCTTGGATTTTGAGGGCAAACTTGGTTTTTGGTCTTCATTAGAAATTAAACACATCAAAGGCTTACTAAATCCTCCCAATTACTGTCCACATCCTCTAACTCTATACCCACTTCGTCCTCATTATTTTTGTATTGCTTCCATGCTAGTAACCTCTTCACTTGTTCCACACTGTACTTCTTCTCTTGTTGGTATGAGAGTACTCCTTTTCCAATGAGTTGAGAATTGTTGCCTCTCTCATTCTATTAATTTTCCTTTGCTTCTGTACATTTTTATTCTTCTTTGGAAGCATAATGAAAGGCTTCATAACAAAGTGTTTCATTACAAATGCCAGCTCCTCTTGAAGTTGGAATTGAAATCCATTCAAGTATCCTGTTACTGATTGTTCTACAACTTCATGCATGGCAACTCTAATTTACAATTTCATAAATTGTTTAGTACATTCATGAATAGATCTATAATAACAACATGAGATCTATAATAACAACAAATTTCAATCTTCTTGGATCATCTTCAAATATATTTTCCATGTTTAAATAATGCTCAAACTGTTTACAAATCCCCTCAAAAATTTAGTCTACCTTCATCTTTGTTTTGGTACTCTTTTTGGATATGGCTTCAATAAACATTTCTATGGGATCAAGCATTGTTGCTTGGTATGCTCCATTATCTTCTTCCTCTGATTCATTCAATCTCAAAATGGAATCTATAGCTTCTACCCTTTTGAAAAGTTCTTAGCCCATGTTCTTTCTTTCACAATATCCACAATTACTCTTCCCAATGGAAAAATTGAAAATATAAAATTGGAGTCACAGCAATCTAAGAAACAAGACAAAAACTTACAATAGATTTCACAGATCAATTTTACTCAAAAATGACATGAAACAGTGCAATTAGAAGTTGCAGCTGTATATTTGCTTATCATTAACAGAAGTAGTGATACAATGTCATACAATGGCATAAAGAGCCATACAATTTGAGTCCCAGAGAGGTCATTCGAATTGATTACATGAGAGTGGCTTACTTGTCAGTTAAACACCACTCGGCACATCAGTTAACCACTTAACTCGACCTTAATTGACTCTAACCGACTCGGAGGCAGTTTGGACTGAGTCTAATTGAATAGAACTCAATTGCATGCCAACAAGTAGGTGAGGGCGCATATCTGACTTCAGTTAGGTGAGTTGAACTGAACTGCACTGAACTGAGTCACCAAAAGTAGGTTGAGGTGCCTTTAATGACTCTAGTTAACTGAAATTAACCAAAAATAGGCTAATTGATGAGGAAGGCGCCTTTGCAGCTCCAGTTTAACTGAAAGGTAGGTGAAACAACCTTCAGTTAACTGATTGGGGTGCTTATGCCATGCAGATCAACCCAAATTTGCTCCTAGATTGAAGGAGGAGACTCAATTAGGCTCCCCGATTGAAGGAGAAGACCCAATTAGGCTCCCTGATTGAAGGAGGATGATCCAATTGATGATGCAGTCACATATTCAAGTCAAGAACTTAGGATAAGTGGTAAATTACGCCAAATAAGCCAAATAATGATGTGTTGGTTGGATAATGACTCCAACACCCCCCCTTAAGCTAAACTCATGTGGAAGAGTAAAAAAAGATAGGGCCCCAGCAACAAAGGCCATAGGTCACCCTTTACAAAAAATAACTCTAAAATGCTCAAAAAATTCTAAGTGAGGAAAAGAGGAAAAACCCTGTGGGAAAGAAAACCCCCCCTCAAACTGAACACTAAAGAATTAATCTGAATTCACCATGGAACTCACCCCCAACAATGAACAGAGGTAAGTGAACTTCTTGTCAATGAAGCTCTCGGTGAAAATGTCTGCAATTTGCTCATATGTGGGGCAATATTGCATAACAATTGTTATGTCATGCACAAGTTCTCTGATGTAGTGCATGTGGATCTCGATGTGTTTGGTTCTCTGTCTCTGAACCGGATCTGTCGAGACCTTGATAGCACTTTGATTGTCACAGAAAATGACAGTAGATGAAGTACTACCAATATCAAACTCAAACAAACTACCTTGCAGCCAAACTGCCTGTATGCATGCATTGACCGCTCCCCTGTACTCTACCTCTGCTGAAGAAAGGGCAATGGCAGCCTACTTTTTGCTTGACCAACAAATAGGCCCACCACCAAACATGAAAACATAGCCGGAAGTAGACTTTCGATCTATGTTATCTCCTTCCCAATCAGAATCTCTGAATCCTACCAAGTCTAGTTTGGAATCAGCAACATAGTGAATGCCATAGGATCTAGTACCCTGCACGTACTGTAGAATCCTCTTGGATGCCCTCCAATAAAGTTCATGAGGTTGCCGCATATACCTTGATATAGCATTCATGGCATAACAAATGTCAGGCCTTGAATGTGTCAAGTAAAGAAGGCTTCCAATCAACTGACGGTAGAGAGTAGAATCCACCTGTGGAGTAGTATTTCCCTCTTCAACACTGATTCTTGAGAGGAATGGGAAAGGTGTTGCCTTACAATCAGCCATATTAAACTTAATTAACAGGTTTGAAGCATAATTGGATTGTGTCACCATAATCCCATCAAAGTCTTGAGTTATTTCTAGCTCGAGAAACTACGTCAGCAGGCCTAGATCACTCATCTCAAAAGCTTCATGTAAAGCAGTTTTTATAAAGCTAATTGGAGCAAGAGTGCTTCTTGTGATTAATAGATCAACAACATACAGAACTATAATCAGCAAATTACCTTCATATTGTTGCAAGTACACATTTGGATCAGACTTACATCTTTCAGAGTTCTATGATAGTAGAAAAGAATCCATTTTGGCGTACCAAGATCTTGGGCCCTGTTTCAAGCCATACAAGGATTTCTGCAGCTTACAAACTAATGATGGATCTGATGTGTAGCCTTCGGGCTGCTTCATGTAGATCTCTTCTTGTAGGTCTCCATGAAGGAAAGCACTTTTTACATCCATATGGTGCACTTCCCAGTGCTTGGATGCAGAAATGGCCAAAACTAGCCGTATAGAATCCGTTTTTGTCACCAGTGTAAAGGTTTTAGTGTAGTCCACTCCTTGGACTTGGGAGACGCCTTTTGCTAACAGTCGTGCTTTATATTTGCAGGTTGATCCATCTGCAGCAACCTTTGTCCGATAGACCCATTTGCATTGAACAAGTTTCCTCCCAGGTGGAAGGGAAACTAGCTTCCAGGTTGCATTTTATCGGAGAGAGTTGAACACTTCATCCATTGCAGCTTGCCATCGAGGATCATTCCAAGCATGATAATATGACTTAGGATCATATCCAATCATCATGTAGCACTTCTCAGACAGCAAAGAATCATTGTAAGAAAAAGTAATACCTGCTCTTTGAAAATCTGATTGGGTTCTCCTTGGATCAGTAGGATTTCCAACATTTAACCCAGCAGAAGAGAGAGTCTTTTCGGCCCATTTTGGTAGATGAGTGGGCTCATTCGGATCTGATTCAGAACCTGATATATCATGCTCACTGATATCAAATATCAAGGCTCACACTTTCATTTTCATCTCCAGAATGTTCAGTAGAAGGAGAGGGAATTTCAGCAGTTTCTTCCTCTACTAGTTTCAAATCTTGGAGAGGTTCTTCAAAGCGGACACTTCTCTCTATGAGTATCTTTTTGGTTCTGATATTCAAGAGTTTGTATCTCTTTGCTTCCTCGGGATACCCAATGAATATGCACTCAACACTCTGCGGTTGCAAATACTTTCTCTTATCTAGTAGAATTCAAGCCCAAGCAGTGGACCCAAAAACTCTGAAATTGGACACATCCGATTTGTGGCCAAAGTATGCTTCGAAAGGTGTTTTTCCTTTCACGGATGAATGAGATACCTTGTTCTGAATGTAGGCAACAACATTCATGGCTTCAGCCCAAAGATTTGCAGCGAAATCTTTAGCTTCAAGCATATAGGTTATCATCTCTTTTAGAGCCCGATTTTTCCTTTCTGCTACACCATTCTGCTGAGGTGTGTAGGGAATGGCATGTTGAATCTTGATTCCACTTTGAGCACAAATTTGCTGCAACTCTTATTTGATGTATTCACCTCCATTGTCAAATCTAAGAGCTTTGATCTTGCTCCCAGTAGCATTCTCAACAGAAGCCTTAAAATCTATAAACTTTTCAAGGACTTCAGATTTTTTCTTGAGAAAATAGACCCATGTGAATCTAGACAGGTCATTGGTGAAAGTGAGCACATACCTCAATCCATTCATTGAGGTTGTAGGCATTGGACCGCTGATATCATAATGGATCAGCCCCAAAATACATGTAGCTCAGCAGCCGGCTTGCTTTTCCCCAATCAAATTTATGCTCAAGATGCTTGCCGACAATGCATCCCTTGCAGATCCCTTTGGAGGATTTGATTGTAGGAAGGCCTTCCACCATAGAATGCTTTTGTAGTTGCTGCAAGTATTTGAAATTTAGATGTCCAAACCTTTCATGCCACAGTTGGCTGACCTCATTCCCATGAGTCAGAAGGGTTGTAGGCTTTGAATCAAGCACAAATTTGGAGAACTCATAGGTCTTAGCATAATGATTCGCTATCCCTGTAGCAATGAGTTTTCCAGACACTATCTCTGAGATCTCCACTTCATTCAAGTTAAATACTACTCTTTTGGGAAAACCTGTGTGTGTCATTTGATACACAGACAACAGGTTTGAAGCCAAAGAGGGCACATAAAGAACATTTTTGAAACTGCCATGTTCTAGGTGGATGGTACCCTTGCCTTGTGAGGAGATTTGAAAATCATCTCCCATGTGGATGCAGATGCAGTTATCGGAGTCCAGTGATGAAAAGGAGTCTTTGCATGCAACCATATGATTCGAAGCACCAGAGTCAAAGAGAAGAGCTCTAGGGTTCGAAACATTAGCCATGAGTGCATGTCCTCTTTCGGGCTGATTGTTTCGATCTTGATGATTCTTCTTCCTTGCACCTTCAGGAAGAGTGATGTTGTTTTTCTCAATGAGAAGAGCCATTTGATCAATTGTTCTCTTCATGCAAGAGCTTTCAAGATGAAAGCCTCTTCCACAGTAAGAGCATTTGATCTTTTCTTTGCCCTTTTTCTTGTTCTTTCTTGAGCCTGAGGACTCATCCAACAGCTGGTTTTCTCCTTCTGCTTGGGAGGGTCAAACTTTGTCTTCTCTTTCTTTTGCTTCCCTTTGACATTCAAAGCTTTGGGTCCTCCAGCAAACAAGGCTTGATCTTTAGAGGATCTAATGATTCCCATTTGAACAAGCTTGTCATGCTCATTGGTGAGAAACTCAATGAATGTATTGAGGGTTGGCATCTTCCAATTCGGAATTGTAAGCTTTCCAGTATGAAAGGTAGACACAAAGACAGAGTAGTCCGGCCCAAGTTTCGAAAGGATGGAGAGGATGGGCTGATCATCTTCCTTCTCAACTTCACATTGCTTCAATTGAAGCACCAGGTGCTTAAATTTGGTAAAGAAGTCATTCATGGTCTCAAAGTTGCCCGGATTTAGAGATATCAGCTCATTCTCCAACTGATAGATTCTCAAGTCATCTTGCTTATCAAAAAGTGTAGCAAGTTGTTCCCATATTTGATGGGGAGTCTTCAATCCAGTGAGGTGGAAAAGAAGATCCTTTGAAATTGAGAGGCATAGAAAGCCATATGCTTCATCAAGCTTGTTCCAATATTTTGTTTTCTCCGCTGATGCATTCGGCTCTTTCTCCATATCCATGGTGACTCTGAAGAGTCCTTTGGAGCGCAACTATATCTCAATATCCTCCTTCCACTAATGATAGTTGAAAGGAGTGAGAAGGTTGCTTAAAAAGGAGTCCATTATGCAGTTGTAGCGAATGCAATGAAAGTGCTTTGAGATACCTGCAATCACACAAAACAAACAAAATAAGGTCGAACAACCTGCACTTTTGGAGGTTGCTTCACACCTTGCTTAGCCAATCAAACAAGCTTGATCAACAATGCTAGTTTGTCCAACAATTATGTGGTAAACTCTCCGCTTCTGGTGCAGTGCTAGAATGTTTTTGAGCAATTTTGCTCAAATTTCTTCATAGATCCAGCAAGAAACCTGTAGAAGAATTGTCTTGTCCTGCCATGGCTCTGATACAATATATAATTGGAGTCACAACAATCTAAAAGACAAGACAAAAACTTACAATAGATTTCACAGATCAATTTTACTCATAAATGACATGAAACAGTGCAATTAGAAGTTGCAGTTGTATATTTGCTTATCATTAACAAAAGTAGTGATACAATGTCATACAAAGGCATTCGAATCCTAGAGAGGTCATTCGAATTGATTACATGAGAGTGGCTTACTTGTCAGTTAAACACCACTCGACACATCAGTTAACCACTTAACTCAACCTTAATTGACTCTAACTGACTCAGAGGCAGTTTAGACTGAGTCTAACTGAATAGAACTCAACTGCATGCCAACAAGTAGGTGAGGGCGCATATCTGACTTCAGTTAGGTGAGTTGAACTAAACTGCACTGAACTAAGTCACCAAAAGTAGGTGGAGGCGCCTTTAATCACTCCAGTTAACTGAAATTAACCAAAAATAGGCTAATTGATGAGAAAGGCGCCTTTGCAGCTCTAGTTTAACTAAAAGGTAGGAAAAACAACCTTCATTTAACTAATTGGGGCGCTTATGTCATGCAGATCAAACCAGATTTGCTCCTAGATTGAAGGAGGAGACTCAGTTAGGCTCCCCGATTGAAGGAGAAGACCCAATTAGGCTCCCTGATTGAAGGAATATGATCCAGTTGATGATGCAGTCACATATTCGAGTCAAGAACTTAGGATAAGTGGTAAATTAGGCCAAATAAGCCAAATAATGATGTGTTGGTCAGGGATGATTTTAAGGAACCATACTTATTTAAAAGTGTATAAATGTTGGCGAATCTTACCAATTGTTAAAATGCCAACTATAAAATGTTTGACGATATTTTTCAAAAAATGTTTTAATTTCCAAGGACTTTATATCGTTTATATAATAATTTGGCGATTTTTAGGGTGAAAAAAGTTTACCCCATCAAAATTGGGCGAAAGAGGGGTTCAAAAAATGCAAAATGGCAAATCTTTTTTTGGAGAAAAACATAGAAAAATAGCCCATTGGGCTAAATTTCGCCCCTAAAATTATCCCTGGTGTTGGTTGGATAATGACTCCAACGGAAAAAGGAAAAATTACAAACATAGTCAATAATGGTGAGATGTAAAAGTAAGACTAGATTAAAAAAACATGTTTCTTCTTTCAATCTCTCTACTTGCTCAACCGAGAGAGGTTTCGGCTCCTCTTTCTTCTTCCTTCTAGGACTATTTTTATTTTTACAAAATGTCAAACACAAGACCCTAACCATTACAGCTTCATTTAGCACTTGGAAAGTCCTAACCCACTAGTGCTATCAAGAGCAATTTCGAGAAGAAGCACCATTGTCACCATAGTGTTAATTTCCCTCTCTTCTAACTAGCTCGCAATGGCCAAGAGGGGTTTCCCTAGGTTCAATTGGATTTGGTTTCAAAAGAGAGCCGAGGGAAATGAAATTAATTTAATTAAGATATGTTGTGTATTACTTAGTTGATTTCTTAAATAAGCATCAATCATTCAAGATGTTCAGTATCCAATATATCAAACACTTAGAAAATATTTACTCATATGAGACAATATGAACCATGAACATTAGCCAATAACAAATGTGAGAGATAGATGTAAGCAAATAACCATAAAACATTAAGAACAAGATCCTCAAGTAAATAGGTTCATTGTCATGTGTAACATGCATCCACAAATGAAATAGCTTAAGAGACAAAATATGATTATTTCTTAGAGATCCTTTTGAGTTAAGGCTTTGGATGAGGCCTTGCTTGAGAGAGAGAAATCTCTAAAACAATGTGTCACCCAAATATTTTAATAGAATCAAACTTACTAAAGTGATTAAAATCAGTTCTCGAAGTTTGAAGTTTAAGTCTTTATAATTAAATGTCAAAACTTGAGATTATATAGTAACATTGTCTCCCATTGATCCATAAAAAGAAAGTGAACTCAAGAGCTTTATGCAGAAAGAAAGATAGACAAATGGCGTGCAAGAAATTATTATTACTGGATTATGTGAGTTATCAATTATAGTTATCCATCCAACCAAATGAACCTTTCCAGAAATTAATATAAAATTATTTAATCAATATGAGATAGAGTTGTGAACCACAATTAACTAAATAACTTTCTAGTCTTCTTGATTTTATGTATTATCCAATGTAATAGTAAATTGCAGAAATTTCCAGAATTAAAATATGAACCTCTTAGTCAATATCCAAGAAGATTTAGCAAATAAAAATACCAATATTTAACTAAGCATAAATTTTCCAAAAAATATTAGTTGTTGTCCCAATGATTTTGCAGTAACAAAATAGCAAGAAAAGGCAAATAAAACTCAGATTCAGTTAGGAAAATTTGTGCAAAATTTATTCTCACTTGATTATGTGAGTGATCAATTATAGTTATCCATCCAACCAAATGAACATTTCCAGAAATTAATATGAAATTACTTAGTCAATATGAGATAGAATTGTGAACAACAATTAACCAAGTAACTTTCATGTCTTCTTGTTGTTATGTACTGTCCAATGTAATATTAAATTGCAGAAATCTCCAGAATTAAAATATGTGCCACTTAGTCAATATCCAAGAAGATTTAGCAAATAAAAAATATCAATATTTAATAAGCACGGATTTTCCAAAAATATTAGTGGTTGTCCTATTGATTTTGCAGTAACAAAATAGCAAGAAAATCCAAATAAAACTCAAATTCAATTAGGAAAATTAGTGCAGAAGTTTTAGATGCAAAAATTTTAGAGTGTTAGATTGCCCTTTAAAAAATTCCAGAAATAAAAATAGTTGTTGTAGTATTTTCCAGAAATTAAAATATGCAATTTCCAGCTAATGTAAACTACTAGAAACAATAAGAAATCTATAAGATCTAATGCTCAAAAATTTTATTGGTTAGATCTAGCATGAAACCTTTGGAAAGATGTGAAAAAATAGTGTTTTAGGGCTTTTTCTAGTAAAGTAGATGCAGAAAATTAAAACGAACTAGCAGAAAATTAAATTAAGGAAATTTAACCCTAAGAAATTACTCTAACTAATATAGAAAATAAAGCAAATAATTTTGGGATTTTTTTAAAATTACATCTAACCTAGATCTATTCTAAAATGCAAAGAAAATTGGATGTCTGATAGTTTTTTTGGTTGATGCAATAAGAGAAATGACTAGTGCCTTCAAACCCTTGGGCTATGGGGTCTTGGGATCAATCCTTCTAGTGGCCTTGCATGCAAGTGCTTGGCTGGAATCTCTGCAAAAAACAAGACAAATTCCAATCCAAACTATTGAAACTCCATGCTAATCTTCACCAAGGAAGGGTGGCTACTATGGCACACATCTCCAACCTATGTCCTAGCTTGTACCCTAGCTTATGCAACTTGAATTGCGGCCCTTGCTAAGATAGCTAAACCACAAAACAACTAAGTTATTCCACTTGAGCAAATTTACCCTTTAAGTGAACTAGAAGCATAAACTTTACAATGATAACATAGCAAGTTACCTATATAAGATCTCATTAAGTTGCGCCAACCATGGAAGAGGAAACCCCAATACTCAACAACAAATGAGAATGAGAAACAAGCTCTCTTATATAGGAGAAAAGTTCAACTTCCTCTATTACAAAATAATAATAGAAGTGTTAAAACCCTAGATCTATAATAGAAGTGTCAAAATACATAAAATAATGTTCAATCCTCAACAAACTCTCAGAAAAAAAGAGAAAATCCCCATCAAATCATGGTCAATAGATGATAAATGGTACAAGAGATGGCCCAAGAAGGAGGGTGCTCCATCAAAAATGGTCCAAAAATGACCCATCATAACAAATAAGGCCCAAATAGTGAGTGCTCCAATTAGCCTAAAAGTGGGGCGATATCATCAAAACATGGTCCAAACCTCCTCCCTATGTAAGTGCTAGCCTCAAACATGGTGCGTGGTGGTTGGAGGGGCCAATCCCAAGGACAAAACCGAGGACACCCTCCTAAAACTCCTCAAACAGTCCATATCTTGCCACACGTGTGAGTACGATGGCCCATCTCAAGCTCCAAAAATCCTTTCTAATGGTCCAGGCTTCATCTCCATTGATCAAAACATGAAGAGCTATGTCCAAATGTGTGGGAGGAGGGGTCTAGGGGTCTCCCTCAACCTCCCACGTGCCAAGCAAAGGCCTCCAAGAAACTAGGATGTGTGGTGTCCCCTAAAATGTGCTAGGAAACATGACATATGATCATCATCAAATGTAACACTCCGAGTGTGGGTGCCTTCCAACATACCAATCAAGTCATACCATGTGTAAATAAAATCTCTTTAGTGTAATTAAGTTAACTATCATCAAAACTAAGACAAATGTTCATCTAAGAGGACAATAATACACAAGATACATATTACAAATACATATTTTCTAATCACTCAATGATTTATAATAATTTTACCCATCTAGTCTAACATTAGTGTAACCCTTAGAACCCTTTTACATTTGAGAGTCTTAAGCCAACTTGCATAGCTTAGCTACTTAAGTCAAGTGGGGGTACATGAGATGAAGTAAGTACATAAGGAAGAAAGGGGGTCTTTGTGAAATAACAGTCATAGTAATGTAAGTGTGTTGGTCGATAGAATTTTTTAGATGTTTCTTCCAAATGTGTGCCTAGGAAGTGCTATCATGGGTCATCCATCCTCATGCCTTCATATTGCGATCCCTTTATTTTATTTTTCCTTTGATATTTAATTCATGTACATTTCATTTAACCCTTTCATTGGCTTAGTCCCTTTTTCTTTAGATGTGGCTTTGTTGACCTAGGACAAGGGAACCTGGCTTTTGCGATGGGGAATATCTGCCATGATCTTTTCCATTTGCATTTTTGCATTTAATTCATCAGCAAATCCCTTTTGAGAGTACAAGATTCTTTTAGTTTTATTTGAGGGATTCATACATTGGAATAGTTATGAGACCATATGTTACTACTAATGACAGATCATTCACAAAGGAGGATAATGAAGGGGATGGGTGAATTGGTTAGCGAGATGAAAAATGGCTAAGTAAAAAGTTATGAAATGGATGAAAACCACTTAACTTAGATGACCAAGGTACAAATCAACCTTCATTCTAACACACACTTATTAAGGTAAAAGAATAAAAAAACATGCATACATGTAACATCTCATGCTAACATACCGCCATATAAAAAAACATGCTAAGAGTAAATGAAGATTAGAAAATATCGCGTCACTACAGGATCAAAAACTCTCTCTAACTGGGCACATCAAGGCACATAGACCAAAGCTGAAGGACCTCTGACCAATGATCTATGGTGAAGCCACAGATCTCGTCTCAAGAATCTCTTATCAAAATTACCCCTGATGTAAAAGGGGGTAACACTAACTAATTCCATAAAATTCTCAACAACAAAAGACTAAAGTGAACACTACTGAACTCACGGTAAAATAAAACTGCATGGGCATGGCATGGGAATGGCTGTCTAAAAAATATAAAATCTAGCCACATTAGCTCCAGCATGGATTCCATAAACTCCACTCCATCTAGAGCCCAAACACAGCCAGGTGACCCTAAAATTATGTCCTCCATCACAACCCGATACAGGAACATGTCAAACAAGAAGTAAGCTGGTTGCAAAGCCAAAAGGAGGATAGGAGAAACCATTCATTATTTGAAGTATCCGACATGGAAAAGGGTTAGTACATAGTGCACTGCCAGACAGGATGTTTTTTATATTTTAGGCAGAGAGGCGAAGAACATGGATGAGGGATGCTATATAGTGCACTGTCAGACGGGAGGTTTTAATAATTTTGGCAGCACAAAGGATATTTTTTATTGGCCACTCAAAGGAGGAGAGGCAAATGCCAAAGTAAGCATATTCATACGTCAACTGATGAACCATTAACAGCCAAACTATCAAAAGACTTTCGTACTAAAATATCAAACACAGAGACCTACACATATTGTATCAGTGGCAAAATTGAAAGATAAAGCATTGAGAGCACAGAACCCCCGAGAACTTAAATGTGGGTTAGTTGCAGCAATGCTTCGTTTAAATAAAACAAATTCTTGGGAATGTCGGCGCTACAGAAGTAATCTCATGAAAGCTTTTAGCTCTTGTTCTAAAATCTAATCCTTTTATAATTTTTATTGATGATATGAAACAAAGTTTGTAAGAAAAATACCTGGGAAAGAGAGCTTGTAAGGCAATCTTTTGGTGGCCAGTGCCCAACAACTATAGCCGACACAGCCCCCATGCCTGTGCCTGCCACTGCCAACAATTCTCTCTCGCCAAGGGGATGGTATATGATAGAAGCGCTGTGCTGCTTTGCTTTGAGGCTGTGAATGGTCTAGTGGTTTTCGGATATTCTCAACTACAAGTTTGAACTCTTTTATTTTGAAATGTTGTATAGTATGATTTGTAACCAAGATTCATATACAGATAATTTAATCTTATTAATCTCATTGGTCAAAAATGTTACTCTGTCTGTCACGAAGGATGAGTCGAAAAAATAGGTCTAGATATGGAGATGGTCTTTAGACTCGCTTGATATTCTTCAAATTTTACATTACGTCATTTTTTTTACTGGTGGTATAATGTAATGCAGTATATATTTTATTTTATGTTTATTAAAAAATTAATATATAAAATAAATGATATTTTGAATTTGTTTTTATGAATTAAAAATAAAATTAAAATATATTTATATTCATCCTCAAAGGAGTTAAATAATGTAATGGAATATATATTCTATTTTATGTTTATTAAAAAATTAATATATAAAATAAATGATATTTTGAAATTGTTTTTATGAATTAAAAATAAAAATAAAATATATTTATATATCATCGTCAAAAAAGGAGTTACAATATTTAGAAACAAATTTAAACATGGTTTAAGTTATATTTTTAAACATTATAGCTGTTTTTTAATATTTAGCTTTAAATGTCATTTTTTTTAATTTCAATGTACTTAATAGATTTATCTTAAATCTAATTTATTGACCATAAAAGGGATAAAAAATAATTTAGTTACAAATTTTTTTTCGCCTAAAAAATGGGTTTTAAGATGGATTTATGCTAGTTTATTTTAATGTTATGTTCTTTAATTATTAATTTGGTATTTCTTTCAGATATTCAGTTTTAGCATTATGGTGGTTTTTTCCATCTTTAGGTTATAGACCTCAAATTTTCTTTCATTTTAATTTATTATTTTTGCATTTTGTTGCACTTTGAAACATATTAGAATGTAGAGTGCACAATGCTTCTCTCAATGCAATTTATACTTAATATGGTATGACTATCTCTATAGCACCGCATTTCTCTTAGTGAAAATATGTAACTTTTACATTGACAAGTACGTGAGCAATTATTCACACACATTAAAAAGTAATAACTATCTGAGTGGAACAAGTTATAAGGTGGACAAGGTCCACCCACTCATGGTGACTTGCTTTGGCAACCCCTCCATCCAACGTACCTTCACCAAGGCCCATCAGCGATATTGGTTAGTAGAAGAACTTCTAGGATAAATTGTGTCTTCATTTTGAAATGTTCCCAGGGGACTTTTACAAGCATGTCCCACCTTATATCCCAAAGGCATCAGATACATCGATGAGAAATGAGGGGTTTTTCAATGGTGACCAATGTTCAATTCCCATGAGAGTGTATGGGCCTGAGGTTGCCATGAGGCACACATAGGTAGTGGTCAAACCTATGAGGCTTGCATTGCATTCCCTTCACACATATAAGTGAATCAAATGCCACACTCTTGTCATCCTAAATCCCAGACACGAACAGTTACAATTACAACCACAATTTAAGAGTGTTCCTCTTCTTCAATCACACTGTAAGAGCATATATGTTTCATTGGTGACCCTCCTGGAATTAGATGTGGGAGGGGGGCTCTCCCCTCCTATCATCGAAGCAACAACCTTCCATACTTTGATCAATGCCTTTGGTAAATGGACAACCAAATCACAGTTGACCAAGTTTGTAAAGATAAATTATTTGGTTATGGAATTTAACCTCCCAAAAACAACCTTGTACCACAAAGCTCATACTCTAAATAAAAGAGGATTGATCAAGCAATTTATTGGCTTATGGAATTCTATTTAACCATGAAAGATAACCTTATTCTATAAACCATTTAATGTGTTTGTGAGTGTGCAAGTGTTCAGTATAGTCTTAGAGCTACAAAAGTTGAGTAAGGAAAGGCACTTTCATGGAGTGTTGAAGCTACCAAGCAATAGAAGCAAAGAGAAAGGAACTCTGGAGGGCATGTTGTTGAATCCATTCCATAAGTAGAGAATGTTGAGAAAGTTGATGGTGATAATGTTGAAGGTGTTGAGGTGGATTAGAGCGTCAAAGTTGCAAAATTTGAACATATTAAGGAAGGGAATCATGAATAAATGCAAAGCATCAACAACATAAATGAAAGAATTGATGAAGATGTTAAAAGGTAAGCAATTCTCAATAATTGCAGAAGTAGATAAAGAAAGTTATTCTAAACTAGAATTCATTAAAGAAATGAACCTATTGTTGAATATGTGGATCGATATGAGTTGTATATTAAATATAAGGATGTTGATGAAGAAGATGAGTTGAGAGTATATTGTGATCTTGCTTGTGGGCAAGAATATTTAGATGAAGAATTTTATGATAAAAAACTTATGATGTGGAGCCCTAGGGAATTGAGATATTTTTACCAATTGATAAGATGAAAAGATGTCATTAAATATATTAGTGTCGGTACGGAGGATATAAGGGATAGCAATTGATAAGATATCGGTTCTATCCCTAACTTGGAGGTGTAATTAATTTTTTTTTATATATATTTGATAACTTGAAGGAATATTGTAAATATCCTTCAATATTTTAGCACTTATGTTTTATGTATGGGTGGTATATTGCAATAAATAGTGAGACAAGATAGTGATCAATCTTTTGAGTAGTATCATCATTTGATGATTAGTATCATTATATGGTTACAAACATAAATGTATTCTCATATATTATTTTGATTCATAATGAATAGCAAAGAACATTTTTTCCCTTGTGAAAAAAAGGAGTATATAAGAGATAGCAGGTGGGATCCGATTATGGCCATGTCATGGTAAATGAAAATGATGAAAATTAAGGTAGAAACCCATGAACAGAAGGGAATTATGTGTTTTGATGATGGCGTGTGGATGGAGAAGATAGTTATAGTTAACGATAATAGTAGCAGGCTTGAGGAGGTTGAGATGATTGTGAATGAGCAAGAGAGTGAAAATGAAGTTGATCATGAAGATATAGTTTTCAAAGTTTAGGTTCTAGAGTAGGGTCTCAAGTAGGAGGAAGAAAAAGTAAAGAGGGACTTAAATTGGAGAGAGAGAGAGAGAGAGAGAGAGAGAGAGAGAGAGAGAGAGACTTTTTATATTTACAAGGACATATTTACAATCATATCCACTCAAGGATTTGAACCCAAATCTCCACCTTAATATTTTACTACAAATCACAAAGACATGCCTTTCCTTTATCATACCTTGAGAGTATAATGCAGGATCCTCAAACAACATTGCTATGTCCCTTTGCATATAACCTAAAGAAAACCACGTGAATAAAATGAAATCATCGATGGAGAGAGCGACCATAGATCTATAGCCAAAAAAATTCAACAAACCATATCAAATTTGGCATTTTGGGCATGTGTGGAGACCCATTAGAATTACAACCATTGATTTATTATGCCTCAGATGGTTATATTTTCATAGCAGGGTTTGTAATTTGGAGGAGTATGATGGAGAAGAAACCCCAACTATATCTTAGCCATCCATTCCATTTTTACGAACAATGAAAATTCTTTCACAGGGATTTGAGTTTAGACAAGGACCACTTAGGGGGATTGTCGATACGAGTTAATGGCCATAGACCAACACTCATTTAAGAATTAGAATAATTTGGGTTTGATTGTTTCAAGTTTATCCAATATGTAACATGAACTGCTTGATCCACCATTGTTTGATATGAGGGCTAGAAACACAACATATATCATCCATTGTTATATGGAGTCCAAGTTTAAATATTCTTGGTGTTAATTAAATGATGAATTAGGTGGTTGTATTTTTGGTTTAATAATGTTGGGTTTATAAACACATCGAGGGATTTTTTGCACTATTTCTTTAATGGTTTCTTCAATGTGTTTCCTTCTAGGTTCAAATCCGAAAGAGGGTAGGGTATGTACACCTCTATAGACTTTAGCAATTACATCGGTGCATAGAGGATATCCCTTGTCCCACAAACAAGTGGGTCTAATACACCAAATTAGTATTTGGCTTGATTGTGACCTTAAAAATAGATTATTATTATTATTATTATTATAGTTTTCAAGGGTACATCTACCAAGAAAAGGAAGTAATGTCAGTTCAATCATGTGTTTTTTGTTTGGCCATGGGATGGACGAAGGAGGGATATATAATCAAGAATTATAAAGAAGGAAAAAAAGTGTATTGTTTAGAGGAGGAATATTGCAACAAAAGAAACTTATACAACAACTATAGGTAACACTTTGTTTTTAGAAATTATGGAGATTCATCATAAATTCCTAGCTAAGACTAGCACTACTAGGCTTGGAATTTGATAATCAAATAGTCTAAAGGGACTTTGAGCCCACTAGTAAATTATGAAGAAAGAGCCCTTTGAGCCCTGTAATGTAGCATTTGCAATTTTTCTAAGAATTAAATAGAAGGCTAGTTGGGCCAAGGATTTGAATCCAATACTTGTGGGTATTTGAATGTGTTCGAAATTTTGAGTTTGATTGTTGCATCTTTTAGGGATGTTAGAAATTGTTGTGCTCTCTTGTCTACGTTTTATGTGTTGGGTGGTGTTTTTGTATTGTCGGTGAAGACATTTGCAGGGGATTGAGGTCCTCAATCTACATCAGGTGGTATTAGAGTGTGTGTGTATGTTGCAGAATAGATTTAGCTTGTTGAAAAAGTGTAGCTCCACATCTGAGGTCATGGGTAGAGTTGCAGGTGAAGGGAAGAAGACAAGTCTAGTTGTGATTGTATAAAGGTTGTTAAGAAAATGTTAGAGCTATGGGAACTTGAATATAAGGAGTCACTTAGTGGGTTTATAAATTTACAAGCATATTTGTATTCTACAATAAATTTGAGAAGCCAACAATTCCAACAAGAGTTGAAGCTTAGTAGAACTATTACAGGAGATTTAATTGGAGGAGAATAATGAGTGTTTCAAAAGACAACTCTAATACTGAGGTTGTGTAGAGTTGCGAAATCAAAGAAGGGTTGCACATTGAGAAGTTGTAAGCATGCCTCGTAGAAGGGTGAAAATTGGACTTTGTAGTTGAGGAAAGTCCAAGGAGAAAGAGTCCTTGGATGAAACAACTAAGAACATGTAGGAAGTAGTGGTAAAATTGGAAGCTTTGGAAAAAAACTCAAGGGATTAAAGAAACCCTTGGTTAAGGAAGAGCCTTAAATAAAATAATGAAGAGGAAAAGCATGTTGAGTGAAGATGAAATTGTATGTTGCTTGTGAGTTAATCGAGAAAAAGTTGGAAGTCTTGGAGAAATTAGAAAAGCCATGCCATTTCAGGGCATATGATGTGCATGCACGTGAAGGACAGAGAATGGGGAGAGACCTCACAAAATTGGAGGTAGAGAGTGGAGGATATGGTGAGTTTGAGGACGACGAGAGGGATTGGAGTGAAGATGGGTATTTTGATTATTGGGATGAAATGTTGAGTGTGCACTAGAAGAATATGAAATGCTAGAAGATATTCCCTGCGTAGATTCAATTTCTTGAATGTATTACGACGATGTTATGGAATTTGATATGAAACTCGAAGAAGTTGATGATGATTATATTAAAACTATCGAGCATCAAGCATAAAATGAAGAATCCTTGGAGGACATGCCCATGGAGGCAATGAAATTATTTTATGACTTTATTGATTGTGTATATGTAGGTATAGAGGCAAAATAAATCATACATGTTGATGTTGTAGGTGAAGACAAAGGAAACCTAGTGGATGTTGCAAGTAAGAAGATGACAACAATAATGTTAGCCTTCAAGTAAAAATTAATGAAGTCACTAAAGACTTTGAATATTTAAGAAACATTTGTGATGGTGTAATTGAAGTTGAAGAATATTTTGCAAAAGAATTGATGGTTCTCAAGGAGGATGTGAAAGAGGATATCGAGCAAGAGGATGAGCAAGTAAAATAATTTGAATTTGAGGTAGGGTATGATGAATAAGAATTCATTGATGAAGATGAAATGATAGAGATTGGAAAATAAATGAAACAGAATTGAGGATTTTATGAATGGAGTGGACGATCAACTTAAGGTTGTGGGCTATAAGGATAGTGAGTTTATGGATAGAAGATGAAGATCGTGTAGTCATGTTGAGGACTACAGAGAAAATTGAAGAAGTTGGAAAGGAATTGTCCTTGGAAACCATATAAGATGAAGGAAGACCGGGAGAGATTCACAAGGAAAGTAAAAGTAAGGGCTCTTATGTCATTTAGCAAGAGCATAAATTTGAAGGAGGATTCCATATTGATGATGGACATGAAGAACGTATGAAGACCATTTTAGCAATAGTGGAAGAGAGTGATGAGGTTGCCATGGTTGCAATAGAGGCTCTAGTTGATAATAATGCAACTTTTAATATTGCATGTGCAACAATTTAGGTTGCAAAATAACTGAAAGAGGAGAACATGAAACATGACCTTATTCTAAGAGTGAAGTACTAATAGAGAAAGCAAATTCAAAAATTTCGCTCCAAGAATATTCTTCTGTCCTCTCGGCTCTCAGCTCGTTTTGGTGATCTTGTTTTTGCCGCTACGGCTGGATTATGGCTCGGGTGGTTCCTTAGATCGGAGATGGATGAGCCATAGTGTTTTATTTTGGTGTTTTGGGGCTGCATAGAGCTTGTCTCTTGCTTATTTTCCAAGATCATTCTCCCTAGTGAATCGATTGCAGGAGGAATAAATTTTTTCAGTGCTGGTGAATCTATCTGGCTTTGTCTACGTTGAGCTTGGAGTTCTTGCCTCTGTTGGCTCTTGGTGGATTTAGAGATTTCTAAGATCATCTATGTTTTGAGGTCATGGATGATGGAAGGGGCTCCTCCCCTATCCCTGGCCTCAATGCCTTCAGGATATTGGCAGCTTCAGGAAGCAAGCGGAAACTTACCCAGAACCAACAGTCTTTTGTAAAGAAGCTTGACAATATTCCCTCGGTAGTTCTTCCAATGGATCAAACTTGCCAAACAACTCTAAATATTGCTGACTAGGGCCTCATTGGCCAATTCACTGGGCTATGGCCCTCCCCTAAGACAATTGCAGGGTGGGTTCAAAGGAACTGGAAACCTCTCATCTCAGAAGGAATTTGCACCAATTTGATAGGTAAGGGATATTATCTTTTTCTCTTTGAAAATTCAGTTGATAGAGATTTAATCTTTAGAAACGAGACATACTGCATGGGTCCTCAAGGGCTCTACTTGAACAAATGGACTCTGGATTTTGATCTGAATCAAGATGTCCCCTCCACGGTTCCTGTTTGGGTTAGGTTGCCACATCTTCCTCTCCATTGTTGGAATTTAGGATCTCTAGAAGCTATAGGAAACACTCCGGGGAAATACATTGATAGGGTTGACCGAAGAGTTCAATATACTTGTGCCAGAATTTGTGTGGAAGTGAACTTGGAGGTAGGGCTCCCTGAAGCTATTAATTTAACAGTAGCAGATTGGTCTTATGTACAAGATCTAGACTGTGAGCAACTGCCCTTTAAGTGCAGATTTCATTGTTATGGGCATTTTTCCATGTCTTGCAAGAAAAAAGTTGAGGAAGAAGCTATTAAAGAAAAGGGAGATCAATGGACTCAAGTTCAAAAAAATAGCTCAGCAAAGTAAGGAAACAAAGTCAATGGACAAAGAGGAGAATTGGGGACAAGTAGCAACTCCTCCGGGCAGAAATAGAAAGAAAATGGAGCAGCTATGAAGGAACCATCATCTCAAAACAATTTTGAAGTATAGAGCATCCCAGAAGAACAAGTGCTTTCAGTGCTTGAAGAGGGAGAAGTCCCTTAATTTCAAACTCAAAAAAGTGAAGAAGTCAGAGGCCCTGCTGAACCAGATCTCAACACTCCTGTGGAAGGACACTCTCCTACATATGCAGAAATGGCAAAAAAAAAGAAACCTACGAACAATTCTGGCTCATCTGATGAAGATCCCCTCGAGAGCTCATCCAAAAAAGAGCGAAAATCTCATAAGATGGTTTGGGAGGAAGAAGCCGAACGTCTTAAGATGCAAGGAAGTAAAGTAACTATAGATATGTCAATCAGCAGGAACACCCGGGCCAGACCTATAAAATCAGGCCCTACCCCTTCCGTCAAATAATGAATTTTGTCTCTTGGAATTACAGAGGGCTTGGCAATTCTTCAAAAGTTGAAGCTGTTAATGACCTTATAAGAATGGCTTCTTTAGACATTCTTATGCTCCAAGAGACAAAAATCGATGAGGATAGTCTTCTTTCCATTAGCTGTAAAAGATGGAAAACGAATGTTGGTAAGGCAGTGAGTGGCAGAGGCATTGATGGTGGAATTACTACATTATGGACAGAAAAAAATTTCTCTGGAAAACTCCCTCACTTTGCAGCATTGGATCTTTATAAAACTTTGTCATACTCCAAGTCAGCAAACGATTTGCCTTTTTAATCTTTATGTGCCAGTCAATTCCCAGGAGAAAAGAGACTATTGGAGCTCACTGGCAGCCTTTCTTGATGTTAATTCCTATTCAAATGTAATAGTTGTTGGTGACTTAAATACAATATTGAATGCAAAAGAAAAACCAGGTGGTGTTTATGGGAGAGATCCCATGCTGAAATTGGTGTATAATTTCATATTATCGTGGGAGCTGATAGACTTCAAGCCAAAAAGAGAAAGGTTCACATGGTCAAACAACATATTGGGAGCAACTAATATCTCTACCAGACTAGATCGTTTTCTGGTGCAGAGTTCTATGGTGTTAGATAAAAAATCCATCTCCTCTAGTATCTTGTCCAAGATCACCTTAGACCATAAGCCGATTTTGTTGCAGATCGCAGATGAAGAGGACCTTGGCCCCATTCCATCTCGATTTAGTCCACTGTGGAAAGCCATTGACAGATTTATGAGCACTGTAACTACGGCTTGGGATGTTCCAGTTGTTGGATCTCTGAATTTTGTTTGGGAGAGGAAGCTCATAAACACCAAGCTGTGTTAAAGGACTGGGTCAAACTCACTCAAAAAAATCCAATCAATGAATGGAAAGCATCCCTTCAAAAATTGGATAAAATCCAACTAGAAATGGAAGAAACATAAATTACTCTTGCTTTACTAGAAAAAGAGCAAAAAGCTTAGTTCAATTCTTTCAAAGTTTTCAGGCGAGAAGAAGAATACTGGAGACTAAAGTCTCGAAGTACTTGGTTGAAAACTGAAGATTGGAATACCGCCTTCTTTCACAAGCAGTGCAGAGTAAGACTTTCTCAAAGTCATATTTCGTAAATCTCCTCCCAGTCCAGTGAAGTGGTAAAAGGAATTTCTCAAATCAAACAATTGGCTGAAGTTCATTTTCATAACCTATACAGGGAAGATGGCTCCTCTGATTCAGATTATACTTCTGATTTTCTGTCCAATATTCCTAGTTTGGTGAGTAAGGAAGAAAACGATGAGCTAATGAAGCCTTTTTTCGGAGCAAGAAATTATTGATGTTATCTGGTCCATGGAGCTGGATAAAGCTCTTGGCCCTGATGGTTTCTCCTTTCACTTTTATCAAATTTGTTGGACAGTAATTAGGAAAGATATACTTCGAATGATAAAAGCATTCCAGGTTAAAGCCAAAGTAGGTGGCTGCACAAATTCCACCTTTCTTGCATTAATTCCTAAAGAAGCTAATCCATCTACCTTTGATAGATATAGAACTATTTCTCTTTGTAATGCGTCTTATAAAATATTTTCTAAACTATTAGCAAAAAGACTTAAACCTTTACTTGGGAAGTTGATTTCTCCTCTTCAAGGAGGGTTTGTAAAAGAGAGACATTCCGGGCATAACTTCAGCAGTAGGAGTCAAAGCTATCAACCATGCTCTCTTCGGAGATGACACTTTGCTCTTGGGGGGGGCTTCCTTAAATATGGCAAGAGGTTTCTCTAAAATTATGCATCAATTATGCATTATTTCAGGGGCTCTAATCAATAACCGTAAGAGTGCAGTGTTCAGATGGAATGTAAATCAATCAAAAGTTGATAAAATTTCGCAGATCTTGGGTTTTGAAGGATATGCTTCTTGGGACAAGGTCAAACATTTGGGTCTACCATTAACTTTGGGACAAATTAGTCCTTCTCTATGGCTGGAAATCATTAGTAAGATTAAATCAAAGATTGTTTCGTGAGGTGGTCACTAGATTACAAAGGCATGAAAGGTTATTTTGATCAAGTCAGTCCTCTCATCTCTTCCTATTTACCAATCTTCTTTACTCCTAGCACCAAAAGTTATTATGGATCAGACATCAAAATTGCTCAGAGACTTCCTATGGAGAGGTGGGAAAGGAAATCAAAATCGCATGCATCTGGTTAAATGGGAAATTGTAAAAAGACCAGTTCTTGAAGGAGGATTGCAAATCAAAGATCTAGGAATGTCTAATATAGCAATGGGAGGCAATTTTTTATGGCAGTTGTTTTCCAACACAAAGCACTCGCTTAGTCATCTTCTCTGGAAAAAATACCTTCATGGAGGAACACTAAGAAATCTTAAAATGGAAAATACCCCTAAAGGCTCCATTATCTGGAATTTATGCAGGAAAGGCCTCGAATTTTTCGTTCAACATCTTTATCGAATCCCAGGCAATGGCAGACAGACCTTTCTGTGGGATGACAAAATTAATGGGCACGCTCCATTAAATTCCGGTGTTTCTATTATTGAGATTAAGAACTGGTTGATGAATAAAGGAATTCACAGACTGGCCGATATAACTTCCTGGGATGCCAATGGAAATTAGAATGCATGGTCCCTTCCCACAATCTCAGATTGTGACCGCCCCAATTTCTCTGCTCATAAAAAATTGTTATTAGACATGCTGAATGGATTGGATCCAATTCACCGAACCTGCAAAGATACATGGGGATGGGGAATGTTTGGCTTTTACTCTGCTGCTAATAGGTTCAAACAACTTCAATATTCAATGCAGACTTGCTCACCGCGCTCTCCTGGCTACCACAATGCAACAATTTGGAAGATGGTGTGGAATGTACCTAGCATTCCAAAAATTAACTTTTTTATATAGACTATCATGCACTAGAAACTCTTAATCGGAGAAAACTTGGTTAAAAGAAGTTTTTTTGGACCATTCAGATGCCGATTTTGTCATCAACCTGCTAAGTCTACAACTCATATTTTTGTTGAATGCTATTTTGCTCAAAAAGTTTGGGCTTTTGTTCTGCGTGGGCTGCCTTACTCTTTTTTTCCTTTAAACGTTGAACCTGTTACTCTCTTTAAAAATTGGCAGTCAAGGTATCCTAGTGCTCTTCCTTCTAGTCATGCATGGAGAAAAATCTGGCAAGCCATTCCAAAATTTATTTGGTGGAAAATTTAGTTGGATAGAAATGATTCGATCTTTAATAGCAAAATCCTGAAACCATAAATTGTAGCATCAAAAGCTAAGGCATTTCTTTTGTAAGCAGTAGGAAACCTTCAAATAGTTGGAACTAATTTAGAAGTTGAACACAATTGGCTCGTTTCTAAGCTAGTAGATAAAGTTCAGATGGGTTTAAGTAGGCCTATTATTAAACCATTTAGGCAGGTCAGACTTTCAGAAAAGGAATTTTCAGATTGATGGCAATTTAAAAATAAAGCCTCAATATTGTTTGATGGAGCATCAAAAGGAAATCCAGGGAAAGTTGGGGCAAGGGCTTGATTTTCTATTTAGGCGAAAAACTAGAAACAAGTTTCAGCTGGGGAGTAGGGAAAACTACAAATAACCAGGAAGAATTATTTGCTCTTCTGAAAGCTTGTCAACTTGTAAAGGAAGCAGGTCATAATAACTTGCAAATCTTTGGAGATTCTGAAATCATCATTAAAATTTTAAATTTTGATTCAATGTTCAATAACCTCAGTCTGAATGTGACCATGCAAAGGTTGCATTTCATTTCGATTGACTGTGACTCAGTTACCTTTTACCACATTCTCCGTGATTTGAACAAGCTGGTAGATTTCAAATCAATTCGGGGCTGCCTTCTTCCTCCAGGATTGTTAAGCATGAATGAAGGATCTTGTTTAATGCATCCCATTCTGTGACAAAAGTCTTTGGATGTAAGGAACTGAATTTTTTTCGGAAAAAAAATTGTAATTGGCTGAAAGCCCAATCTATTCTTTATAAAAAAAAATTAATCGTTTTGGTTAAAAAAAAGATGACCTTATTTTATTAAACCATTTAAGTGTTGACCATTAAAGCTTATCTACTTTAATTCCTCAGTTAATGTACACTTTTAATTCAATCACAACTATCAGCATAATATATTAAGTCACCGCTCGAAATATGCAAGCACATGGAAAATCATATTGTCTAAAAATACATAAGGACATGGATGGTACTCCTATGAAGGCAAGCTTGAAGACTATGAATTTAAGCGCTACAACCACCAACCTTCCATCACCAAGTTTTGGTTAAATTCCATGTACATATGGATGGATATTCAATGGGTGAACTAAAATGAATGTCGAGTGCTTTGGTTATGTTGAAGGTAAATTGTTGGAACTGGTGTTGGTTATCTATCAATGAAAATTGGCGATAAATGATTGATCCATAAACTATCATGGATATTCCACTGGAACAGTTCTTCACAATGGATCTTATAACTTAGTTCTTTTTATTAGCTTATTTCCATTGAATGCTACATAAACTTGAACTAATGAAAAATAACTAGAGAAAATAAATACACAATCCACATAAATAACACAAGATTTACCCTAGGAAAACCCAATATGTGGAATAACCCAGCCATAAATGAGGACTATGCCTTGCTTTTTTCTATATAATGCAAAGACAAAGAAAGTGGCACTCTCTATGGAGTTACTTATAACTCTATAGCCGAAATATATACTACAAGATCTCCTACTTATGATGTGATGCTCTAATAACCACTCCCATGTTGTCTCTCAACTATGGAACAATACAATAACATTATAAGAAAGGAACCCTTTGTTTTCCTAATGGTTTAGTATTTAGAATAACTTGATAGTCGTTGAGGATTAGTTATAGGGTTTTTGCATGCCTTAACTCTTGATTAGGGTTAGGTTTTTGGACCTTCTATAATGTTCTTGAAAGTCCACATGTGACTAGCTCTGCATATGTGAGAAATGGGAGTTGATGTGGAATTCACTTAGTACCATGGTGGTCAACTATCGAGAGGCATAACTTCCTCATACAAGCTTTGATTGAGGTGATACTTGCACCATTGGAAAGGTATCCGAGTGTAGAATAGTGGTAAGGGCCATGGCAAAAGTGACAAACTTTTGGCCCCAAAATACATCATTTAATCCATCAAATAAGTCCCATAAGGTTTTGGGCCCCAAATCTCCAAAATGAGACCTGCCCCTAAAATGGTCCCTAGAAGCTAATTCATCCATTATTTCCACCCAAAAAGCACCAAAATAAATGACAAATGATATATTCATCCATTTCATATAAATGATGAATACACAAGTGGTGTCATATATACACCATATAAGCAATCAAATCCAAGAATGGTTGTGTTTTGGAATGTATTATCCACTACATGGCATTTCCTTTCTCTTTAATGTAACCCCTCTATGTCATTGTACCAATAGATTTATTGATAATTTGAATAAAGCATAAGTTTGTTATCAATTAACTTGAAGTTAAATATTTTTTTTTAAAGAATATGGGTCATTTAGGATATGATCAAAGTTGTATTAATAATTTATGAATAGTTTAAAATAAAATATTGAGTTTAATGGTTGAAATAAAATCTAACTTAAGGAAGTTAAGATGTTGAGTTAATTAGGAGGTTTTGACCAAAATTAGAAATCGACAAAGGACCAACTAATAGGATGATTTGAGATGACTAGATGCCATATGGGTGGTCCCAATCAGGTTGAATGGAGTCCAACAGGCACAAAAAAGGCCAAGAAATGTGGGTTTTTCTAATTACTTTGGGTTACCTTAGGTGATCGAAGGTGATCAAATCAACCTTAGTTTAAGGGAGATTGGTCACATGCTCAAGTATAAATTGATGATAATTGGATCAATATGTATGATAAAGGAAATTATGGACATAATGCTCTTGCACTATACAATGTCATTATAATGTTTCTAAGCACCACAATGTATCCTTGAATATGTTATTTTTACTTTTGTAATACATTTACGAATTCTAACATGACATCATAGATTTAGGTTTTGGAAACCCTAAGCTTAGCTCTAGTTGTTGCAAGGGATTTAGAGGTTGACCCATCACAACAAGACTATGGATGTATTTAACTCCTAAGAAGAGTTGTTCAGGATTAAACACCCTTGTAACCTAGGGTCTGGGGTTACCAACTTACTACTAACCTTGCAGACAATCACCTTTAACAGAGTACAGAAAGGAAATAGGAAGAAATACTTGACTTACCTGATTACCGGTGGTTGATCCAAGCTTGATTGACTTCTTCCGCTATGCATCTCTCCAAAGCTTCTAGGGATGCACCTCCTTCACCTGGAAAGAGAAAATTCTCTAAGTACAATCTTATACATGTATATATGAGAGGTTAGACAAACAATATATCTAGTACATAATCGAATATATTCATCAACCATAATACATGAAAGAGACTCAACACAATGTTGGAAGAAGAATTCTCTTTATTAACAATTAGTGAATGAGATAAGAGTGCAACCCAGCTTCTAAGACAAGGACTCCTCTGCAACCAAAGGAATCTGAGTTCTACTGCTCCAAGACTTCTGAAGATATACCACCAACATAACTTTGCTCTCCAAACTTGATTGATTAATGCCCTCCTCAAGGCCTCTATTTATACTTTGGGAAATAGAGTGGTTTCGAAGGTTGAGGAGGTTGAAACAGTTAGGATAGTTAATGACTAGGACTCAACTAATCCCCATTAATCATGATTTATATTTTTTAATCTCAAATCAAGATGTACGCAACTATTAATATAGGCAACTCGTGTATGACACATGAGTTTCTTAAAGGAAACCCGCATATGCTGATGTACGCGAGTTGCAATGTAGATAGTCGCGTACAGTACGCGAGTTGTCAATAGGAATAGTCACGCAAGTTGCAATGAGGATAGTCACGTATGCCATTCAACACTTAGAAAAATAATATGGCAAGCTGGTTCAAGGGTAAATTCATCTCATGTCATGCCCTTCTATAGTGTTTTGGCAAACTTCAATCCTAAGATGTCCTTTTGTGTACCAACATAAGGAATGTCGGCACTCAAACGGAGAAGTGCCATTTGGGTTGATAACAAGAAGTCAAAGGAGTTGACTTGTTTGAACTTGCAAGTCTTGAATCAAGGCTTTGTAGAAGTGATATGGTTTTGAAGTAGGTGTTTATGGTGCTCAACGAACACTACTATGGAAAGTGGACATGAGACATGGAGAAATTTTTAACATAAAAGCACTATGGAAATTTGCAAAGACTATAATTTTTGATTTTAAAGATGACTATGAGAGGCCCGTGGTTAATGGGAAGAAGGACGAAGTTGTAGGTCTTATGGAAACCTACATATTAAGGGATATTTGGTTTTGTACCAATGGAATTGACTGCCTAAATGAATTCTAATAAAAGTTGCAGAAGTTATTTAACAAGGTTGATGAAAGTTAGGTTATGTAATTTGAGAGAGATTATATCTTTGGATCCTTCTCTTTTGACGAGATTGTGGTTATCTATCTCTTCTAAAGGAGATGCAGTTGAAGCTTGGAGAATGTGGAGAGGGCCTCCCAAAGAAGGAAGGGAAATCAATAGAATTTATTTTGATGATCTAAAAAATATTGTATGATGTTTCTTGTTCCACATTTTCGGCAAACTAGGATTATGCCCTTGACTCCTTTTGATATTTAGTTATGAGGGCACAAAATAATTTGTTTGACGAAGGAAACTTCAGTAATAAGTATTGAGCTCATTCCATTAAGGGAAAGGGAAAACATAATTATAGGTAAAGAGTTTGAGATGAAAATAAGGAAATAATCCATGGTACATATTTTGATAATGATCATGAAGTTTAGAAAGCATGGAGATGATAGTTGATAACCAACCAATAAGGTCAAGAACAAAAAGACCTATTGATATCGTGGAAAATTGATGTGTATTAAAAATACTTGTTCGAAAAATACCAATGAACATAAGGAAAATTTTAAGAGTCTTGATGGTGATCAATAGCACTGCTCTTAAGAAGGTAAAGGTAATCACTATAGATTTTATATTAGTTCTTCAAGTATTACATGCTCCCACTTCTCAAAGGGAATGCAATGTGGACTTTGGTTGTACACATTTCGTGGATAAGATACTTCTCAATTTCCTTTATTGAGTGAGGTAAAGAATAATATATTTGTTGTAGGTGATTATCCACTTATTGTCATTGGTAGTGGTATGGTTGATTGTTAAAATGTTGTTATCATTGATATTTTCCATGTTACCTAATTTGAGTAAAAATATGTTATTTATACCAAAAATCACCAAACTAGCAAGAAAAATGAATTTAGATTGATAAGTCTATTGTCAAGGATACTAACAATGATATTGAGGTTGTGCTTGACGGTACATTTGAATTCAAAGACATAATGTATAAGTTTTGTGATTTTAAGGGTGAAAAGAAGAAGGAAACATGAACATTTGCACTTATAACAAAAAAATATGATAGAAGCATAATTTGACATGAAATATCAAGACATTTAAACTTTAGAGGTATGTAGTTGAGGGTTAGGTTGAATATCGTTTATGGACTCCCTACAGTGCTTTCTCCATAAAGTGTTTGTGTGGGATATGTTTTTGTTAAGCACCACTAGGAAAAGTTTGAGAAATAAATGTCTTGGCAAAGTCATGTATGAAGCTTGTCCACAATGACCTTGTACAATGAATCAACCCTCTCTATCTAGTGCAAGGTATGTTCTAACCTTTATTGGTATCTTTCTAGGTTTAGTTAGGTGTATTTGTTGAAGACAAAGGATGTGATTTCCGAGAAATTCAAAGAGTTTAGGAAATTGACTTAATAAACAATGTGGTCAAGCTGTGAAAAAATTATGGTTTTATAATGGATGAGAATATGTGAATAATGCCTTTAAAAAAGATACCTATCTCAAAATAGTATCTCAAGGAATAATAGTACCTTACACACTTTGGTAGAACGATTTTCCTAAGAGGAATGATAGAAATTTGATTGATATGGGTAGGTGTTTGCTTCAAGCAAAGTGAATACTAATGATTTTTGGGGAAAAGGGTGTTTCCTACACAAACTATCTTTTGAATAGGGTTTTAACCAGAGCAACATGGTGTGTCAATCCTCTCAAGATATGGGATGGATAGAAACCTTACATTGGACATCTCAAGGCCTATGGATTCATATCTTGGTCTTATATTCTAGATGAGAAGGAGGAGAAGATGGACTAGAAGTCAATATTGCATCATGGTTAGATACTATGAAGAGTCTAAAGCTTATCATTGATATGATCTAGTTAAGAAAGAAGAAACTAGTCAACTAAGTGTTATCTTTGGTGAACAAACTTTGGTCATTATATTTTATTGACTTCCTTTCATGTTTCATGTTGTAATTCACTAAAAATACTACATACTTCTAGTCTAGACTTTGAACTAACTAGCCCCAATTTTGAATCCACTAGGGCATTTGAAGCAAATTCTAATATTGGATTTCTACACTTCAATAACCTACTAGTTGACTCACAGATTATGAATTCAGTAACAACATAACTAAGTTTATTCATGATGAATGTATTGTGGGGATACCACTTATAAAGGAAATTCATTATCCCAAGTGGGTGACAATGACAAATAATGTTATTATCGATGATGTTATTATTCTAAGGATGATTAGGGGATAGAAACACCAAGTTAATGTTGCACATGATAGGCGTGAATGGGTGACTACAATCCCTATAGAATATAAATCTTATTGAAACTAAGAGTTGGGAATCAGTTCCTTCTCCACAAGGAAATAATGTGGTAAAAGGAATGTGACTCTATAAGACCAATCTTACATTGTTATTGAGAGACATAAGGGTTGAGTGGAAGGAAAGGGTTTTTCTTAATAGGAAGGCATCGACTACATAAACATATTTTCTTGTGTAGTTAAGGTGAAATCTATTTGAATTATTCTTTCCCTTGTTAGAATTTTTTTTGGAAGGTCAATAAATGAATTATGGAGAGTGGATTATTACATGAGTAAATACATCTTTATGGAGCAATTACATGCTTTTATGCAAGGGAAAAATAATTTTTGAAAATTGAAGAATTATTTGTCCAACTTGAAATAGGGGCCTAGGGCATGGTATAAGAAGATTGATAGCTTCCACCATTGAGTTGGCTTTGAAGCATTATCAATCATTTCAAAATATTTATGTGCTACATTTTATTGATCATGCTTGGGAGCACCTTGACGTGAAGCTAATTTCTATATGCTTTTGAGCACTTGTAGAGTGACAACCTATCATGTAGAGGATCACCATAGTAGCATAGTGTATAAGAGACATGATGACAAGAGATCGACCCTCAATTAAAATCCTACTGCCAATTATGATTGTAAGAAGGAGACTGATGATGACAGTGAAGATAAAGAGGAGACTTACGTTGACTAGGTAGTCATAGGAACTTCCCTCATGTTGGCCATGGGTTTTTTTTTGGTACATGAAACACATTTTTGATAGAGATTAGATTCTTAAATTTAAATACTTATTATTTTTTTATAATATATTTATAGATGAGCCTTATTTGTTATGATGAAATGTGGGAAGTTCATGGATTATGTATATATGCATGTGGTTATGGTTGTGCTTATTCACATGCATGGTTGGATTTCATTTTTTATTAATGAAAGATATCTTTATATAGAATTTGATTTGTAGTATTATATACAAAGCCATTGAGAGTCCTGGGTATATGAATGCATGTAATGAATACCAATTGTCTAACCAACCATCTTGCTCATAGTGATTTTCTAAAGAGGAAGTGATCACATACCCAATAACAACTATTAAACTACACAACAAGAAGTTGGGAATCGAGATGAACACAAGGGTGAAAAATGTGCAACTGGATGACATCAACAAGAAGGCCAATCACAACGTCATATTCCACCTAGTTGTTGGTGGTAGTGTTGACATACACATGATTGACTTGGATGGGTGAATGTGAAGGGGAATAAATGACCCAAGTCGTCAAGGAAATATTTTAGGTATAATGATATGCACCATTGGCATAACTAATGTAACATAGGGGAGTAGAATCCATTTGAAAGGGCCATGAAAAAAAACACAAGGATATCAATAACACTACAATGTAGGGATGCATAGACTACATAGTAATACAAAATAGAATATGGGTGTTAGTCCTATGGATAAAATTCTTCAAATATAACACTTTGTAGGGATTATTGAGGAGATTGCCATTTAAATTAGTGAGTAAGAATGCCCATATTTCCAAACAACATTTCATGACATAAGAACCTTGCCATAAAGATTATAACTTCCCATGACCAATTTTGTCGTGATCTTGATTCTGAATAAGGACTAAATCATCTTCATGGAATGAATAAGTGTGAACATGATGATCATAATGGGCTTTAGAGATTTTCTTGACCACCTCAATATGTTGTAAAATGACATGACAATATTTCTTGGCTTGTTCCAAAGGAATAAGTCTTTGTTCTAGTGGAACGTGTCTCGTAAAAGTTCAATTGTTAAATATAGGGAGGGGATTTGACACTCGATAGGTAAAATTTCATCAACGCTATGCATGAGATGGAATGGGGTAAAACCAATGGAAGTCATAGTTGTTTTTCGATAGGTTGATAAGGATGGAAAATAATGAGATGCCAATTTTATTTGTGCTTATCAACCTTGGATTGGAGCATGGATTTGAGGATTCTTTTAAAGACTTCATTTTGGCATTCCCATGCGGACAATGCGAGGACAAAAATTGATGTTGAATGTTAGACGAATGGAAATTTCTTCCCATACATCTTCAAAATGAGAGCCATTATTAAAGACCAATAGTTTCACAACACTAAATTGAGCAAGAACATGGTTAAGGATATAGCATGTTGTTGTGGTGATGGTATTGTTATATGTTAGCATGCCCTCTACTCGTTCGATGATATAGTCGATTGCCACAATGATGTATTTTTGACCACCATTCCACATAGATTTGTATCACATAAAATCTACGACCCATTTAAAAAACAAACAAGTAGTGATTACATGGTGCAATGGGCACGAGGTACCATTGCCTTAGCGGCAAATAGTTGACAATCTCAGTAGTGTTTAACTAAATGGATGTAATCATAAAATAAGGTAAGCCAAAAATAACTAGAATGGGTAATTTTCTAGGCAATGGCCATATCAAAGAGGTGGCCTCCACATGCCCCACTATGGAAATAATTTATAACCTATTTGACCTCTTCAAAAGTTAGACATCGATGCATAATTGTGTTCATTCCTTGTCGATGTAGGACATTGCCAATAAGGAGGTAACAACAGGTTTTGATGGTGAATTCAACATCAATCATCTCAGGAGGGAGGAGGGGAAATTTTTAGAGTACATAAATAAACAAGGATCTCCCCATACTAAGGATTTTCATAAGAGACGGTGAGAAAATGTTCATTTAGAAAATCATCATTTATATGGGGATTAGTTGTGCTAGTTAGAAGGCCTAAAATAGATTCAACCAATGTAAAAAAATTATTATTTTTAGGAGTAGAAAATTCAAGATCATATTCTTGGAAGATAGCAATCCAATGGGATCCATAGTTATCTCTTGTTTAGAAACGATAAAACCTAGAAATTGGTCAATTTGTATGCAAAACACACACTTAAGTGGGTTTAAGCGAATGTTTATATTGACAACACTAAAGAATCACTCTATGAAGGTGATCCAAGTGATGCAACCATTTCATTGAGCTAGTAACGAGTTCAGAAAAATATTAAAGGATAACATCATTCATGTCATGAAAACAATATGACATGGGCTACTAGAAGAAGGCTCCGACATTTTTTAATCAGAAATGCATGACTTGATAAGCAAAGGTCCTAACAGTATTTTCCCTTATAAGAACAATGTTCATAATAAATTTCTAAAAGGATTTCCTTCTTTCTAATCATGTATCAGGTTTTGGATTTGAGGCTTTCTCCCAAATTTTGTATTATTTGCGCCTGGTGATTATTAGTGTATCATAATCAAACAATAATGCTTCAGTTGAGGATTGTTTCATACTCTGTTTTATATTGTTTCTTTTGGGAAGTGGTTGGGATTCACCTTCATGTCTTGGATATTTCTTTTGGTAATCTCAATTGTAATTGAGATTATCCTCCCAACTCGGAGGTTTAATTCAAGACATTCAACATATGATGTATATTTCCAGTAGATGTTTGTAGGCTGTTTCGTAATTGTCATATGTTGGGGAACCTTATTATGCAGTAGAAAGAAAATATTCCAGGGCTGCCACAATATTTTTTAACTACAATCAACATCTCTGTTTAAGGATCCCTAAATCAGACATATTGATTTTGCAGTGACGGTTTCTTAACCGTAGCATCATATTTGCAGCTCTTAAAGATGGTAACCTTTTATATTTCCTACCTTTTTTGGGAATTCTTTTCCATAGCCATTGAGTTCTTTCCATTTAAAACCCTTTGAGGGCTCTGCCAGGAATCCCCGTGTGATCTTGTCTAGTGCATTTTTTCTTTATGTTCTTGCCAAATTTTTTTCAAGGAATACTCAATCAACAAATTACTAATTTTATTCAACATATGTTGTTCGCAAATATGATGTTCTTTTTTGGTTCATGATGCCATTTTTGTTTATGCGGTCCCTATTGTGAATATACTTTAAGTCTGAAGGTATTCCCTTTAATCTCCATGTGATACACAACTCTATGTTAACCAGAGTTCCTACTAATGTGTAAGTTTCAGGGCGAAAGATACACCTTCCCAACAAATGTACTTGGCAAATAGAATCTAACTAATATATTATGATTGATAAGAGTGAATGAATTGTGTGAAGAGAATTCAATCATACAAGAACTCCTCGACATACTTTATTTATGCTTTCCCTCAACATATTATCTCATCTACTACCATATTCATAGACATGTTAGTAGCCTGATACATTGAAATAAGGAACATATGATACCCAAGATCTCTCTTCCACTCAATAATTTTGTTGTATAGTTTGATGGTTGAAATCAACCTTTTATCAAATTCTGGACTATAGTAAAAATACTGATATAAGTCATAATTATTTGGAAGATAGCTTTGTTTTAATGCATAATGCACAACTGGAAAATGGGCATTGCATCTAATGTAGATATATTGATATGAAACAAAGAAATTGTAGAGTAAAGGTTCAATATCTAGCTGTCATATATCCTTTCTTAAACCCACTATTTAATTCTAGAGGTGCAATCTTTTGTACTTGGATATAGATGTTATGATTCTTATAAGGATTGTTTAACGGTCTCAATTATTCTTCCAAGGTCTTCATAAAAAATGTTTGTGACACCAATTTATCCGAGTCAATATAATCTGCAAATGTTATTGACACAACTGAGTACTTTAATATCAAGCCTTACTATCTTCTATTTATCTTGGTTATCACATTTCCAATGTCAGAAAAGATCAAGGATTCAAGACGAATATCTCAAACCTTATACATGGTATTATACAAGGTATTTACCTAAAGTCTAAAGATGATTGAGCAGGGGGAATAGTTTTCCAAACTAAGCAACCAAATTTGCAAATTGAATGTGGCAAGTTGTTGAACATGCTTCTCTTTTAATAATTAGAGGTTTTTCTTCCAATCAATTAAAGAATCCTTTTACCCACAGGTTTCCTAATCATAAACATTCAACGAGGTTGTGGAGAATTGTGCTCTGGAAAGTGGTACAATCGTATCTGGTTGGACAGTTATGAAGTGAGTCTGACTTCCATGATGAATAATAAAATAATGATATATTGAAAGATGATGGATACAATATTACAATGAAGCTCACCTTTATAAGGCTTTGAACATGCATATTGAAGGGTTATGCCCTTTCACCAGTAATTAATAATGTATTTATTTATAAATAAAAATATTATTTAAATATTCACAACATTGCCTTCCCCTTGGGAAATCTTTGTCCTCAAAGCTTGAGTATTTTCCCAATGTCGTCCTTCATTTTGATTCCGTGTTGGTATTAGAATTAGACGAGACTTATTGTGCAGAGACTTGCACTTCTTTTCCATTGATGATTCTGCACTGTATTGTTTGACTATTCCTACATTTATGGCCTAGGGTCTAGTCATCACCGCATTGACGACATGTGTTTTTCTTCTTTTTTCTATTATCAAAGTAATTGTTAGATGTTTTTTACCTATTTTCAATTTCATATGCATATGATTGAGGTTTGTGGCATTGATGACCAGGTGACCAATTATCTTCACAATACCCACATTGTGTCTCTTTTTCTTGTCGATAATGGTTATCACCTCTTGTTTTTATTCCTTCCAATTTGCGTTCTACGACTTTTGATTTATGTCTTACCACTTCTATGTTAGGTATAGCATGCATCTATAATTCTTTTTGGAGGTATGGTTTAAGAACTCCTATATAGGTTTCAAGTCTTTGTTTGTTTGACAACCCAAATACTTGCGTTGATAAGGATTCCCACTAATGTGTGAATTCGTCAACGCTTTTGACCTGTTGTAATCTGGTAAGTTTACTGAAAAATTCATCTTCTCTGATTCCTTGAAACCTATTAAAAAATCATTTTTGAACAAGTTCTGGGTGTAGGAAAAATTGTCTCTTGTCTACCATAAGTACCAATTATAGGCATACCCTTCCATATGCATTGACGCATATTTCACCTTCTCCTCGTCAGATTGAATATTGGAATGTCGAAGTATTCTTCCACCTTGTTTAACCAGGAAACGCATTGGTCTTTACTTCCATTTTATTTCGACAATTCTATATTTTTCTTAGGTGGGTACACTATGTAAGGATGATATTGGTTTCCTTTTGCTTTATGGTTTGATGGTGGCTCAGAGCTATTGGATGATGTAAGTGACATATTTGAATTGCTTCGTTGTTGGCGGTGATTTTTAGCCTTTTCATTCTCTACTATCTTACTGATAGCATCTATTTTGTTGTTTAATCGTGCCTCCATATCTGGCAGTAATTTTGTTTCTATCTCTTGTCTAAGCGTCACATTGTTAATCTTTATTCCTTTTGGCAAATCTTCTTGATTCTTGGCGAGTGTTTCCTATGTGAAAACATGAAACGAGGCATCTAACATGTTTAGACTGCTTACATGGTTGTACTAGGCATTCGTTTTTGTAACACCTCCATTAATGTATTATGGTTTTATGTCATGGTGCTCAAGTTCTGTGTTATGGTGTTTATGTCTTGAGTCATGGTACTCATTTTGTCATTCAAGTCTTTTTGTTTCTCGTTCAGGATGTCCAATTTTTCATCCAACCTTCTTTCTAGTACCATAACAACTTCGTCTTTGATTTCTTTCTTAAGCAGACTATTGTTATTTTTCATTTCTTCCTTCAAGCTTTTTTGGTTAGCGACGAGGGAATTGATGTCCTTCTCTATTTTTTCGATTTGGTCTTTTGGTTCCGCCATGGTATTGGTCCTTGCATGCGGAGGTGTGTGTATTTCGACGCTATTTTGGCTTATGGAGTGAAAGGGGAAATAAATTAATAAAATTATTATATTATATATATATATTTTTATTATTTATTATAAAGTTGGGAAAATAATTTTTTTTAATAAAATAAATATTATAATATTATGATTATATATAATATTTAATTTTTATTAAAAATAGTTTTTGTTGGCGGGAATGGAATGGAAGCGTGCAGGTTGGGAAATGGATTTGCAGTGATAAAGGAAGGCGCGCAAGGTAGGGTGGCGTGCAGGAGGGCGATTGAGCGTAGAAAAACGATGGACAACAGTGACAGGTCGAGGCAGTTCGACGGTTGAACAATGGCGCGACGGTGGAGAAGAGGATGCAGGTGGTGGCGAATCATGGTCGAGAAGGCGACAACGGGGATGGCAATGTGCAAGAGAGGGAAGGGGAGGCGTGTAGGAGTGGAGCGTACAGGGAGCAGGCGCGACGGAGGAGGGGCTGGTATGAGCTCCGAGGAAGGGTAGTCCAGGGTGAAGGGAATGGAGTGGAGGAGATGAGTTGAACAGGGCGGAGGAGGATGGCGAGCAACAAAAACAACGAGAGAAAGTGGGAGAGTGCATGGAGAAAAGATGGGCAGAGGTAATGGAGTAGCCAGGAGAAGAGGAAGTGGATGAGTTGAATTTGAGCTCAGTGTTGGAGGAGCGAATCAGCTCTAATACCAAATGGTACAACCGTATTTGGTTGGACACTTACTAAGTGAGTCCGACTTTTATGATGAATAATAATATAATGATACATTGATAGATGATGGACACAATATTACAATGAAGCTCGCCTTTATAAGGCTTTGATCATGCATAGTGTAGGGTTACACCCTTTCACTAGTAACTGATAATCTATTTATTTATAAATAATAATCTATTTAAATAGTCATAACAAAAGGCCAAGAAGTGGCCATAGGAGCTAATCTTGTATAGCTGTTGAAGAGGTCAATATCCGATAGAGTGAGATTTTCTGGATGAGAGAACCCAATGGCTCTAAATTTGGTTGTTCTAATTCCATTCATATGGACGTTTGAAGGTTCCCTGTTAGTATAGAAGCCCTTCTTCATGTTTCTATTTATAGAGAAAATACCCAATGTTTCCGTTTGGAGTTAGATTGATTTTTTAGATATGAAATGAGATTCAAACTAGCAGGACATGTTGATTCGGGGATTATTAAGTAGAACCCATCAAGAAAAGAAATGTGTCGAGGATTGAAATATTGAAATTGAACCAGAGTCACAAGAGATGAAAGCAGATTGTTTGACTAGAAGTCAATATACTCTGTTTATGATCCATGCATATACAGCCAGGCATTATATCCAAGGGAAGAGTCTAACTCGACGATAATTATCATTGAACTGACACAACGAAGTAGTTTACCCTTCTCGGAGATCGAAACTGTAGCAGTCGGCACCCCCGCCGTTTGAAGCTAAAACTCCTTCGATGGTGAGCGCAGAGAGGAGGCGTCGAGAAGAGGTAGAGCAAGGCGTCGAGAAGAGTCGGGATGGATGTTTGAATTGGGGATCGTCTAGGAAGAGGAGGGACGTAACTTGGTGGAAAACTGATTGCATGGACTAGGACGATGACAACGACGGACAGAGAGAGACGACGAAGGAGCCAACGACGACGGAAGGGATGACAAACGGGGTGCTAGTGACGATGGGAGAACGGGGGGCCGACGACAAGGATGAAGGGGGGACTGGTCGTCGGAGGGCTGATGCGACGACTGTCGATGGGAAAAATCGTTGTGTCGTTAGACTACTCCAATTGTTATGATTGTACGTGACAAGTCCTCTCGACTTCACTAGTCCAATGTGAAACATGTGAGGACGCTCTTCAGTTTTGACAAGATATTGATGTCGACGATTCCGCTCGTATTCCATATTCTCCGTCTAGTTAACTCATCTCGGGCTATCCTCTATCTATATATCTTCGTGAGTGCCATAGGTTAAAAACGATCCAACCAATATGATGATGTCATGAGCCAAAAGATTAAGAAAGAAAGCCCGCTAATAACATAATCTTCATGAACAGTAAAATAGTCTTTAAAAAAGGAACTCAATTGCAAAGTTGATAAGAGACATGACCGTGTGGTGCTTTACAACTACGAGGGCCAACGAATTAAATTGTAACTTTTTATCATAGTGACATAATTCGAGTAAGAATAGAATATGAATATGATTAGATATAGAAAAAATATGTAAAAAAAAATCTAAACTTCTTATTTATAATATTTTTAATTAGATATTCAATTATATATATAGTTAAACGTATAAACATTTTTAATAAAATGTAAAATATAAATGGTTAAATATTAAATTAAAAAAAATCATTATTTTATTTTAGATTTATTATTTATAACTATAATAACTATTTAAAAAAACAAAAAATATTTTAGATTTATTATTTACAACTATAATAACTATTTAAAAACAAAAATATAATGTACCTAATTAATAAATATTTTAAAAAAAGTAAATAAATATTTACCACCGAAATTTGGAATTAGTAACGAATGCTTTATTTTATAGTAATTAAACAATAAAATTTTTAGTCCTCTACTAATAGGAAAATAGAAACCTGTATGGGTATTACACTTAGTGGATGCCTTCAACTAATAAACCTTTTGGAATGAGATTTTCCCACAATCTACGGATTATGGCCTCTAGGCACCAGGGTATGCTAGTGGAATGTCTGGAGTTGAGCGTCTATCTGCTCCACACATTTCTCACGTAGCCACCTTGACGAAGAGCTCGATGCATGCGTTTTCCCGTCGAGTGTTTTGCTGGTGATCCGTTGTGAGATTTTTTGTTATTTTTTTGCAGGCCTTCCTTCTTCAATCCACTGAATTTTGCATGCATTAATGATCTGGATCAAATGTATTTGGGTATACATTTTGTTTGCGACCTACCACGTTCTCACTCATGGCATCCATGCATCTGCAAAATGGTGGTTCATCCCTTCTGGCTTCCAGTTTGTTCGAGTTGCGTGGTGTGGTGTGGTCTGTTTACCACTGGAATCTCAATGCCTAGTACTGCCGAGGGCCTATCATCTCCCCAACATCCAGCCTTCCTTTGCTGCACGGACCACGTCACTGCCAGTGCCCTACCTAGTATGCCCAACTGCTCATCTTCATGCCACTTGTGATCACCTTCGTGGTGTAATATCCTTTTGTTGCCTACTACTAATGTTCACCCCTGAATAGTAGCCGCGTTGGTATCCACCTCTCTCGGTTTTGGAGTGGACCCGGTAGTCATGGCAGGATAATATTTCACCATTTTCAATTTTAATCTTTTGATAAGAGATGGGATAAGGGAAGCACTCTAGGATTATTAGGAAATGGAAGGAAATAATAATGATGAGATTAAAGGTAAATAAATAAAGGGATATAGGAGGCTTACAAGAGATAGAAAAAGTGGAGAGGGTGGTGTAATATAATTTGACTCATTAAAAGTATAAGGAAAAGGAGATGGAGTTATGAAAAGGATAGGTTGTTGGGGTAAAGGAAAATTTGGATTGATTTATTTATTTTTTATTTATGCAAAAGAGGATAATAGAGTATGGAAAGAATTTATAAAAAAGGGGTGATTTTTATTTTTTCTCTTGAAAATGGAGGACATTGGCAAATTTTTAGCAAGAGGGCTCGAGGAGGAAGATTATAACTTTTTGAGCCTAGTTGTGAGTAGAACAACATCAAGAGATACTTATGGTGAATTAATAGAGGACGAAAAATTGATTTTTTTTGCTATCATGACTCAAAACATATGTACTTGCCAAAACTTTGACATAATGCTGAAAGGGTCAAACAATGACGTTTTTGGCCAAACAAAATATGGACGCGGCTAGGATGATGAGCTAAATGCAATGACATAGAAATGAGACCATGGGGACTCTTGGATGAAAAGATGTCAAATCTCCAAAACTTGACTTACCACAACATGGCGACATTAAAGATACAACTTGGTGGCTGTCGAAGGGGTCAAACAAAAGCAAAAATGGGGAAATGAGATATGCACATGACAAGCACTTCAAATTGGGCATGATGATGTAGATGGAATGACATTGCGCAAAGTTTAGGTTCTTCTATGGTGTCATGTTCTAACACTTCAAAATCATGTTGATGTTGAGCATCGACACTAGTGACCATTGAATTGAGTTTGTTCACCTTTCATATTGGATGTCTACTATGCCCGTGGCTACTAACTAATCACTAGCATTAACACTACTACCCATTTTGGTGTACCCATGATGGGAAATAATATAATCCATCTGTTCGCCTTCCCCCATGCCGATTATCACGATTTTCAAACCTTCCTCTGTATAGAGATCTTGAATAGCACAGATCCCTTGTTTTTGTCACCATTGGTTAATAACAAGATAATCCTTGCAATGAATCATAACAATCTACAAGACAAATGAACATAATAGGGTTTGGTTATACTGTTTAGTTGATCACCTGGTAAAAAGCACCACATCTAAGGCCACCTATGTACAACTAAGAGGCTCAAGCAATGTCACCACCATTCAGATTGTTCCCGAAGGAACCATATCTGCAAGCTCCACCTATCACATGTTGAATTTTAGAGAATTCACAACAAACATAAATAGAGAATGCCATAATTTCCACCTACAGATTTATTCACTTCTCTATCATCCAAGTAGACTATGGCCCTTCATACAAATTGACATTGCACTTTAAGCAGGTTATGGTGGGATTTGTGGTGGGAAGTGAAACTGTACTTCTAACACCATCATAGGTACACGTTAAATCCATATCTATCAAGTGTCAAGAGGGATCCAATTTCTTGAGGTGTAAATGTTTTTAGATGGGTAAAAAAATTAAGATAGTTTTTTTTTTATACTTTATCACTCTGTGCTTTATAGATATGTGCTCAAGATGGAAATATGTTGTTCTTTTTCTAATGAGAAAACTTATTATTCTTTGGAATGTGGGTTAAGGTTACCACTTTAGTGTTACCCACTTTATGTGACATCATTTCCCACATACCGGGTTGTAAAGCACTTGGCTACTCTAGTGCAATCATATAGATTATTTAAACATGTACATATGAAAAAAAGTATGGAAAAGCTATGTCATTTAAACTTGCACATATGAAGAAGATAAGTATGGCAAAGCTATGCCTTTTGAGTGAAACTATTAAAAGAAACTACAAAGCACCTAATGATATAAACAAGATGCTCTATAACCATGGTGTTAGAGAGGTCTATGTGTGCCTATGTAACCTTGAGAAAATAAAATGAAAGGAATTTAAACAAATTTCTTATCATTCAAAGCAAAAACCTTCATAACTTAAGTTTATGATTATATATTGTTCATAACCTTGTGAAATTACATACCAATGTAAAATTTCCTTTGGCACTTACATTGATTAGGAATTTGATGAAATGATTAAATGAGGCATCATTATAAATTTTGAAAAACAATTGCAAAAGCAAAATAGCATAAGCAAGATGAGGAGCTAGGGCTTAGACATAGTATTGACAGTTATGAGGTCATATAAACTTCCATAGAATGTTTCTATGGAATCCACAAAGTCATCATAAGCATTGAATACTCTTTGCAATATAACTAATAAGATGTAAAGCTTAAAATTCGATATGGTCATTGAATAAGCCATGATATACCTCCAAGAATTTTAGATTGAATGTATACAATCACTTCAATCAATGAGACGAATATGTGATCATCTGTACTAAAATTGGAAACACGCACATAGTTTGCATTGAAGGAGTCCAAGGAATCGAGTAACATGCAATATTGGATACAAGAAAAAAGATGGAGTTTCATTAACATGATTTCCCTTTCCATGAAAGGCATTAGAAAAAGGAATAATGGCACCACTATAGTATTTGAGATGGGGAAGTCGTTCACGAATTTTGTAAACCAACATATTCCCTTTCATCGAAGTATCCTCCTTTAATTTTGTGTTGATTATCCTAATAATCAATCTATGAGCCTCATTAATGGTCGCTTGCCAATGCATTTTGATATTTAGCTAAAAAAAACCTATCTCATTTAATGAGATTTTGTAGAATAGCATACATTCAAATGATACAATCACTTAATCTACTTAATAAAATAGATTTAAAGAGAAAAAACGAATCTACTGCCAAGAAGAAAGATACTAAGACAAAATAAATAGAGAGTACCTGATCACAATAACTTAAGTTCACAATATTAACATGAAGAAAATTGCAACCTTCAATCATTCTACACTCCTCTAACACACTTGCAATAATTGATGCATTTTTTAATGATCTACTACCAGTCCTTGAGAGAAGTGTTAAATTAACAACCTGAATCCCATTGATAAAGTGCTTTCGCGCATAAACATTGCATACTTTCCATACTTTGTAGCAGATCATATCAAACATCATAATCCTCTTACCTATAGACATAGGCCCAAGGCCATCATGGTTTACTACATTTTACTACTTGGAGCCGACCTACTTATACATGTGAAGTAATTAGAGTTGACCTATCTCTTGTATGGATAAACTGGTAGCGTGTGCATATAAATGCAAGGAATATTGATACGCCCTATTTTCGTTACTACCTAACCATGACATCGCTGATAGTTTGAGAGAAATTTTATGGGATTCCAACAATGGTACTGGTAAATAGAAGCAACATAATAAATACAAGTTTACAAATGATAAGAGAAACCCTAAATTTAAAACTAGAGTTCTGATAAAGCGTCATTGTAAACACACAAAACTTAAATTGATCCAAGAATTGAATTCATACATTTATGTTTCACCAAGCCACCCTTAGAGATCCATTTCCAACAGAATTAGCGAAAGTTCCGCCAACTGCACCATAGCCATTCCTGATTTGTTCATTCCGTGCATAGAAGAAAGTTTCCCCCAATTTCTTTGCCCCCAATTTTTATTTCCCTCTATGTGAGTTTGAATTTTTAATTTTAAAAAAAAATCATTATATTATATCTAATATAATATATTTATATATTAAATTAATATTAAAAATTATATTTAACCCTAACATATTAACATACTATATTAATATTAACATTAACATACTATATTATATTATATATTAACATACTATGTATTAAATATATACATGTATAATATCATATACAAAATATAATGCTATATAGTTTATATTAAAATATATAACTATTATATGTTACTAATTATATATATATATATATTAATAATAATAACAATAACTTTATTATATATTTTTACTTGGATGTGGGTGACATTAGGAACCCACCCACAGATGCTATCCCACATGGTTGTCATGCACCTGGGAACGGAGGAGGAGATGTGTAGAGGAGACTTAATGAACGAGAAAAATTCAACAAATGATAGATTGATGAGGTTACTTGTGTGCTCATGTTTGCAGGGTTGGATCCACCTGATGGCTCGGCTTCGTAGGGTAACAAGGATGCGAGAGTCATCGCAATAAGACCTTGAATGTCTTGCATCCATAGAAAATAAGGGCACTTAATCAAGTATGCATGCTAAAGAGTTAATGAGTGAGATGGGAGAGAGGAAGACAATAATGGATGAAATGAGGGCAACAAGCCTTGGGTGAAGTCAGGCAATGCTCCATGAGGGTATATTATATGTAGCATGGGTGCCAACTTCTACCATTGTTTAGCTTGGTTGCAACTTGAAATTGGGTCATATTTTGTTAGAACAAGATGACAACCTGTGTGCTCACGGTGTTTTATTGGTGGCTCGATCTATTTGGGATGTCCTCATGCCCCTGCACCAACAAGATTGATGTATGAGAGGGTGGGGGACTCGACCCCAACTAATGCCAAAGGATCTAGACCCACGCCAATTGTTTCATAGTAGGGTCCCTTATAGGATCGAGGTCGCAATAGAAGAATTGGAAGCCATGTCTCTAGAAACTGAAGGGGAAGAATTGGGATGCGAAGTAGAAAGTGATCCATACTGTATTGTCCATAATTTGTTGGCCAATGTGCTTATGGAATGTGAAAGGATTCAAGAATATGCTCTTTAAGCAATTTCTATTATTCATGTGGCCTTCTACACAACTCTCTGGGTCTTAGACAATATTTCATATGCAACGGGGGATCCATTCCAAGTCGCAGCTCTAGGAAACAAAGATGTCCAGATGTAGCCCATTCCCATCTCCTCGATGAGATCGTGCTAGATGATATTTATGTTGATGATCCAGGTTCTTGGTTTCTCATAGGTTCATTATTTTTTAATGTTTTTGTTTCTTCTATGGATAATACACTGGTCTAATCGTTTTAAAATATCTTGGTTTCCCCGTGCACTCTAAATGCACCCGTGGTGTTTAAATTTTTAAAATTGCACAATTTGATTGTCAAAATTACAATTTTTCATAGCTGGGTTCCATCAAATAACTTGTCGGAAAGGGAATAATGCTTCATGATTATCCCATTCCATTAAAATTTACAAAATCAAAAATTTTCTTTGTCAAAATTGTATTTTTCCATTTTCATATTGATCTTGTAGTTGGTTTATCCCTAGAGTAAATTAGTCACCTAGTCATTCATTTTCCTAAATTTTGCTAATGAATCCATGTCCCTCACCTTAAAAGTCCATTGCTTTCCAAACATTAGGCTTCAAATTTAGATCCCATTGGTACTCTTCCTTGTAGATTGGTCTTCACTTGTTGGTAGCAACTATCCTAAGCAAGGTGACTTAAAATTCATTCTCTCAAGTCTACTTTTAAGGATGTTGAACTGAGTGAATCTTGGGCCTCTTGCTTAAAGCATCAAGAACCTTGTTCTCCTTTCCCTTGATAAAAGTTACTTGGAAATCATACTTAATAAACAACTCACTCTAAGATCGTTGTCGAGCATTGAGGTCTATTTGGGTAAAATTATGTGCAAGGCTCCTATGGTCTGTTTTCAACTCAAATTGTCATCCCATGAGATAATGCCTTCATAAATTTAGGGCCATCACAACTACCACCAATTCTAGATCATGAGTGACATAGTTGATTTCATGGTTCCTAATGTTACGTGAGGCATAAGCTATAACTCCTTCTTCCTGCATTAAAATTGCTCCTAGGCCTTGAACTAAAGCATCTTTATAGATGCAAAAATACTTGTGCATGTCTAGCACTCTCAATATTGGTGCACTTGTTATTTGTCACTTTAGTTCTTTAAATGCTTCCTCACATTCATTTTTCCATTCAAATGTAACTCCTTTCTTTTGGAGAGAGGTAATGGAATATGCAATTCAGGTGAATCCTTCCTTGAACCTTTTGTTGCACCCTACTAACCCCATTAAGCTATGCATTTCCTTAGCATTTCTAGGAGTCAACCACTTCATTATAAAATCAACTCTACTAGTATCAATTGCAATACCTTTCCCACTAATTATATGCCCAAGATACTTAATTTCTCTAGAGGAAAGAACAATTAGACAACTTCCCATACAATTTATGCTCTTTAAGACACTGAAGCACCAACCTTAGATGTTCCTAATGTTCCCTCTCATTCCATGAATAGATGAAGATATCATCCAAAACCACTTTAACAAGGTGGTCTAAGTATTTATGGAGTACATTATGCATTAAATTCATGAATGTCACATGAGCATTCATCAACCAAAAGGGTACAATGATAAATTCACAATGGACAAAATTTATTTCGTATATAAAGGAATTAATAATTGGACCATGCTCATACTCATGTGACATTAGGTTGATTCCGGTTTGTTGGCACTATAACCTCTTGGTGCACCCACTTTGGCCCTACAAAGGTGCATAAGATATTCTAGGTTTGACATAATGGTCGAACTTTGTCCTAAATTTCATTTTTGGTATATATTCCTCTTTAATTAACTGATGGTACCTCAATCGTAAGTTGATATTGGAAAATATTCAATCTCCTTTTATCTAATCAAATAACTGATCAATACGAGGCATATGATGCCTATTTCTAGTAGTTGATTTATTCAGATATCGCTAATCAATGCAAATATTGAAGGTCCCATATTTTTCACAAGATTATTGGTGGTCCCCAATGCGATACACTAGGCCCGATGAGTTCTTCATTAATAATTTATATGGGTCACAAAATACTCAACTAATTAAATTCTAAGACGGTCATATGGTAGGGAATTTTGAATATGTATTATGTCCTAGGTTTTTGCTGGTTGTGGAGCCTCATTATCTTCCTAATTTATAGGTCTTGTTTCAATTGTGTTTGGATTCAAATTCCTGATAGGAGCGGGGCGAGGGGGGGTGTGTGTGTGTGGGGGATTGCTCCCCTACTAATGCAACCATGGGATCTAGGGGGGCAATGCCAACACTTTTGGAGATCCCCCTTGCGGGGATACAGGGGTAGCACCCCCAAAGAGATTTTTTTGGAAAAAATATTTGTCAAATATTATAATTTTGTAGTCAATCTAGACCATTCCTCATTAGGTCATCGATTAGACAAAATAATCTATGTTGGTGCTTTTTCAATAAAAGGCAACCTTATTTTTATGAGGGCATTGTATTATGACTATGCAATGTGCGAGCGAGAGAGACCATGAGAAGGTGAAGAGGGGGTTGTGACAAATGTGTTGTAGGTTTTATCCCTTCATTTTGTTGGATGGGATTAAGGAAGGATTGATTGTTTCTCCATGCATGTAGCCCATATCAGGTGAGCCGCGTATATTAGCGTCTTTCTTATATTGTACTCTTCTATGTTTTATTTTTGCATTCCTTTTGTTATTTTATTTCTTCGTGATCTTATTCTTAGCAATATGTATTTGAATTGAAGTTCTATTTGCCTTATAAATCCACAGGAGATGAGGGTTTCTTGGTTTGAGCAGGAGCAATGGGGAAAAAATGCAAGTTTAGGGTCGAGTAGTTTAACGACAAAAAATAACAGCTATGGAAAATGGAAATGGAGGACTATCTATATCAAAAGGATCTCTTCCTTCTATTAGGAAGAAAAACAAAGAAGTTGATGATTATGAACGACAAAGAATGTGAGGTTCTTGTCATAAAGGCACTAGGAACAATATGGTTGTGCTTGGTAGCATTGATGGCTTTCAAAATTTCAAAAGAAAAAAAAATAATGAAGGATCCGAAGAAGGAATTGGCTAAATTGAATGAAAACCCTTATCCTCCAAAAAGGTATTTCTTATGAATTATTTCATTATTATGAATGTGTGACAAGATGGGTCTGTAGCTGATCATTAAATGGATTTAACACTCACCTGTCAAGTTAGTTATGTAAGAGTAATATTTGATGATGAGGTTACAACTCTTTTGATCTTGTTCCCATTTCCATAAAGTTTGAACGGCTTGGTAAGGGTTATGAGTAATCATGTCGATGGTTCAAGCACTTCAAAGTTTGATGATTTTGTTGGTGTTATCCTCTGCAAGGAAATGCAATGGAAAAGAACAAGTGAGACATTAGGTAATGATTTGACTGTGGAGAAACAAGGAATACAAAGGGAGAGAGGAAAGGGCCCAAGGAATCATGGGAATCATACAAAGGGAAAATCCAAACCCAAAGGGAAGCTATATTTATGGAATCGTGGGAGGAAAGGTCACCTGAGAAAAAATCGTTGGTCCCTAAAAGGAAAACAAGGAGATGGACAACAAGAGAATAACGAGAAAGAAAATGTAGTGGATGACGTGTTGCAAGATGATTTAATATTTTCATTATATAATATTATTGAGTTTGGGTGTTAGAATGAGGGGCTTCATTTCATGCCATACCCCATAGGAAATATTTTCAAGACTTTGTTCAAGGTGATTTTAGATTAGTTTATTTGGATTATCGCAAACCATGTAAAATTCGTGGAAAGTGTTAGATATAGTTAAAATTATAGAATGCAACCAATGGTCGTTGAAAGAGGTAAGCCACATTCTTAATTTGAGAAACAAGGCAATTGGGAAGTGAAGGTTGTACATCTACATTTATAGAAAATTCATGGAAGGTCACTAAAGGATCACTTATAATAGCAAAATGAGAGAAGGTAGGTATGTTGTATTTATGTGCCGGTAATGTTGACTCTTATATTTCTTTAAATTCTACAGAAGCAAATACAACATTGTGGCATCATAGGCTTGGGCACATGGGTGAGAATGGGATGCATATTCTCCACTCAATGAAGTTCTTTCTATAATTGAAGTAAGTTTATTTGATTTATATGAGCATTGTATCTATGAAAAACAAAAGAGAGTCCTATTGCTCAAAGTTGGGAAGAAAAATAAGAGTAAAAAGTTAGAGCTTGCACATACACATGTATGGGGATTAGCTTAGGTATCATATCTTGGTAGCTCTCATTATTATGTTACTTTTATTGACGACGCGACTAGGAAAACTTGGGTTTATTGCATTTGAAAAAAAATTGATTCCTTTGATTCTTTTAAGAAATGGAAAGCTTTGGTTGAGAATGGGACAAGAAATAAGTTGAAGTGCCCCAGATCATATAATGGAGGTGAATATTGTAGCAAAGAGTTTGATATTTACTACTCATACCATGGGATTTTTAAAGAGAATATTGTTCCATGAACACCACAAGAAAATGGTGTGTCAGAAAGGATGAACATGACAATCATGGAGCCTAGAAGGAGTATGACATTGCATGCAGGATTGCCCTTAAAATTTTAGGAAGATGTTGTGGATATTAATGTTTACTTAATAAATAGAGGTCCTTTAAGCTCCTTGGATGGTGGCATTCTAGAGGAGGAATGGATAGGTAAAAATGTAAACTACTCATTTTTGAAGACATTCAATTGTGAATCATTTGTACATATTGATAGAGAAAATAGAACCAAGCTTGAGGAAAAATCCAAGAAGCATACTTTTATTGGATACAGAGTCAATGAATTTGGTTTTTGCTTATGGGTTATGAAAACCACAAAATCATTAGGAGTAGAGATGTGGTATTCAATTAGAAGTTTATGTACACAGATCAGTTGCAGGGTAATAAACAAGGAAAAACAAACATAAAATACACAGTGCTTGATGAAATCAAATAAAATGAAATTCCAAAGGTGCCACAAAATCAAAATGTACAACAACAGGTACCTCAAACTCTTGTAATTGTTGCAAGAAAGCCATGACAGAGGAGATGGACTCATTAGTATGAAACCAATTCTTGGGACTTGGTTTCGTTGCCTACAAGTAAAAGAGCATTGCATACTAAATGGGTTTATAGGTTGAAGGAAGAAGACAAAGGAAAATAGAGGTACAGAGACAGATTTGTTGTAAAGGGGTTTGCACACAAGAAAGGTAGAGATTTTGATTATATATATATATAATTTTTATTTTTATATTTTATTTTATTTTATTTATTTTTAAAATTTTTGTTGTTGTTGTTGTTGTTAGAATGACTTCAATTAGAACTATTTTAAGTCTAATGGCGGTATAAGTTTTACATCTTGAACAATTAAATGTAAAGACAACTTTTCTCTGTGGCTATTTGGAGGAAGATATTTATATGCAGCATCCATAGGGGTATGTCGTCAAAGGGAAGGCGAAATTAGTATGTAAATTGAAGAGGAGCTTGTATGGCCTAAAGAAAGCTCCAAGATAGTGGTATTTCAAATTTGATAGGTTCATGACAAAAAAAGGTTATGGTAGATGCCATTTTGACCACTGTGTTTATTTTAAGAGGCTAGATAGTTGTAGATATATTACCTTGTTAGTGTATGTAGATGACATGTTTGTTCTAGGGTCTAACATGCAGGATATAAATATGCTCAAAATAAAATTAGATAATTCATTTGCGTCGACAGTTTTGGGTGTTGCAAAGCAAATCCTCGGTATGAGAATAACAAGAGATAGGAAAATTCACAAATTAACATTGTCTTTGGGTGAATACATAGATAAGGTGTTGGAAATATTTCGAATGCAGGATGCAAAACTAGTTAGTACACCTTTAGATATCCATTTCAAACAGACTAAGGATATGTGTCCCAAGTCATGGGATCATATAGAATACATGTAGAAGGTCCCATATTCATTGACATTTAGTACCTTAATGTATTCGATGGTGTGCGCAAGTCCATATATTGCACACATAGTGGGACTTGTGAGCAAGTATATGAACAATCCATGTAAAGAGCATTGGGAGGTAGTAAAGTGGAGTCTTAAATATTTGACATGTATTATTACTAATGCATTATGTTTTTGAGTTTCAATCACCGTTCTACAAGGATATGTTGATTCAAATATGGTAGGTGATACATATAGCAGGAGGAGAACCACATGGTATATTTTTACTGTAGGTGGAACACCAGTAACTTGGATTTCAAAACTACAAAATATTTTTTCACTTTCAACACCAGAAGTAGAGTATGTTGCTACTTCAACGGATAGTAAAGACATGATATGGATACAAAGGTTAATGGAATAATTCACAAAGAAGCAAGAGAATAGAAGGCTGTATAATGACAACTAGAGTGCCATTCATCTTGCAAAGAACTTGTTGCAGCTGCAACATCTTCCCAAAATTCAAATTTTTTTGGGACCCTCCTTTTCTTTCGTTTTGCTCAGTTCCTTGGCTTTGTTTGATTTTTGCTCAAAATTGGCTTTTATGCCAGCAATGTTTTATGGATTGTATTGATTTTGCCCTGCCATCGGAAGTGTTTTAGACTATTGAGTCGGGAGTGCAGTTAACTACACACCTGTCGTTGCGGAGAAGAACAGGACATCAAGTCCGATTCAAGGGTTATTGGTTTCCGATGCGCTTTATTTGTCGGCGGCTGTATTAAGATCCCGTAGGAACGTGTGTCTCTACATTTTCCGCCGTTGCGGAGAAGGAATTGCCAAGCTTCCCGATGGTTGCATTTTCTTCTTCCGATTCCCGTTGTTTTAATTCACAGATCGTTAGCCTTTCAGCTTCCGCCGTTGCGGCTTTGGAAAGAACTATCCCTCCGATGTAGTTTGTTTGTTCTCCGCTTGACCGATGTTTGCTTTTCGCCGAAGTCATGTTTATTTTTCCCCCCGATTTTGATTGGTCTACAAAAATCAGTGCCTTTATGGTTTCCGTCGTTGCAGCTCTTTAACCATCTATTGGTTCGAGGCCTTAGTCTTGTGAGCTCCGATGCGATTTTTGATTTGTTTCTCTACCGATGCCATTGCGGGTCTCCTGGCCGTTTCATCATCCACAGTTGCGGAGGTGATAATGACAGTATCGCCAATCCCGTAGTTGTTTTGCCGCCCGATTGGTTTATTTTTCTCGCCGATTATGTGTTGACTGTGGCGTATATATTGGGGTTGTGGTTTATTATTTTTTTATTGTTATTTTGTGAATTGCCTGTGCTGTCGTTATCGCTCGAGCAAACCAACATACTCGCTGTCGGTACCTCGCTCCTAGGTAGCTCTGCCGTGGAGGTTTGCGGTTTTTTCTCGACCAGTCGCGCAACACATTGCCAGGTAGGTCTTGATTCCTATTTACCCTTTCCATTCGAATGGTCAAACTGAGTTTGTTTCCCTTTGTTAGCTCTTGCCTCGACGGTTAGTGGATACCTAGGTTTCCATTTCGGCGTGTAGATATAATCTAGGTAAAAGGTATAGCTGCCCGGTGGGGGGTTTTGTTGTTTGCTTGATGATTATATTCATGGCCGTTATGAGTATGCAACCCGCCCTCGACTACTGCGGAGATTGGTGCAGACGGCCGTTACGCTGTCCGCACCAGTATCCCCCAGTCTATGTATGGCCGTCCCGGGAGAGCGTGTTCTTGTTCACTTCAGAGATGCCGAAGTTTTGGTTCCCCAGTATGGTTGCTCTAGTTTTTGTGAATGAGGGTCATGGTTTTGAGGTTAAAGCCTCGCTTAGGGTGAGATTGTTAAATTTGAACACGAACCACAGACCAATATAGGGTTCAGAATGCATTATCTATTCAGATCTATCCATCATTACTACCAATCATGAGTATTGTTTGTTTATTTTCATAGCTGCAATCATGTTTAGCCTAGACGAGGTAAAATTCTCATATAGTTTGTCTCCATTTTTTAATGTTATCTAGGAATGGCCCAATAGAACCTAAGAATTTTGTGTATGACAGGGAAAGTCTTTAGAGTTTGAGATGTCTAAATGGTAGAAGAAGAAGGCTTCCATAGTAGAAGAGGAACCCGAGGTGGAAATTGTCACCAAAGTTGAATACACTTACGAAGATACCAAATGCATAGTGGGTGTGGAACCCGAATATAAATGGGGGAAAGTCTACAAAATAATAACACACCGGGAGGTACCTGACACCGGTTTTGAGGAGGAAACCATATATGCAAATATAGAGAGATCTGCGTTGATGAGAGTTGCTACCAGACCCGAGCTTTTTCCATGCTCAGAAGTGATTGGGTGGATCCTGCCCAGGGCAGATGTAACGACCATGATTTTGGAAAATGTTGACAAACAGGGTTATGCTGCTGATAGCCCTGGGTACGTATCACTGGCCTACCACTTACCGGAAGCACAAGTGTACTTGACTGAAGATTGGTTGAAGACAATTAATCTGGACCTAGTCGAGACACTGAAGAGAATGCTGGTGCCTAGAAAGAGCTTTAGGACTAGGCCGTCCGGGGAATATGATACTACCACTTTGAGGACCCCTTACAGGTTCATTGCCTTGATGCTGAATAGGATTTTTGGGAGGGCCCACGGTAAAAGCTTTAAGTTGGGGTGGGTGCCTATCATTTTCTATGTTGCAACACATGGGACAGTTTTCAACTGGACAAACATTGTGTCCAACAGCCTCTCAGCCTGCATTGCTTCAGCATTAAGGGGGGTGTCCCAGAAGAGATCATAGTTCTACATGAGCTCTATACTGATTGATTGCATACTTTGCAACCAACCCTTCCCAAATCTGAGGTGTATCTGGGACCCAGAGAGAATACCAGTCTACTCAGCTTACAAGCCACTGCGGGCACACAAATACCAAAGTCACTATAGAGAAGTGTGTGAGCACTTCATCATGCCATTATATACACTGATCTTCTTAAAAGAGTGTAGCTGCATGTCGGAGGAAGCATTGCAAGTTATTGAAGAATATGCAGATTACTACTAAATGGAGGATGGATTGTATTTTAGAATGTATGGATGCTCCAGAGCACCCTCACTACTACCAAAATATGCCACTGACTATGTGATACACAAAGAGGCAGTTAGGCAAGTCTTCTTAGATGGCATCGAGAGTTTTCTATTCGAACATAAGAAGGCCACTTATCCTCCCTTACCATTCAAGTTGGGGAGCTATAGGTTCACAAGAGTCAAGAAAGCCGATGAATTTGTAGAAGAATTGGGGAAATTCCATTTTGGTGAAATAAATTTTCACAGGAACGATTCCCGGAATAAAGTGGCAGAGCACTGCAAGGAGGCAAATGTACATTTTGAGTACACAAGCCACTGGGATAAACATGAATCCATTTTCCGCAGTGCAGAAAACATAACTGCCTTAAGAAGAAGATTTAAAAAGAAAATCACCACCAAAGGCGGGAAAGGACAGGATGAGCAGAAAAAGGTAGAAGAGGAAGAGGCTAGAAAAAGAGATGAAGATGCTAGGAGACTAGCACAGGAAGCCGAAAGTTGGCTCAAAGGTGAGGAGGAAGAAAAGAGAAGAGCTGAACAAGAAGCAGCTAGAAAGGCAGAAGAAGCTGCCCGGAGTGAAGAGGAGGAAAAGAAAAGGAAGATAGATGAGGAACTAAGGAATCAGGAAGTAGAAAGACTAAAACTGATAGAGGCAGTGATAGAGCAATCAGCTTCCGATCCTGTAGACAGTTAGGCTCAGGACCTAGGTAACCCTGATATTCAAGATCCCGAGGCAGCTGCTGGCAGCACAATAGGATAGACTATGGTCCCTACCATGAGGCTAATCCCTTTCGAGCAGAAGAAAGGGGAGGAGGTACCGGATTTCAACACTATTTTTTATGACAGAGAAAGGAAAAGAATAGTGAAGAGAATCGAGAGAAAGGTCGAGACTGGGGGGCAGTCAGGTAAAATGATAAATGATATGACCATAGTATATGGGACATACAAGGACCCCAGATTCACCATCAGAGCTGGGGCTGCATTGATCCATGTTTCTGAGGACAATGTAGATCGGATAATGACTGATCTTGAACAATCAAAAAAGTCTGCTGCCCAGCTAAAGGATACCCTAAGAAGAGAAAGGGAGGAAAGTAGTAAATTGAAAAGAAAATTTGAAGACATACAACATGAAATAAAGTCTTCAAAAGCTGAGCTCCAGTTCCTCCAACTAGAGAAGAGATCTCTGGAGGCTGCCTAAGGAAGTTTGAAGGAATTGCAGCAGGAATGTCAATGGTTGAGGACAGAAAAGGATGAGTTGAAGACAGTATGTGAAAGTTTTCACATAGAAAAGAAGCAGCTGCTAGGTGAGATAGGGGAGTTGGAGCTATAGAAATCTACCTTGGAAGAATCTGAGAGGCAATCTTAAAGGAAAAATACAGAGCTTAAAGCACATGTTACCTCATTAATAACAGCTCTAGAAGAGGCCAGGGAACAACAAGTCAATCTTCAGCCTTTCAAGGAGCATGTTCTAGCACAAAGGAGTAAGATGCACCAACTGCAAGTCGCCATAGAGGAAGAAAGGTGCAGGATCTTGCAAGTAGACAATCGGCTATAAGAGATTTTGGAAACCTCTTCATATCTTGTGGATAGATCGCAGGACATTTTAGAAGTCCTGACAGGAAGAATGGAAAAATTAGAAGCAAATGAAGAAACCCCTGCAGATCTACCATCAAAGATCAACAAGCCCTGAGGCAAGATTATGATTTATTGGAATTTTCCATAAACACAGCCGAAGAATTCAAGAAGGCTGTCAAGAAGATAAAGGGGGCTCGCGTAGAGTTCTTCAGGAGACTTTTGATTGCTTATAATCATTGTCAGGTTGAGGTTGAACAGAGAATGGATACCTTTCCAGACCACAACCTGTTTTTGGAGATGTTGCAAAGGAGGTATCAGGAAGATGAACAAAGGGTGCAACACATCAAGGCCCTAGATGAGTAGACCCCGAGGAAGGAAGTAGCTCATTCTGCGGTTAGTGTGCACTTGCTAGAGGACCAACTTCTCCTAAGCACAACCAGGATAGAAGTAATAAGAAATCAGGCCGCTAAATTTGAAATCAATATTCGTTTTCTAGAACCTTCCGAGTTCGAAAACATTGCCTTAGAGGCTTCAGCATGGAAGAAATTCTTGAATAGTCAAGCGGGACCCTCCTCATAAGCACTTTATTTGTTTTATTGAAATATATTGCAAATTCTATAAGCACTTAATGAAAGAGAAGTATGGGAGGTGAAGCGTTGGGGAAGCCCAAAAGTCATTTGTGGGCAGCCCAACAGTTTTTCCCTTTTTGTATAAATATAGAAGATTTAGATGAGAGAAAGGGCTCTTTCCCAGAAAAACTTGTGAGCTACTTGTTGTAAGAGGAACTACTTCATTTTACAATAATACAATTACAAATTTTGCCTGTTGGAGAAAGTGCTGCGTGGAATGTTCGAATGTGATAAAATGAACAACGTTGAAGGGGAACTATTTCGTTTTCAGCTATGTTTCATTAACTATGAGAGCATTCTAACTTTCTGAACCTATGTTCTTATTTGAATGTTCTCTATTTTATTATGTGATAATTTCCACTATGAGTAATGGATGTTTTAACAGGTAACGAGCTATCTTGTCGTGTTTATCTTTATTCATGTTTATATGTTTTGATTCTAAGAACAACTATCTGTGATTTATCTTAACACGTGAACAGTATTACATTACTCATGAATTAATAATCTCCCTCCCTAGGGATAGCTTAGTTAGCTTTTGCTTTTTTCGGTTGTGTGTGATTTAGATGCAAGAGAGTCTAAGACGAGAGGTAAGAACCTGCGCATCACATTGTGACCACTCCTTGCATTCTTCATCAATCTGCATCTTAGATAGGCACTTGCACATCATAATTAAAGTAAAAAATACAAAAATATACACGATGGATCGGGCCACAACCGGTAAAACCCCTTTGTTTTTGTTACTTGACCTACGGTAGCCGGACCGCAAACCGGACGGATTCCCTACACCAAACAGTCACGGGCAAGTTGGGAACGTTGGCTGGGGAGAATCCCTTGCTGTTGTTGCCTACGAATTTCCAGCCCTCAATAGTTTTTGGCGCGAGAAGGAGGGCCACCAGTGCATGTCTGGCTGGGGAAATCCTTTTCCTCAAAATAACTCCACCAGTGATAATTTTGAAAGCAGTTTATTTCCTAATCCAAATACTCAAGAGAATAGAGAACATTTGTTTGATGTGGACAACCAAGTAGTAAATGATCTGAGAAGACACGCGCGGGCTTATGTAAAGAGTATTGGAGGATTACCCATTATCCCTGATTTACCCCGAAGAGAATACAAGAAGAAAGATCGTCCCATCTTGGAAGATTCAGTGTTGGTTGGAGATTTGGAAGAGTTAGTAGAAGTAGCATTACAGGAGGTTGTTTAGCCTTTGAATCAAGTAGGCCCAAACACACCTTACAGTTCTCCTGTGCGGACCCCTGTTCCTTCACCTCCTCACTCTCCACCCAGATTCATGGCAGGTGTAAATGCAATCCAGCCACCTAACCCACCAAATCCACCACCGGCTTGGAAAGCTAGATCACCCTTGAACCTAACACCTTCGTTGCATGACTTACCTCAAGATTTTGAGAATTTGCTGCCTAAGTTTGATCCAAATGAGAAGGTTGTAGTAGATGACCATTTGCAAATTTTCTATTTGGCAATAGAAGGATTAAGGGTTGGGGAACATGAGGATGTAGTTTGTAGATTTCCACACACCCTTAAAGGAGCAACAACATCATGGTATTTTGGTTTGCCTGCAAACTCTATCCCAGATTGGTATACCTTTGAAACGATTTTCAGAAGTAAGTATGCATCCCAAAAGACGCATGCAACACTAATGAAAGGTTTAGGCGCTCTAAAAAAAGAAAGGAAAGAAAAGGTACACAATTTCACTCAAAGATTTTCTGCTTACCTCAAGAATTTCTCTGCAACTGATAAGCTCTCTGATAAAGTTCTGATTGGGTATTATACCTCAGCTTTAGGTCCTTACTTGGATATGTTCACAAAAGCTCAAGTTAAGCCTACGTTAGCAGAGACTTATGAAGAAGCAGAAAGAGTAGAGGTTGAAAAGGAAAGTATAGAAGATTATCCTGAGCAATCTGGAGAAAAAACTTCCGGGAAAAGAGCCTTATTGTTGTCTAAACCTAAAGAGGAGCAATCACATGATTTTGAGGGAATGTTAAAGATGATGCAAAATATTTCCAACAGAATAATAGATTTGGAGAAGGAAAAAGAAGCTCAGAAAGCTTATAAGCCTTATTACAAAAAAAGAGAAGATAACAACCAATTCAAGATCCCTCCGCACGGTTCAACATCAATGAATCTGATAGAGGTAGGGATGGATAATTTTTGTACTTTTCACCAACAACCCCATTCTGAAAAGAATTGTCCTCAATGGTTAAATTCAATAACGTTGGTGATGAATCAGCTTTTGGAATCTAAATTGACTGAGGACAGTGATGAAGAGGAAAAGGGTATTAAGACCATAGAAAAACAAGAGAATGATACCATGTTTTTATGGGATTGTGTCTCGTTGTTTGATACAGAAAAAAGTACTCTGAAACCTGAGAATATACCAATGACAACAAAAGACCCAAATTTGGTAAATAAAGACAATTCAATAATCTCAAAGATTAAGAAGTTGCAAGAGAATGTCAGGAAACAACCAAAGAACAATGTTGAGGACAAAGTACCTGAAATCACCATTATTAACCAAGATCCAAAGCAAATCAACAAGCCTGCTAAGCCTATGGAAGACCAAGTAAGTGTGAACAAAGAAAATACTAAAAGGCCTGAAGAACCAGAGGAAGAGATACCCACTGAAAACCAACCTATGGAGGAAGATGTCGAATCAATTGGGGAAGGGAAAGCTAGGTTTAAAACCCCACCTTTCCTTTTGACTCTGGAAATTTTGAACCATAAGGTGCATAATTGTCTGGTAGATTCTGGATCATCAGTGAATGTTATTCCACTCGCAATTCGCAAAAGAATTAATGGGTAGCCAAAACCCAATACTTGGGAAGTTACTCAATTAGACAGAACTAGTGTCAAAGTAGTGGGGGAAATGGAGAATGTTCTCATTCGTTTATCTGCAAATGAAAAGATTTGTCAATTTATTGATATTGTGGTGGCAGACATACTGGATGGGTATGGACTTATTCTGAACTGAGACTGGTCCGCAAGATTAAAGGGGTATTTTTCTTCAGATTGGTCACATTTATGGTTGCCTCATAAAGGGATCCCAAATCAGATCAAAATTCTAAGGGAACCTTACATGAAGCACATTATCACTAAGTTGGAAGAAAGAAATGAATCTACAAATTCTATTTTGGGGAATTATCTAACTGAGCTTGAACTAAGAAATCATGCATCAGAAGAAGCCAGCAGTATGACTGACACTCAGCCTGATCTCCTTCAATGTTCACGGGCCGATGAGATTGATTGTAATTTGGTAGACGTAGTTTCGGTTTCAAAAATTGCAGAATTAGATCATGGTTAGGTATTTCACTCCTGCAACCAAGCCTAGCCCCTTGGATCTTAGGTTGATAGAATTTAGGGGTGGGCACAGAACTGATTAGGTGGTGGTTGGTTCTTAAATTTTATTTTGATTTTTGATTTGATGACCTTGTACATAAATAAGTTGATGCAGTTTTACTTTGATTTACCGCTGTTGTTTCTAGTTATTTTGGTTTGTTTTTTGAATAAAAGAGGCAAACTTTTGGTTGCATGGAAAGCATCAGGGTTCTCGATTAACTTCAATATTTGGGATAAGACTGTGCATTCTTGGTTGAACTAATAGAATCTCTTCTAGTAAGTAGTTTCCCTAAATGGCTATACGCTCATTGAAGTCCTGCTTAACCCCTAAAAATAACTCAGAATCAGAAGGTCTGGAATACTATTTTGAGGCTCCGTCCACTTCACATCTAAGATGTCCTAGGGGGTGATAGCAAAGGACCGATGGAAATGAAGCAAGGTAAACAGTCTATTATATATAAATGATCCCATGCCATGATTTTAAAAGCGTAAAGGCTGTTAAGAGTCAAAACTCCTAAAAGAAGCAATACATATCAAATCAAAGTATCAGAAACATGGATATCAATCTGCCAAAAGTTCTTCTCCGTTTGTGAGCTGAAAAGTAAATACATCTCTCGCACAAAAGGACACTATGGATAGAAGAGCCTGAATAAAATTCAGAAAGAAAGACACATGGAGGACTCAAAAGAACACAAGTTCAAAAGGCACAAAAGTGCAATTGGCATGGGAATGAGGAACAAATGAATAGCTCTGTTTACCATATGTTACGATCCTGTGGTGTCCAAGCTAGAAACTACCCAAAGACAGAGGTAAAATAAAACTCACCTACTAAGCCTTGAAAGAGTTATCCGGACTTTGAACATTTTGATGTTCCCATTTCCAAAGAATGGACTGTCATCAATGATTTAAATGCATGTGTTTGCCATCTTAGGAATACAAGCATCTAGAAGATTTTAACTTATGAGTTAAAAGGTTAAACAGTCTTTTACTGGGAGCAAGTTGATTCAGAAATCTGGGGTTCACCAGGTAGTCGCCAATTGTTGCAGCTACAACATCTTCCCAAAATTCGAAATTTTTTGGGACCCTCCTTTTCTTTCATTTTGCTCAGCTCCTTGGCTTTGTTTGATTTTTGCTCAAGATTGGCTTTTATGCCAGCAATGTTTCACGGATTGTATTGATTTTTCCCTACCATCGAAAGTGTTTTAGACTATTGAGTCGGGAATGCAGTTAACTACACACCCGCCGTTGCGGAGAAGAACATGACATCAAGTCCGATTCAAGGGTTATTGGTTTCCGATGCGATTTATTTGTTGGTGGTTGTATTAAGATCCCGTCGGAACGTGTGTCTCTATGTTTTTCGCTGTTGTGGAGAAGGAATTGCCAAGCTTCCCGATGGTTGCATTTTCTTCTTTTGATTCCCGCTGTTTTAATTCACAGATCCTTAGCCTTTCAGCTTCTGTCGTTGTAGCTTTGGAAAGCTCTATCCCTCCGATGTAGTTTGTTTGTTCTCCGCTTGACCGATGTTTGGTTTTCGGTGAACTCATGTTTATTTTTTCCCCTGATTTTGATTGGTCTGCAGAAATTGGTGCCTTTATGGTTTCCACCGTTGTGGCTCTTCAACCATCTATTGGTATGAGGCCTTAGTCTTGCGAGCTCCGATGCGAGTTTTGATTTGTTTCTCTGCCGATGCCATTGCGGGTCTCCTAGCCGTTTCATCATCCACCGTTGCGGAGGTGATAATGACAGGATCGCCGATCCTGTAGTTGTTTTTCCACCCGATTGGTTTATTTTTCCCGCCGATTATGTGTTTACCGCAACGTATATATTGGGGTTGGGGTTTATTATATTTTTATAGTTATTTTGCGAATTGCCCGTGCTGTTGTTATCGCTCGAGCAGAACAACTTACTCGCTGTCGGTACCTCACTCCTAGGTGGTTCCGCCGTGGAGGTTTGCGGTTTTTTCTAGACCAGTCGCGTAGCACATTGCCAGGTAGGCCTTGATTCCCGTTTACCCTTTCTGTTCGAATGGTCACACTGAGTTTGTCGCCCTTTGTTAGCTCTTGTCTCGGCTGTCAGTGGATACCTAGGTTTCCATTTCTGCGTGTATATATAATCTAGGTAAAAGGTATGGCTGCCCGGTGGGGGGTTTTGTTGTTTGCTTGATGATTATATTCGTGACCGTTATGAGTATGCAACCCGCACTCGACTGCTAGGGAGACTGGTGCAGACGGTCGTTACGCTGTCCGCAACAGTATCCCCCAGTTTGTGTATGGCCGTCCGAGAGGGCATGTTCTTGTTCACTTTAGAGATGCTGAAGTTTTGGTTCCCCAGTATGGTCGCCTGCATTTTTGTGAACCAGGGTTGCGATTTTGAGGTTAAAGCCCTGCTTAGGGTGAGATTGTTAAATTTGAACACGAACCACGAACCAATCTAGGGTTCAGAATGCATTATCTATTCAGATCTATCCATCATTACTACCAACCTCAAGCTTACAGTGAGTTAAGTGCACTATCACAATGCAATATCCTTCACGTGGGATTAGGCATCTTATTTTCCACGTAATGATTTAGTTCGTAGCGCTGAGAGGAAAATTTTTCTTCATTAAGAAAAGCCATGATATTCTAAATTAGTTCTGCAAATGTTGGTCATGAGCTGGTTTTATCCTTTTGGCAGATTGATTTTATGCGGGAACGGTTTTGAGTATTGTTTGTTTATTTTCATAGCTGCAATCATGTTTAGCCTAGACGAGGTAAAATGCTCATACAGTTTGTCTCCATTTTTTAATGTTATCTAGGAATGGCCCAACAAAACCTAAGAATTTTGTGTATGACAGGGAAATTCTTCAGAATTCGAGATGTCTAAACAACAGAAGAAGAAGGCTGCCATAGTAGAAGAGGAACCTGAGGTGGAAATTGTCACCAAAGTTGAATACACTTACGAAGATACCAAATGCATAGTGGGTGTGGAACCCGAATCTAAATGGGGGGAATTCTACAGACTAATAACACACCGGGAGGTACTTGACACCGGTTTTGAGGAGGAAACCATATATGCAAATATAGAGAGATCTGCGTTGATGAGAGTTGCTACCAGACCTGAGCTTTTTCCATGCTTAGAGGTGATTGGGTGGATTCTACCTAGGGCAGATGTAACGACCATGATTTTGGAAAATGTTGACAAACAGGGTTATGCTGCTTATAGCCCTGGGTACGTATCACTGGCCCGCCACTTACCGGAAGCACAAGTGTACTTAACTGAAGACTGGTTGAAGACAATTAATATAGACCTAGTCGAGACACTGAAGAGAATGCTGGTGCCTGGCAAGAGCTTTAGGACTAGGTCGTCCGGGGAATATGATACTGCCACTTTGAGGACCCCTTACAGGTTCATTTCCCTAATGCTGAATAGGATTTTTGGGAGGGCCCACAGCAAATGCTTTAAGTTGGGGTGGGTGCCTATCATCTTCTATGTTGCAACACAGGGTACAGTTTTCAACTGGGAAAACATTGTGTCCAACATCCTCTCAGCCTGCATTGCTTCAGCATTAGGAGGGGTGTCCTAGAAGAGATTAGAGTTCTACATAATCTCTATACTGATTGATTGCATACTTTGCAACCAACCCTTCCCAAATCTGAGGTGTATCTGGGACCCAGAGAGAACACCAGTCTAATCAGCTTACAAGCCAATGTGGGAACACAAATACCATAGTCACTATAGAGAAGTGTGTGAGCACTTCATCATGCCATTATATAAACTGGTATTCTTAAAAAAGTGCAAATGCATGTCAGAGGAAGCATTGCAAGTTATTGAAGAATATGCAGATTACTACTTAACGGAGGATGGATTGTATTTCAGAATGTATGGATGCTCCAGAGCACCCTCACTACTGCCAAAATATGCCACTGACTATGTGATACACAAAGAGGTAGTTAGACAAGTCTTCTTGGATGGCATCGAGAGTTTTCTATTTGAACATAAGAAGGACACTTATCCTCCCTTACCATTCAAGTTGGGGAGCTATAGGTTTACAAGAGTCAAGAAAGCCGATGAATTTGTAGAAGAATTGGGGAAATTCCATTTTGGTGAAATAAATTTTCACAGGAAGGATTCCTGGAATAAAGTGGCAGAGCATTGCAACGAGGAAAATGTACATTTTGAGTACACAAGCCACTAGGATAAAGATGAATCCATTTTCTGCAGTGCAGAAAACATAACTGCCTTAAGTAGAAGATTTAAAAAGAAAATCACCACCAAAGGCGGGAAAGGACAGGATGAGCAGAAAAAGGCAAAAGAGGAAGAGGCTAGAAAAAGAGATGAAGATACTAGGAGACTAGCACATGAAGCCGAAAGCTGGCTTAAAGGCAAGGAGGAAGAAAAGAGAAGAGCTGAATAAGAAGTAGCTAGAAAGGCAGAAGAAGCTGCTTGGAGTGAAGAGGAGGAAAAGAAAAGGAAGATAGATGAGGAACTGAGGAAGCAAGAAGCAGAAAGACTAAAACTAATAGAGGCAGTGACAGAGTAATTAGCTTCCGATCTTATAGACAGTCAGGCTCAGGACCTGGGTAACCCTGATATTCAAGATCCTGAGGCAGCTGTTGGCAGCACAATAGGATAGGCTATGGTCCCTACCCTGAGGCTAATCCCTTTCGAGCAGAAGAAAGGTGAGGAGGTACCGGATTTCAACACTATTTTTTATGACAGAGAAAGGAAAAGAATAGTGAAGAGAACCGAGAGACAGGTCGAGACTGGGGGGCAATTGGGTAAAATGATAAACGATACGACCGTAGTATATGGGACAGACAAGGACCCTAGCTTCACCATCAGAGCTGGGGCTGTATTGATCCATGCTTCTGAGGACAATGTAGATCGGATAATGAATGATCTTGAACAGTCAAAGAAGTCTGCTTCCCAGCTAAAGGATACCCTGAGAATAGAAAGGGAGGAAAGTCGTAAATTGAAAAGAAAATTTGAAGACATACAACATGAAATAAAGTCTTTGAAGACGGAGAAATTGGAGATCGATTGACCTCTACTAGTTTTTTATAATCTTCTTCCTTCAGCCACACTGGATTAAACTTGAAAGGAGAGGTAGGTTTATATTCCTATAAATATATTGATAAAATAACAGGACAGTGATAAGAGATCCCTCCTTCTTTGACCCATGATGCAATTGTTTGGGGAGATGTGAAAAGGTTATCTGAAAAAAAATAAAAATATGTCCAATATTTTTGAGATTGCATTGTCCCCACTTATCCTATTCCTCTAGGTTGGTTCCAGTTTTATTGGTTGAGAATCAACTAGAACTTTTGAATCGAAGAGATATTTGAAGAAGTTACTTAGGGAGTCTGAATGAGCTAGTTTCCCCCATACCTCTCTTTCTGAAATTTTTAAGTTGAGGTTTCCTCCAATTACCATATTTCTGTCTTCCCATAGCCCACTGGAAGCTAGACCTCCCCAATAAACCATACGATTATGAAACAACCCATATATATATTTAAAATTGCATAGGGAATTCCTGTATTTCTATCCTCCATAGTTGTTTTAATCACATTATCATGCTTGTTGGAGTTGATCTCTTTCATTGAAGGGCCCCAGGCCGTGATTAATCCTCATGAGTGTCCTTCTACATTGATGTGGGAAAAGGACCAATATTTTAAGAATGGCTCTTGAATTTCCTGGGCTTTTTTACCTTCTGTCATTGTTTCTTGTAAGAGGATAACCGAAGGATTTATTTTGGGGGCTCCCCTTAAACTCCTTGCATTAAAATACATACACAACATTTTTTAACCCTAGGTAGGGCTTTACCTGCTCTAAGGGCCCCTTTGATGGTCGATTGTTTTCCAACTTTTATATTAATCATTGCTTGATTTTTTGCTTTAGATAACAATGAATTTCTTCCTAGTAGCACTTTGGGCGGGGTGTCTATTTTTAACCCTCCAGGTATCGCCTCTCCATTCCTCCCCATTGAAGCCACCTTAGCCCTAGTGTTGTAAAATTTTGAGATTTTCGAGTTAGAGGTAGCTGGGGGAGGTGTCTAAGACTTCTGTTTTGGACAGGTCTTTCTTGAGAGAAGAACCCGGAGAAGGTTGGGCACCTGAGAAAAGGGCATTCCCTTTTTCTGGTGAAACGTTCATCACATAATTAATAACAGGGCGGACTTCAAAGGGGACATTGCACTTACTGATCGATAAGGTTGATGCACTGTTCACCAACTTGTATGGTTCTATGTTTTGACCATGCTCCTCTATTGCATTCATCCCTTCTGTTATTTTCACGCCCCCTTCGTTCGCCACCTTTTGTGTCTATCCTGATGGATTTTTCACTCAGATTTTCCTTCGAGGCTAAACAACTGGAACATAGGGTAGGAAATCACGAATAATGTGTCCCACCTGTATGCAAACAAAACACCTAAAGGGGATTTTCTAGTAATCAAGTTTATGATTCCATATGCTGCCATGCATTTCTAGTTTGTTTTCTTCGTATAGGCTATCGCACAAGTCCAATTCTACCAAGATTTATTGCACACTGTCTATCAACCTTTGTGTCCCAATTTTCTTCCAAGGAGATAAAATTTCCCAGTTTATCTCCGATCGCTTTCAAAATTGGTTCTTGCAAAAAAATCATAGGCAAACGAGGCAGAATGAACCATATCTATGGCACATTTTGTGGTTCTCTTTTTGCATCAAAATCCACCTGCCATTTTTTAAAATTAACCCAGAGGGTCCTGTTGGCACCCCAACAACCCCCCCTTGATTTTGCAATAAATAAAGGCCCCCCCATGGAAGTTTTGTAAATACTTAGCTTTTAGTTTTATTTTATTTTACATTGCTTGATTTAGTGAGTTGTTTTTCTTTGGATCTTTGGCTTTCTGTGCTTTCACTTTTTGGCTTGAATTTTTGAGATAGGGATTTGATGGTTTGATTGATGCATGTCATTTAGTTCCTTTCACTTCTTGGTTTCTTTTTAACATATCCTTCATGGCTTAAAAGATTTGGTGATTTTGGTCATTTAACTCTATTTTTTGTTGGGTTGCTCAACAATGATTGCATACTCTTATATGATAATCATTTAAGTTAATCTAACCTTTGATTTGGCTCACTTTGATTATCTGTATCTTTCGACAGCTTCATTCATTTTTGGTCTTCAATGGATAAATGAACAAATGAACATCTCGATGTATCTTCATAAATTGTTTGGTTGCCTATTTTGTTGAATCTTATCTATATCATGAAAAAGTGTTTATCAAAGAATAGTATCGAACTATTGGTTTTGAATTTGAGTAAATTATCAAATTATACAAGTCTTAAAATTTTTATTAAAAATTATTAATTTTTTTTGTTTTACATAACTTTTCTAATTATAGATAAATTTTAAAAAGAAAAAATAAAAGCTTGTTTATAATTAGCTTATACTTTAAATGAATATATAGCAAAGTTTACTTTTTAACTTTATTACTTTTTAATCTTTTTTTTATTGATATATTCTTAACTATTATGATTGATACTTTTTCTTTGAATTATAAGATCATATTTCATAACATGATGTTTACTTCATTACCGAGACATATTATTTATGATATATATTTTATTTTAGAAATTATTCCAAAATTATTGAAATAATAATAAAGAAACATATTATAAAGTATTAAATCTATAGTTCTTATTCAATGTTATCATATTTAGTTCTTTGGGTACAAACATAAATGTACATAAACTATGTCAAAATAACTTTTTATTTAAATGTATGCATGATGAAACAAGTGGAATATAATTTTATGATTTCATCATGATTCTAACTTTGCGATGAGAAAAAGCAAGGTGATGCACTTTACAGAGACAATGAAAGAGTGCTTAATTAGAGTGTTTACCTGAGCAAGGGCATAGGGCAGAGCAGAGT
>LPNX011006373.1:442026-669953 GCA_001517045.1 Pseudotsuga menziesii
ACCCATTAGTAATAAGTATGTCCCACATAACCATATCTACTGTGAACCAATAAGTGTAGAGAAACGATCTAAAAGACTCCACTCCAAAACTATCACATGGGTGCATAAAAGAGTGGAGAACATGCTCCAGCACCAGGCTCAAAAGAGCTTGAAACAATCCTGAGAGGTCAAAAGACCATCAATGAATTCAAAGTAATATCCCGAACTTGGAGCCAAAGAAAGAGTTTTTTTAGACAGCCGGTCTGCCAGCTGATTGTGTTCATGGTAGACATGGCAAAAAGACAACTCTAGAAAGCATGAACATATCTTCCTAGTGTCCCAACACCAATGGATAAGTTTAGGTGGTGTGAGGGAAGCATTACCCTTTGCCCAATTGATGATGACAGATGAGTCACCAGATATATTGAGTTTGGGTAACCCCATCATTTGGGATGTATGCAGAAGGGCCCAGAGCCCCAGCAATTTTGCTCTGGTGTTGGTGCTAAGACCCGCCCCCAATGCAAACTCGAAGGAATGCGACTCATTCAAGTGAAGACAGAAGCCAAACCCTCCATCATTATTGGCTGATGCTCCATCAAAAAACCCACAGGGGTATACAAGTATAGGACCTGGTCCCTTGGGTCTAGACTTTTTAACTTTAGAGACAGTAGTGCAGTACAACTGTGAAGAGTAAGCAATCTGGTGTAGTATGTTGATGACATGAACTTTTTTTCCTTCGAAGATGCACATATTCCTTGCTTTCCATACAACCCACATGGCTAGAAATGGGAGATAGCAATACACAGATTGCTTTGAGAAAGAAACAGTCCACATTTCCAGGAAAGTACTAAGACTATCATACTGGAATGAGTGGGATAAATGGTGTTGTTCCATTAGGATAGAGAAAACATTTTTCCATACAGAGTAATGATAGAATATATGCTCAACACTTTCGACATCCGATCTGCACAGTGTGCATAAACCAGGTCCCATCCATCCACGCTTTTGAAGGTTGTCCCAAGTGAGCAGTTTGTACTTAAGAGCCAGCCATGAAAAACAACAAACTTTCCTGGGGAGATTGCTATTCCACACAAAGGTAAGAAGTCTGCTGCCAATCGGAGGAGAAGATGCGTGGATGATGCAGTCATAAATCGGTTTTGCAGAAACGGTGCCATTAGACTTTTTATAAGACCATGTCAGTGCGTCCATCTGATCAATCAGGTGAATACCACAGATTTCCAGACTACTCGTAAAGGTGTCCCAAGCATATTCCATTCTCCTCCGACACCGAGATCCTTAGCGGAAAACTAGTAATTGTGTGCATCCGGGAGGGAATTCCTAGCCTGTGCGAGAGTCACAATATCCAAATCCTCTAAGTAATCTCGTAGCCCAGGTGGAATCATGAGCGAGTTGGATACACCAACAATTGGTTCAACGCCAATACTCTTTGTTTTTTTTAAAGTAAGGGGTTGCAAATAAATAATACTATGGTGGCACACTGCTTGGTAACCTGATATCTTTAAGGGGAACCATTGTAAGGAGTTTCTTGCCTTATCAAATGTTCTTATTGTGACTGAATCACTCCTAGCCTTGAAACATTTCTTATGAACTTAGCTAATCAGTCAGTTGAACTCTTAGTTATTATTCTCAGATTTTGTCTTGTAAATGATATCATTAGCTAAGCAAGTTAACATGTCAATAATTTTTTTCTCTCCGAATCTTTTCCAACCAGTTGCATTAGCCATCATTAGGCCTTCCATTCCATCTAAGGATTTTTATATGGGAAAATTAATCTTGATATCTTCTTAGGGTGTGTAGGTCATATCTTTATGTTGATGTTATTCGATTATCTTTAGATGTTGAGAAACCTTTCTTCGTGAGATTTACTTGTTGTGCGTATATTTAAAATTCATTCATCTTTATGAAGTCTCAGAATAATAGTTGGGATAATTCATTTGATTGTGACAGTATTAAAGTTCAAACTTTACTATATAGGCTAGTGACAGGGTAAAGTCATGTGGTGTGAAATTTGATATTTCAAGAAAACCTTGATTTTGTTTTCCTATATCTATAATATTCAGCTAAACATACAGAGATAACTGGTTCATCCAACATGTCGCCATTTATTGGCACTCCAATAACTCCCCCTTGATTTTGCAATAAATAAAGGTGCCCCCATGGAAATTTTGTAAATACTTAGCTTTTGGTTTTCTTTTCTTTTACTTTGCTTGATTCAGTGAGTTGTTTTCCTTTGGATCTTTGGATTTTTGTGGTTTCACTTCTTTGGCTTGAATATTTGAGATAGGCATTTGATGGTTTGATTGATGCGTGTCATTTAGTTCTTTTCACTTCTTGGTTGCTCTTTAACATATCCTTCACCACTTAAAAGATTTGGTGATTTTGGTCATTTAACTCTATTGTTTTTTTTGGTTGCTCAACAATGATTGCATACTCTTATATGAGAATAAATTAAGTTAATCTCATCCTTCGGTTTGGCTAAATTTGGTTATCTCTATCTTTAAACAAGTTCATTCATTTTCGGTTTTCAATGGATAAATAAACAAATGGACATCTCGATGTATCTTCATAAATTGATTGGTTGCGTATTTTGTTGATTCCTATCTATGTCATGAAAAAGTGCTTATCAAATAATGGCATCGAAGTATTAATATTGAAATTAAGTAAATTATCAAATTATACAAGCCTTAATTTTTTTATTAAGAATTATTAAAAAAATATGTTTTACATAAATTTTATAATTATAGATAAATTCTAAAAAAAATAAGCCTTTTACTTTATTTTCAATCAATATATAGCAAGTTCACTTTTAAACTTTATTGCTTTTTTTTATCTTTTTATTGATATATTCTTAATTATTATGATTGATACTTTTTCGGATCATTGTTCATAACATGATGTTTACTTAATTATTGAGACATATTATTTATGATATATATTCCAATTCAGAAATTATGCCAAAAGAATTGAACACATAATAAAGAACCATATTATAAATTATTAATTCTATGGTTCTTATTTAATGGTATCATATTCTATTATTTGGGCACAAACATTAATGTAAATAAACTATGTCAAAATAACTTTTTGTTTAAATGTTTGCATGATGAAATATTCATAAGATTGAGCCATGAGTTTTGGTCCAAGTTTAAAATCATTACATATAATATTATCCATGATTTTCGATTGCCTTCCAATACACGATTTTATATCCACATATTTTCCGAACTTCGCACAGGCTATGTTTTTAATATTAAAATTTAAAAATCATGATATATGGTTTATTGATAGGAATCATTCAGATTCTGTTTTTACTTTTTAAAATATTTTTGTCGAGATATATTCAAACACTTTAATACTTTTGAAGATCATTTCATGGTATTATTTATATGTTTCACAAAACTTTTGTTTAGCATGAATTTTAAACATGGAGGGAGACTTGAAAAAAATTGATACGTGTTATTATTATGAATAAGGTCTTAGCATTTTAAGTCAAGTTACTTGTCTACTATTTCATTAGCACACTTTCACATGGACGAGGTAAATGCAGGGACAAAGCTGCCATTGAAAGAAGGATGATCTTCCTCCACACAATGAATGCCATCTCAATTATTCCAAGTATGAATGCAAGGGTTTGCAAATAATCTCCATACAAAGAAATTAAAGCTACAACCTAAATTTCAGTTAAAGAAAGCTGCCAGAAAATGATATTTTCCGGAAGTTATACCACTCCACGAGATTGCTAATTATTGATAAGGAGAATGTTGAGGAAAATCCAACCTTACTAGAAACCAGTCGAATGTTCAGAAAAGCACACTAAAGAAATTGTTTTGAGTTTATTAGAAGGAGAAGATATTTCCTTAAAATGTTGCCATAAAATGAATGATCAAATTGTTTTGAGTTTATTAAAAGGAGAAGATATTTCCTTAAAATGTTTCCATAAAATGAATGATCATTACCACGTTATTAGTCCATTGAGAAGAGATCATTACATAATTTAAGACCCACAAAAATATCGAGGATTGACATAAATACTAACAACATCATTGAGATAGTATTGGAAGATAGTTTGAATCATTGAATATTATCAGCTCGCCAAGATCAAAGAGAAAAATCTTATCTTCTTTATACCCTCACTGCAATCTCACATGCTACTTTTCTTTGGACGTTGATTCTTTTAAGAGTTGATTGATGCGTTCCATTCTTATGATTTCTTTGTACTCAGGTATGCTAAGGATGAACTTTGCAATAAAATTGGGTTGGGAAAATTTTCTGTGGATAATTTCCGTCCGTCATCACTCTACCAGGCGAATTTTGGTGCCAATTTGTGAGCAAACTGTGAAGAGTTTGACAAAACCGTCAAGAACCCACTTCCCAAATGGGGTCTTTAACTCCTTTTCATGGGACGTTTTTGAAATTTCTTAAAATATATGGATAAATTCATGCCTGAACAAAGGTGCATTTTCCATAATTTGGTTACGATTGGTTTGGTATTTGGTTGAATGAACCAGAGTTTTGGGGGATTGGATGTTATCCTTCCTACTATCTTTCATGTATAAATTCGACCTCAGAGGTCTGGGGTAGGGAGGGGGGAGAATCTCTGTAGATAGAAAATAACTCTATCTTCTTTTGTACGTTTGCTCTTTGTAAACTTTGTTTTCTTGGAAGGAGCAACTATGGAGATATCACATGTGTTAATGGATCCAGTTATCTTCCCAAAATGTTGTTACAGATGGATTCCCAGATCTATTTTCTGAGTTTTGTATAAGTTCCTTTCTGTAGAATAATGGAAACTGATCGCATATCCAGTTTATCATTGTTTTATAAGGAAATTATGTGAATACTTAAAATTAATTTCCAGTTATGCATAATGTCGTTTAGATCATAATTCTCTAAATTCTATGTTGGATGATTATGATTATTTTATCAATTGAGCTATTAATAGAGATTGACCTAGCTTTGCATACTTAAGGCTTTTCTACAAATTTCCATGACGTTACTCTGCTAATTTGCAGAAGCTTTTAAGCTATTTAGCATGTGATAGTTTGATTGCAAGATTTCTTTTCAACTTAGATTATTACATGTTTAATTTGTAAATGCAAAATGAGTCAATATTAGTTGCAATCTAATCCCATGGGATAGGAGATATAGATTATATAGAATTTAGTTTAAACTTAGATTTACAATTTTATTTCATAGCAAGAAACGTACATGTTTAGCAGTTATTAAAATGTTTTTGAGTCTAGCATCTACTAAATCAATTGTTTCAGCTATTGGAATCTATATCATAGATTGGTTTTGCGTCTTAGTGTAGTTTTACATTCAACAAGTTAGCCAATTCAACTATGAGACTCTCTAGTTGAGAATAAATCATAAGGTAGCAGGAGCCAAACCTGTGAGGGATAGCCATTTCAAACATTCAAGGAGTTGTTTTTAGCAATCTGAGTGGGTTATCCCTCCTTGTTGGCCTTAGGACAGAAAATCCATCCAACAAGTCCCCATCTCCAAGGTCTCCCTAGTAATTTTTGTTTGTCCAATTACGAATGAACTCTGAATAGAATCCATCATCGTGACATGATGTGAAAGGTAGGGAGTTGGTCCAAGAACGGTCCCCAATTGAGCTCCATCTGACTTCACAGCGAGGATTCCTTGACGCGTTTCCCGCAAAATCTTCCAACTAGAGTTGTTTCTAGATAATCTGGAACTTCTTCGATACCAATTTCCTTCCAGACCACCAAAATAACAGGTTCCTTCCTTGGTTTGGCCCCTTTAATGCGTTTGGATTTTGCTTCTGAAGCATGATTTGGCGTATTGTATTCATCATTTTTCAACAGGGGAATTAATGGCGAACTATTAGCTTCCTATGTGCGACATATAATTTCTTCCCCATTTTCTCTTCTAATGACATTACGACCCCTTAACTCCTCATCCATAACAAAAATTGTTTTCGTTGGGGTTGGACTGTCATAGTCCACCTCATCCAGCTCCATCCATTGTCAATTATGTATGGACAAAACTTGAGCGAGAGAAAGGCCGCGGTTTGCCTGTCTTGAAAGCTGGTGCAAAAACCAAGAAAAATTCTTGGATTAAAAGAAAAATAAAAAAGATGCACACACACACACACACACACACACACACACNGGATAAGACTAGGTGAAGATGTCATAGAAGTCTTGGAAGGGGGATTTATAGCTTACATCCTCTCTAGAAGTGCAATTCGCCCCAAGGAAATGGTTCCAAGTGACACCAATCTTAACCAAAATGTCCACTTGGATAGTGGGGAATATATTGCCCATGTTCTCCTCAAATGCATCCAGGGTGGAAATAGGAATTTTAAACCAATCAATGTGTTCAAGGGGCATACAATCCTTTCATTTGATGGAGAATTGGGAAGAAGATTCTACTGACACGATGAAATCCCGAGGGAGAAAGTACCCATGATGGTGCATGCTATCCCAACGGTATATGGTATATGGGGTTAGTCATATCTTGGAGAATTTCTTCATCACTGCAGAAAATTGGAGCAAAAAAGAATGGGTATTTTTAATATTGTAGTATGTGATAAGATGATGGGATTAGTGATGAAGATCCAATAGGGATATTACATGTTTATGAGCAAGGTCCAAAATATGATGATCCAAACGAGGATGAAATTGATGGACATAATTCCTTGACTTGATTGTTCAAGGAGAAGTACCTCTTCAATTACTGTGACCTATGGTTCAATGGACCACATGCAAAGTTTTGCAAAGGTAGCACAAAACGAATGGAGTTCCAAACAATTATGTTAACAATGCTTGTATATGTCACATAATCCACGAGGGTAGTTGGTATGCAATGTCCTAAAATGATTCTTAGCACTTGGAAGAGTAGTTTGGACCACATGAAGTTTTAGACATTGATGGGTGGTGTGATCAAGGATATCACAAATAGAACAAGAAATATGGGCCTTCTTTATTGTGGTGGTTGTAATGGCGATGGCCAATGGTTGGGGGGACAACATCCCTAGTTGTCTTCCTCCTGCCATTGGGGTATATTTGGGTTGACTCTTTGATTGTGATGCTGATTTTTTAGATGTGAAAATATACATTTGAGATGTTCATGAAATTTTGTAATACCGCAACCCAGTTTCAATTTTCAGTTTGCTGCATATTGTTTAATTCCCACCCAACATGCATGTACATTTGAAAATAAATATTCTACTTTAGAACATTAAACGCTTGAGATAAAATTCAATTTTTCTTCAACTTTTCAAACTCAGATTTTTACTAGCAGCCCTAATTTTCAGACTCAGAAAATTAAATCAGCCATACACATGAAAAGATAAACTCAATATTTTTGACCGTAAAGGTCCAGGATAAACCCCTGAAGGGAAAACCTGTTCAAGAAAATATTTTTATTTTCAGGCAAAATTTACAAAATCAAACCAGCAGTACTTGTCTCAGCATTTCATCTCAAAATGCGTGCCAAAACCTTGCTGTATGGATTGCAAAAAACTCAAAAAACAACATCTTGAAATCCATGCTGTACGACCCACACATGCAAAATGTAGTGCCTATTTTCTTGATTTTTGTGCTCAAAACTTCCTCGATTTTTGTGTACTGTAACTACTACTCCTCTCCTCGATTTTAGTTCCCTGTACGGTCAACAAAACCCAACAATAAATGCTACATGGACTCCCTCGAAAAACATGCCCAAAATTTCTAGAAAATCATGTTGTTGTATGACTTGGTACAGTATGATCTCCTGCTATAGGAAATCGCTCCAATAATTAATGCCTTGAAATTTGTGCTTGTCTTGGGAAATGTGCCATGCAAAAAACTTCTCAAGTTTTGAACTAGGGTTTGTCTTCTTCTCTCCCAAATCGACTTTCTCTCTTTTCTTCTCTTCACTCCAAAAATTCTCTCTTGGAAATGATCACAATAACTGTTGGTTTTCCTTTCCCTTGCCCTTTTTTGTGTGAGTAACTTCCTCCTCAAATCCAATGGATGAGATTAGATGAGATCCTAGGGTCAAGATCATATCTCACTTTTTTTCTCATTAAAAAGAAATTAATGACTTTTTAAATATTAAATGTCAAACTTTAGTATACACCCACTTTATTAATCTCATTAAAGTCACTTAAGACTTTATTACTCAATTTTAATTTATAAAGTGACTTTATATAAATAAAGTCAATCTCACTTTATAAATGTCTAGGGATCACATTTTTAAAGTGTCCTTGTCCACCCCAAGGCCATGAATGAACAAACACTTCCTAGGTAATTTTTCAACACTCCCTCTTACCGAGGAAAGTGTTCTTCACCACTCTCATTTTGTGTTTGAAATTAATATGCTTCCCTCTTCCCAAAGACTTCATGAGAATATCTGCCACCTGCTCATCTCTAGAAATGTACTGTAACTCAACAACGTCTCTTTGGACATAATCTCTAATGAAGTGGTATCTGATCTCAATGTGTTTTGACCTGTCATGAAACAATGGATTCGCAAAGAGCCTGATGCAACTCTGATTGCCACAGTGAATGATAATAGTCCTCAACTCCTGACCAAATAAACCAACCATGAAATTACGAAGCCAAAATGCCTTGCAACTAGCCTGACTGGCTGCCATGTACTCAGCCTCTGCATAACTCAAAGCAACGGACTTTTGCTTCCATCTGAACCACGATACAACAACTGAGCCCAACTTGAAACAACAATCAAAAGTGATCTTCCGGTTTGAAGAACTGCTTTCCCAATCAGAATTCGTGAATCCAAACAAGTCCACTCCACTTGACCTCCTGTAGTCCATACCATAATCTACAGTCATTGCAAGGTATCTCAAAATATGTTTTGTAGCTACCTAATGCACTCTCTTGGGCTCCACCGTGAACTGACTGAGAGTGTTCACTGCAAAACTCATATATGGTCTGGTGTCGACCAAATACATCAACGAAACAATGAGCTGATGAAACAAAGTAAGATCCATAAACTCTCCCTCATAATCATGAATCTGCTTCCAGTTGGTGATCATGGGTGTAGACATAAGTTTGCAGTTCTCCATTTGAAATTTGCTTAGAACATTTGCAACACATTTTCCTTGCCCCAGGAAAACATGTCCATCCTCCTACCATACCTCCATGCCCAGATAGTAGTGCATCAACCCAAGGTCAGTCATCACAAACTCCGAAGCAAGATCTTTCTTATATGGATCAATAAGGTGTTCCCCTCTAGTAATGAACAAGTCATCAACATACAACATAAGAATTAGCATAACACCTCCAACCACAATGTAGTAAAGGTTGGGATCTACCTCACTCTTTCGAAACCCAATCAAAAGAATCACTCTTTCGAAACCCAATTGAAAGAAAATAAGAATAAATCCTCGAGTACCAAGCCTGAGGGGCTTGCTTCATACCATATAAGGCCTTTTTCAGCCTACAAACATGAGAATTTCTCTCATAAATCTCAAATCCCTATGGTTTCTCTAGATATACCTCCTCCTATAGAAGACCGTTGAGAAAAGCAGTCTTCACATCCATTTGATGGATCCTCCAACCCATCTCTGCCATGATGGAGATCACTCCTCTGATTGAAGAAAATCTAGAAACTGACACAAAGGTCTCATCATAATCAACTCCTTCTATCTATGAGAACCCGCATGCTACAAATCAAGCTTTGTACTTCTCAATGTTGCCATACGCAACATGCTTGATTTTATAGAGCCAATTGGAAGTCACAAATGACTTCTCCTCTAGTCTCGGAACCACTTCCCACACCCCATTCTTCATTATGGAATTGTACTCTTCCATCATGACATCTCTCCAAACATGGTGTATGGAAGCCTCCTCATCAGTAGTAGGCTCAAACTCACGCAAGCTAGTCATCTGTGCCCTGTAGCTGGAAAATCTCTCAGGTGCATTGCTCTCTCTGACCTCCCTCCTAAGTGGCCCCACATACTCCTCTTCTTCCTTCACAAGCTCCCTAAGCCAACTTGGATTTCTCTTCGTGGAAGTAGCATCCTATGGCAGACTCTCCTCTACATCCTCATCAGACAAATGTCTCCCTGAAGAAGTACCAACGATATGAGATCCTATCCTTGGTGAGCCTAAACATGTACCATGCATATCTAAATCACCTGAAGGCGTAACCCGTGAACCTGTGATCCATGAAACTATCCCTGTACCAGAAGTCCATGTATACTGAGTCACTGAAATTGATGTACCTGTAACCTGTGACCCAGTCACTCCTAAAACCTATGGTCTTGTTCCCTGACTCACTAAACTCTGAGATGCTGTCACCTGTGGAGTACCATGCTGCTCCTCTATCTCAGAATCTCAAGATCTTCTGAAGGCTCGCTCCTCCTGAAATATCACCTTCCTCCTCACCACAAATCTCCTTTGTACAGGAAGGTAAATGCAGAAAGACTTCAAAGTCTAATCATATCCAACAAATATACCCCTCTCTCTAGTATCCTCCAACTTTTCCCTTTTCTTAGAAGGGACATGTGAGTATGTAAGGCATCCGAAGATGTGGAAGTGGCCTATCTCAGGCATCTTCATGGTGACATTTCCTCAAGAGTTTTGCACCCTATGGCATGGTACAGACTCCTGTTTTGCACATAAACAATTGTACTACATGCCTCTGCCCATAGAAAGAAAGGAAGACTCTAATCATGCAGCATGGATCTAGCTGCACCCACTATTGAATGATTATTCCTGTCAACCATTCCATTCTGCTATGGAGTGTAAGGAAATGTCAACTGCCTCTTGATCCCCTCCTGTCTACAAAACTCATCGAATGCATGGGAAGTATACTCAGCCCCATTCTTTGATCTGAATACCTTGATCTTCTTTCCTGTCTGGTTCTCCACAAGAGCTTTGAACTCTTAGAACCGAAGCAAGACCTCCTATGATCTCTTGATTCTAAGGAAATGGATCTAGGTATTCCTGGAAAATTCAATGATGAAAGTGACGTAATAATCAAAACCTGTCAATGATGAAGAAGACATGGGGCCACACAAGTTTGAATGAATCAACTCTAGCACCTGCTCTGATCTGTTGTCACTGCTCAGAAAACTAGTCTTGGTGTACTTTCCCAAAGCACACACTTTGCATACATCACTCTGCTATGTACTGAAATCTGGAAAACCTGTGGTCATGTTTATTAGCATCCTCAAAGTTGAATGATGAAGGTGGTCCATCCTCCTATGCCATAACTCACACAACTCATTTCTACTCTGAGTGTGTGACAATGCATGATATGGCTAGAAGAGAAGATTGTATAGTTTCCCGCATCTGAGTCCAATCGCATATGAAGCAGATGGAACCTTTGCTTTGGGAAAGATGCAAAATTTCCCATCTAGGACATATACCCCAAGGAATCTGTCCTCAATCATGGAAACTAATACAATATTCTTCTTCATCCCATGGACATACAAGACATCCCTCAAAAACATAGGATGCATGGACTCCCCGTCAAAATGGACTGTCCCACTCCCAACTGCTCTCACCATTGTATCATCACCGAATACAACCTCCAAATCCAATCTCGTCTCAGAAATCTTAGTGAACATGTCTCGAACACCTGTCATGTGACTCGAAGCTCCACTACCAACGTACCAAGTAGAGGAAGTAGTGTAAGCACACAATGAATGCCCAACACTCATGGAATGCTCCATGTGATCCTCAATGTCCTTGTTGGTGATGGATGATTCTCTCTCTACAAAAGCACCAACAAAGAGAGAAAAATCTCTCTCAAATCTAAAAACATACTCATCAATCTCTGCTAACGTTGTTGTTTGTTGTTTCTTCTTATTCTTGTTTAGGCATTGTCCAACATAAAGCCCAAACTTCTGACAAGCAAAGAATTTCACTTTGCTCATATCCTTCTTCTCTCCATCCTATTGCTTAGTTCCACCCTTGGAACCCTTCTTGAACTTCTTCTTCTTCCCCTTTGCTACTGATGCCAAATTCTCCTCCTCATCTTTGATGTGAGATGTACTTCCCTATACATATCCCCTATGGGTCTCCTCCTCTATGAAATCATCCCAAAGACGATCCCATGAAGGCATGTGCTCACGAGCAACCACTGAATCCACAAATACATCCCATGGCTTCGCCACACCATTCAAGGTTGTACACACCAACTCAACACTCTCTATCACCTCCCCAATAAATCCAATATCATCACAAACCTATGTAATCTTGGTGAGGTGAGTGGTAATATTCTCACCCTTTTTCATGTGAATGCTCTTTAACTTCTCCTTTAATACCATTTTTCGATTTTCATTGGAACTTTGGTAAAGTTTAATTAAAGCAGTCCACATCTGATGGGCATGATATTTACCTGATACGTGCGGAATCACATGATATTTTATTGCATCAAGAAGGATTCTTCTAGCCTTTATATACCTCTTGTCAAATGCGACTTTAGCCATTGCAACCGCGGGAACAATCACTGGGTTTGCAGTAGTGCTGTTCACTATATCCCATAGTTCACTATCCTGTAATATCAACACTATTCTAGCCTTCCAAGGACTGGAATTTACAACCCCATTTAACACTATTCTAGCCCCTTCTAAGGACTGAAATTTACAGCCCCATGTTCTATCCTAAGACCGGTAGCCATGATTGCTAGAAAGTTCAAGTACATGTTTTCTGCTCAAAAACCTGTTTCCCTTATATCACCAAATCTGATTTTTCAATTTTGAGTTTAACTTTCAGCCAACCACTATGCTCTGATACCATGAAATTTTTTAATACCCCAACCTAGTTTTAATTTTTTTAGTCTGTTGCATATTGTTTAATTCCCACCCAACATTATTGTACATTTAGAAATAAATATTCAACTATAAAACATGAAACACTTGAGATAAAATTCAACTTTTATTCAACTTTTCAAACTCAGATTTTTACTAGTAGCCCTAATTTTCAAACTCAGAAAATTAAATCAGCCACACACATGAAAATATAGACTTAGTATTTTTGACTGTAAAGGTCCAGGATAAAACCCCGAAGGGAAAACCTGTTCTAGAGAGATTTTTATTTTCAGGAAAAAATTACAAAATCAAACCAATAGTACTTATCTCAGCATTTCATCTCGAAATGCGTGCCAAAACCTTGCTGTTTGGACTGTAGAAAAACTAAAAAAACAACACCTTGAAATCCATGCTGTACGATCCACACATGCGAACTGTACAACCTGTTTTCTCAATTTCTATGCTCAAAATTTCCTCAATTTTTGTGCACTGTACATGCTGTTTCTCTCCTCGATTTTTGTGCCTTATACGGTCAGCAAAACCCAACAATAAATGTTGTATGAGATCCCTCGAAAAACGTGCCCAAAATTTCTAGATAATCATGCTGCTGTACGACCTTCTATTGTATGAAATCACTCCAGTAATTAATGCCTTGAAATTTGTGCTTGTCTTGGGAAACATGCCCTGCAAAAACCTTCTCAATTTCTGAACTAGGGTTTGTCTTTTTCTCTCCCAAATCAACTTTCTCTCTTTTCTTCTCTTCACTCCAAAAATTCTCTCTTGGAAATGATGTAACACCCTTGTTTTGACCCCATGGTATTAAATTGCATATGATGTAAATAGCGTTAATAATTGTGGTGAGGAGCTTAAGGAAAAGGCCCCACCATGGATTTAGTGTTTATGTTTCGGCAATTAAAATCTATGCCGATGGTTTATGTGCTAGCCGGGCACAATATGGTTTGAGACATCATGTAAAAATGCAAATGAATAAAAATACCACAACTAGCTGTTATAGCGGATTTCACCACTCTAGGTGAATCACACATTGTATGGCCTTCCCCTGTCCCGCTGCAGACTCATTAGACCATATGGACCACTTTTTGTCCTTTGATGTTTCCTTGACCATCCCTACAAACATATGAAAAATGATATACGCGGCTTTTAACCTTATAATCACGTACATACGCGGGTTTGACCCCTATAACCGCATACATCGGGATGTGTGCATAATCCAAATCCTTTTGGAGTTTTCCTTGACATGGATCCGACTCATTCGACTCCTGGCCTTCCATATGCCGTGAGATCGCTCGGATTCGACCTTTCATTATCCCTTTGAAAGCTATATAAGGAACCCCTTGGTACATTGAAGGCATAAGAGAGAATTGAGAGCAAAGAAACTATAGTCCATTGTTGTCGGAACTTATGCTTGAGTCTGCATCCCTTTGTCCCTTGGAGCACTTTTGTGTTCTTCCCAAGCTTGCCTTTTGCTTATGAGCTTGCTATCGAGAGATGGAGGATTGAAGTGGTGGAGGCCCAAGTGGGGGATTCATTTTCTCTGGTTCGCAGACGTGCCGTCAGAGGTTGTATCTATCTTGTAATCTCTGATTTATATTATCTTTTCCTGTCCAATGATGTGTATTTGAATGAATATTTTATCCATGGGATTATGTCAAATGCTTTTACATTATTGATTATATATGCTAGAATAGATCTAACACCATGATATATAGTATGCTTGTATTGTTTACTTGTTGTTGAGGAAGTAATATATCAATTCAAGCTGAAGATTGGAAAGCTCAACGGGGATCTACTTCAACCTTCTGGAATAAGGTACAAGGTCTGATCCTTTAGTGTTAGACATTTAATTTCTATTGCATATTGGGAAAGATTGATTTCTGGAGTCAAGCTGTCTGTTGTGGTACCCCAAGCCATAGGAATTTCTCTCCGTAACAGAATTGGTGACTCTGCTGGGGAGTTCCTAGTAGTTGTCCTTTGGGGGTTGATTTCTTGACATTCAATGTATTTGAATTGCTCTTTCTCTCTTGTTTCTGTGTCGGGTCTGGGGGCATGTATGCCTGGTAGAGTCTGATTGGTGTGAAGTTTGTATCAGCCTGTCTATTTGCCTTTATTTTATGCACCTTTTCTTCCTATATGTGGGTTTTTGACTTACAGTCGCGTATACATGCGGTTTCTTCTGCGATTTCTGCGTATACACGCGGGTTTACTGCGAACAGTCGCGTATACCCTTGGTTTTTCCTTTTTGTGGAAGATAGTTGGTTGCTGGGTGAATTCTGATACTTGTTGAGTCTCCTTTGGCACTGCCTGAGTCTGTTTAGACCTCTGTTTCTGACCAGAAACGTTTTTTTTAGCCTAAATTTTTTTTTAGGAAAGTTCTTGTCATGGCATTTTCGATTTTTTGTTTGAGATTAGTGCATTAGAGTTCTTCTACCTTAGTGCTTTGCTTGAATGCTGTTTATGTGTGCTTGCAGATTCTGGGGGTGGTAGAATCATTCTTTTGCTTTTTGCATCTCTGTTATTTTCAAAAAATCTAAAAACATTTGCTTATCATCATGCATTGCATTTTGCACTTTGCATTGTACTTGCACTAGATCTAGATTTGCTTTGGAGTACTAGTTAGGACTTCATATAGGAAAAATTTGCATTTATCATTTGAAGAAGAATTGTGCATTTCACATAGTATCATACCCTGTTTTCATGGACACAATGCATTTGCATTGATTTTTAGGTGTGCATTTTACTTCTTGTTGCGTCATAACACCACTAGTTGCACGACCATATCCTATTTTTGAGTAATAAAGCCAACTAAAATCAATGCTCAAATAAAATGAATTACACTCTTTTGTTTTATAGGGTGCACCAACAAGCTTAGGTTTTAGGATCTTGGAATAGTTCATTGTAAGTCAATTCTCCAAGATCACTAAACAACAACATCTAGGTGTCTGTCCAGGTGAGTGTGTGAAATATTTGGTATAACCATTGTTCTCAGGATCCTCCTCTCAAACGGGAGTTAAGCACGAGGTAGTGTGAGCGGTTATTTATTGGGATGACCCCTAGTCACAACTGAGTAGCACCGGAGATATTTCCAGGATTGTATTCGTATCTGGGGCCTCTTTCGAGAGTTTTGGGCTTTGCTACCCTTCCCATACGGTCAATTCCGCCTGCGACTGTCCGCCTGAGCTTTGATTATATTGAGGTGACCTTAGTGACCTTACCTAGGATATCGAGGGGGTACTTGTAGAGGTTATTCTGCAGGTGTCCCGGCCAGGTTGGGGTCGAACAGCACAGTCGCTTTACGCGTTGAAGCCGAGGGCCACAATAATTGGTTACGTACCTCCGCTTGTTGTGTATGGGAGTCTCAAGCCTCTCCTAGGCGAGACATACCTGCTTCATTCGGGAGCTCACTTATCCAACCCTTGTTTTCTTACATTTGGATTTAGATTTTCTTAGTGATTGCTCTGTGCACGATAGTTGGCTTAGGGTTTGCGTAAATAGAGAGTCTTTGCTATTTTTTTTTAGTCATTGTGGATTCGGGTGCGGTTCCGCGCCGTTCTCGTCGTTTAGCAGGACTTCTGCCTTCTACTTCTCCTCCTCCTTTGGGAGAGAGACCTAGACAGTCCAGGCGGACTATGTCACACATTGATTCACACACCATGGGGGATTCTTTAGAAGGTATTCCTGAACCACCTCCTCCCATTCGTGTAGACGATGGGTAATTTACTCCTACTTACGATCCTTCACCCGACTTAGCTGAACTAGGTCCTGTGATTTTTGAGATAGGAGCCATGCATGATATACCTACTCACTCTAGGGCTGATTCCCCATTGACGCGTTACCGGTATGGCATGCCGGAGGACGCCGAGACTCATTTTTAACCCGACACTACTAGCTATGGCAGTTATGGTATGGATGGTTTTCCTATGCATGATTTGACATTTCATGTCAAATCCGATTTTGAGCCTAGCACTATGCCTAGGGGCAATCCCATTCCTTACCTTGCGGAGAGGTTTGGGAGCACTAGTCACATTGCACCTTCCGTCCCAGTGGTGGAAGCTACATCTTATATCCCTCCTAGGTCTAGAGTTAGCGACCCTATTAGGATACCAGACTCGAGACGAGTGACGATAGGTGGTAGTACATATCTTATTACTTAGATTCCTTTGTCCTCAGCCCCTAGTTCTTCAAATGTACATCCTCGACCTTATTCACGTGGTCCTTCGAGTCGGCACATGGCTACGAGTCAGGTCCGTACTGCGGTTGCTAGACCGATTGTGTCTCAAGTTTACATACCGCCCATTGTTTCGGGAGGCTATGTTCATGCTTCTAGAGGTCAGATTACTACTTCCGCGGCATATATCCCTACTTCCGGTATGTATATTCCTACTTCCGGAACCTATCTTCCTACCTACAGAGTGTCTCATGGGGCATCACATGTGATGACCTATGGACCCTATTATGGGACGCAGTATGGACAAGTTTCTTCACCTTTCAGAGGCAGGTATTCACAACCTGCTTACTCTCCTAATTATGGCTTTGTAGCTCCTACTAGTCAAGGTCCACCTCATTATGGTGCTTCCACGCCACCCTATACGGGTCATACCGGAGGAGGTCACTATGGCCAAGGCCATGGTGGTAATAAATCCTATATGAACCAGGGAGTGGTCCATAGACCTCATCATCCTAGGCTCCCTTTCCTCACGACACTTAATCTTCCTGACTTATCGAGACTTACGAACGATCTTGTGGCTCATGACCCGGCTTGGTCGGCTGTCCCTACCAAGCTTCCCTCGGACATAACTAAGTTCGAAGGCAAACTGGGAGAGGATCCGAGTGAACACGTTACTATGTTTCACCTATGGTGCTCTTCAAATTCATTACATCAGGACTCAGTCCGTTTGAGACTATTTCAACGCACCCTCACAGGGCCTGCTGCGAAATGGTATATAGAGTTACCTAGGGGCACTTTTGCTTTGTTCGACGACCTTGCGATGACTTTTCTTAATCACTTCCAGCTACCAGTGCGCTATGACGTTGGTACTGAACTCTTGTCGACATTTCAGCAAGATAAAGCCACCCATATTTCTGATCATATTCAGGAGTGGCATAGACGGAAGAGATTAATTAAAGCCTTTATACCGCTGGAGTTCCTTCTCGAGTGGTTCCTCAAGTCATTATTGCCATATATAGCGAATGATGTTTCCACATCCGGAGTGCAGAATGAGGAACAGGCGATTTTTAGGGCACAGGAACTGGACTTGATCTATGCTCAGTCCGATTTGTTGTATGAGATTATTCCCAATGCTCCTTGTTCTAGTTTCGATCCCAAGGTCAAACCTGGACCACATGCCGATGGCATTGTGGGTTGTGCGAGTGCGAAACCTGCAGATTCGGTTGCAAAACAAGTTGATCAGTTGTCAATCAACCAATCTGCTTCGGGACAAGCTACGGCTTCGTCTCAACCCGCCCAAACGACGAATGTACTTTCTGTGCAATCGTCGGACTAGAAAGGTAACCAGCAGCCCGGACGGAATAGGAAAAAGGCTAAGACTCAATAATCGAAAGGGTGGGAATAAGAATGAGAATGCTACCAATAATGACAAGAATGGTAGAAATGTTGGGGGGGACAAGCAAGCGAAATGTAAGGTTAAATTCCCTTGCAAGCTATGTAAGGATGATCACCTCACTTACTTGTGCCCTCAAATTGATGAAGCTTCGAGATTCTTAGCACAAGGCCCAGCTGTGTTAACGAACCCTTAACCGCATAATCAAAATATGAACTCGAAGTCCCATGACCAGTCTAGTGAGAATGATCCACCAGAGACTAGTGCTCGTGGGTGCATTAACATGGTCCGTGCTGCGAAAGTTGTGACGCGTGCGAAAGATTATAGTTCGTCGCAACCCAGCCCAGGCAAAGAGCCTGATCCACCAGGAACCCCTTTGTGCATTGAGAAACCTATGGATAAACCTGAGGCTGCACCTCGCATTCCTAAGGGAGTCCTTAAGCATTCGGGGCATAATCCAAATGCCCGAGCCGCCCAAAATTATTCAGTTGTCGAGGATTTGGGCCACACTCCTTGTGCGATGTCTCCATTGGAAGTGCTTCAGAGTTGTCCTTCGCAAAGGAAGGCGTTGCTTTCTGCCCTTGGTGTGAACGGAGATGATTCTTCCTCGGTGATCAAATTTGAAACCACAGGACTGTAGCCTCGCTTGCCCTACTATGTGTCTCTTTTGGTGCACGTAGAATGTCTTAATATGATCGTCAAGCATACTGTGATTGACGAGGGCACTGCGGCTTCTGTGATGTCTTTGTCCTGTTGGAAGGGTCTGGGTTCTCCTCAGTTGTCTAAATCAACGACTATGTTAACTGCGTTTGATGGGAGATATTTTAGGCCGCAAGACATCCTTCCTTCCCTTAAAGTCCATTTGGGGGGGAAGACCATTGCGATAGAGGTTGAGGTTGTTGATGTGCCCCTTGATTACAATCTCTTGCTGGGTAGGAATTGGATGTATAGTATGCAAGCCATTGCTTCTTCCTTGTTCCGCGCTGTATGCTTTCCACATAACGGGAAGATTGTAACAATTGATCAAATGTCATTCAAAAACCCTTCTGATACTGCATCTTCGGGAGCTTCAATCCCGATTGTTGAGCACTCTCAGCCGGCAACTGGGAGTGTGGGTGTAGGCATGTATCCATCCCTCATGGGAAGCTTTAGTTGTCCTGCACCGATCCTCATGATAGGATCTTGTTCCGATGAGGCTTCGACTTCTATGACCTCGGTATCTTTTCACACGACCCATATGGAAGATCCTTGGATTCTTCCTACACTGAGTACCTCGAGTGAGCCCGTCGAGATGAGCGTGCCGTTGCCTGCAGCTATGATAGCTTATCAAGCTAATCTCAATAGTCCTGCAGAGCCTTATTCTTCCTCTTCGCGGACGGAGGAAGAATACCCCTATGTGCTACCGGCATGGGCAGTATAGTCTTCTCATGCCCACGACTACCTTGATATGGTTTTCCCTTCAGATGAAGCGATTATCGAGGCTATGTCGAGAGTTGAGCCACCATGGGAGGAACTTCATCATAGATCGTACTTTCTTCCAGAGCTTGACCATTTGGAGCATGAGGATTATAGGGAGATTCTTAGTCAGAAAGTTGGTAGTCCTGTGGTTCCATTAAGCTCTCCTGGTCTGATGGCTGATGGAAACATGGCGAACATATCGGCAATGATTCCTATCAACATTTCTTGCAATCCTGGCACCATTGAGAATGTCTATATTGGGGCGGAATGTTCGCATGCTGAGATTCTAGAATATACTGAGCTATTCAAGGAATTCCACGATGTTTCTACTTGGTCTTACGACGAGATGCCAGGTATTGACCCTCGAATTGTCGAACATGAGATTAAGACTTACCCCAACGCTAAGCCTGTTCGACAACGTTTACGCGCTGTGAATCCTAGGAAAGCACCTGCCATTAAGGTAGAGATAGAGAAGCTGTTGAAAGCCGGTTTCATCTATCCCGTTCCCTTGACGGAGTGGGTTTCAAACCCTGTTCTGGTGGATAAGAAGCAGGGAGCGGTCCGTATATGCACTGATTTCCGTGATTTGAATCGTGCCTGTCCTAAGGATAACTTCCCGACACCATTTATAGATCATATTTGGATGAGTGTGCGGGTAGCGAGGTGTTCTCCTTCATGGATGGATTTTCTGGGTATAATCGGATCCATATTAAACCTGAGGACCAACACAAGACTGCATTTATTTGTCCTTGGGAAACATTTGCATATCGAAAAATGCCTTTCGGCTTTAAAAACGCCGGAGCTATGTTTCAGCGGGCGATGAACTTGATCTTCCACGATCTCAAGTCTATTATTGAAGTATTTTTGGATGACCTCGCTGCTCATTCTCATATGAGAATGCGTCATCCCTATCACTTGAGATTGGTATTCGAAAGATGCCGGCACTATTCGGTTAGATTAAATCCTCATAAGTGCATCTTTTGCGTGAAGTCAGGTCGTTTGTTAGGATTCATCGTTTCGAAAGAGGGTATAAGAGTCGACCCTTTGAAGGTTGAGGCAATACTTCAGTTGTCTCCCTCGAAGAATATTCGTCATCTTCAGTGTTTGCAAGGCATGGCAAACTTCTTACGAAGATTTGTTGTCAATTTTTCCAATTTAACTAGAGGATTCATGCATCTCTTGAAGAAGGATACTCCCTTTGAATGGGATGAGCGAGCCCAAGAGTCCTTCGATGCACTTAAGCGATCCCTAGCATCGGCCCCGGTGATTAGTCCTCCAGACTATAGCCGTGATTTCTTATTATATGTGGCCGCGTATTTAGAGACGATTGGTATGGTTTTGGTTCAAGAGGATGAGGAGCTCCAAGAGCATGTCATATATTATCTGAGCCGAAACCTTATTGACGCAGAGATTCGTTATTCTCATGTCGAGAAGCTTGCTTTAGCTACCGTACATGCAGTTCAGCGTTTGAGACATTATATTCTCCTTCGCCAGACCTTGGTTGTGGCCCATGTCAATCCATTTCAGTTTGTCCTCACACGAAGGATGATTGGGGTAAAATATAATAAATGGATTGTCATTCTGCAAGAATTTGATCTCGAGTTTGTTTCGGCAAAATCGAAGAAATCTTTAATATTTACAGAGCTTATATCGAATTTTTCGAGCGAGGCCGAGGAGTTGGTTTGTGAAGATACGTTTGTCGATGAAAACATCTTCTTAATCTCAATGTCAGACCCATGGTATGGGGATATCATAGTATATCTACGAACACAGAGGACCCCTACTCACCTCTCGCGAGATGAACGACGAGGATTACGTCACGTCTCTAAGAACTACCTTATAGTGGACAATACTTTGTACCGCTGTGGGGTAGATTCCATTTTATGACATTGTTTAACTCATGATGAGGCTGAGGTTGTGCTGAATGATTGCCACAGAGGGGCGTGTGGTGGTCATTTATCTGGGATTTCTACAGCTCAAAATATTTTGAGAGCGGGTTATTTCTGGCCGTTGATCTTTAAAGATTGCGTTGATGTGGTCAAGAGGTGCCACCCTTGCCAGGTGTTCACACATAATATGCGCTCGAAACTTGCCCCGTTACATCCCAGTATCACCGCCGGTCCCTTCACTAAGTGGGGGCTCGATTTTATGGATTGCAACCCAGCTTCGGCTGGGGGGCACCATCACATTATAGTGGCTATTGATTATTTCACGAAATGGGCTGAGGCTATGCCTACAGTAAAATCCTACAGTGAGACAGCCGCTCACTTCGTATTTAACCAAATCATTACTCGGTTCGGGATTCCGAAAGAGCTTGTCACTGACCATGGCTCGCACTTTCAGAACCGTATGATGGAAGAGTTGGCATCCAAGTTAAGGTATAAGCAAGATCACTCCTCTTCTTATTATCCTTAGGCGAATGGACAGGTTGAGGTAGTGAATAAATCACTCAAATACATTCTCCAACGAACCATCACACAAAGCAAGACGAATTGGCACATCATGTTATATCTTGCTTTGTGGGCATATCAAACCGCGGTTAAGACTGCCACTGGTTTTTCTCCATATCAGCTTGTACATGGAGTGGAGTCGATATTGCTGGTTGAATACGAGATTCCTTCGTTGAAGCTAGCTGTGGAACTCTTACCAAACACTTCACCTTTGGAGGAGTGTTTGGTTCACCTTGAGCAACTTGATGAGCAGCGTCGGGATGCCTTGGTGGCTCTAGAGGTTAATAAAATTCACGTTAAGGTCCAGTACGATAAGTCTGTCCATCCAAGAGTGTTTAGTGAAGGTGACTTGGTCCTTTTGTGGGATCAACCGAAAGAACCCTTGGGGGCAGGGAAATTTAATCCTATGTGGCGTGGTCCTTACGTGGTCAAGCATGTGTTAGAGAAGGGAGCCTATGAGTTAGTCGATTACGAAGGCACAACTTGGGAGGAGCCTAGAAATGGGCTCTATCTCAAAAAATACTATGCATGATCTTTAGCCAAGGCTGTTTGTTGTATATTATTGTATAGCTTTGCATAGTTAGGTCTTTTCTTATCGTGATCGGGTTTGTGATTAGTTTCCATTTCTTTTGGCAGATGTCAATGGAATCTTCCACCTACATAGGATTCGCGGATGGTGCAAGCCGTCACACTCAACACTCAGCCTTTGCTGCTTGGGTGATTTATACTCCTATGGGTCAGGTATTGTCTTCAGGAGGTGTATGTCTACGGCCATCTTCCAACAATGTTGCTGAATATAGCGCCGTTATTGAGCTTCTACGGGATGCCATTCTACATTGCGTTCTATCTCTTGAGGTACATCTTGATTCGGAGTTAGTAGTGTCACAGCTCAATGGTTTGTACCATGTTAGAGATCCGACGTTATTGAGAAGGTTCTTACGTGTGAGATTGTTAGAACGACAATTTGACAATATAACATATATACATATTCCGAGAAATAATAATCAAGTTGCTGACTCATATGCTAACTACGTTTTAGATTGGCATTTGTCTCATTCATAATAAATTAATCATAAACACACATTTACACATGTAAATAAATAAATCAATCACCATAAAACTTTTTATATACATAAAAAATGTGGTAATACATAGTGTCATAATACAAAATTGGGGCTTTTAAAGCCACCATCATATAATACACGGTCGTACAAAACATATACATTCCCAGGTGTCTAATCCTGTGGAGGAGGAGGGTTGTGATCATGGTACGTCACTACGGCTCTACTAGCCGCCGGAACAAATGCACCCATGCGCGTGGTACACCCACCACCTGCCGCTGCATGGCCTCAGGAAAGTCCTCGACTTGCGCCATGGGAACTCTATGAGTCAGTCTCACAAAGTTGGTATGAATGCTCTGGAGCATTCGCTCCGCATCCACACCTGTGATGTCATCTCCTCTTCCCCTCCGTCTATGATGTGGGAAGCCTTTTGGTCGCCGTGGTCCCACATCTGCACATGAATGGTAGATGTCACTATGTATTGTCGTGCAAAAACATGTCTTTTTGATTCCACATAATCAAGAAAATACAAAAAAATTAAATAACTCAAAAAATTGAAAAAGAGTGAGAGTCGAGATTCGGTACCTATCTCACCATATGTCGATCCTGGTGGCAATGGCATGTCCGGATCCCCCTGGAAGTCTATCCCTGCATAGGGGTAGTCATCTATGGCAACTATCTGTCGTCGCCACCATGGAAAGAAGTCAACTAGATTTGGGTTGGCCACCCTACCACCCCCCAATCTGCGCATAGCGTCTGCCCAACGTCATTGGGCCGTATCTCGAACCCTGTGGAGAGGAATGTCCACTCTAGGGCTCAATCTTGGAACACGCTCGAAGAAAAACGTGCTCAGAATACTATTGAACCCGAAGTTCCGTACCCTGCCTGCCTTACACTCACTGAGCTGGTGTTTCATGTTGCTCAGCAGTGTGGTACTCCAGTCATAGATGGTGGGTCTCATACACTCCACCGCATAGAACATCAGCGGCCGCGAGGCCTGATGGAGTGATGCTAAGCCTGCTATCCTGCCCAGCATCAGTAATATGGCCTTTAGGCCCAACACCTGTATATCATTGGTGGGGACTTGACTCCCCACCTTCTCAGTATCTGGGTAGCAGTACACAACTATGTACTCGTCAATATTGAGACCACCTCCTGGCCCACCTCGGGAATGAAGGTTCACCACCTCCCCTCATCTAGAAAGACCTGTGATAAAGTATATGTCCTCCACCTCTATGGTGAGGGACATCCCATCTATACGGAAGGACTCCGAGTCTGGATCCCAATAGTCTACCAGCATCTGTAGCAGTCTTGGTTTGGCCCTCAAACCACCAAGACACCAAAACTTGTAGAGTCCGCATGCACGTAATGCTTGTTGAGCCATTAAGTCGGCCCTTATTGCTTCCTCTACTTCACCATGCTTGCGCTCTCTCCACTCTAGCACCATCCTGCAAGAGAAATTGGAGAATTTCCCATTAGTTTCTTGTAAAATCACATGCGCGGCCTCATACGCGACTGTTTTGAAAACAACCGCGTATGTGCGTGGGTTTTAGCCCCTTTTCCGCGTATAGCCATCCCTATACGCAGAAAAAGCCTCGATATCCGCGTGGGCCTCAACACTCATGTAGAGATGGCCTAAAAAATTCATTTAACCATGAAAACTTACAAAAATTATATCAAAATGCAAGCTGAGAGTATGAGTAATTACCTGGAAGAAATGGTTGTGAATTCCGCCGGATGGATCTCCTGGAATTTGCAGTTGAAAATCAGAGCTCAAATGGGTAAAAGTTTCAAATGATTTATATTTTTTACTATTTATAGAAAATTTTCAAATATTTGAAAATTTTTACCCCCTTTCCTATAGTTTCGACATTTTCTAACCATTTTGGACCGTTTTTGACATAACTTGTGATGTAGAAGACCATTTGCAGTGCTGTTTCAGCCTTTGGATTGACCCGTTCGTACTGATCTCAGGTATCATGTCTAAACTGGCATATAGGTTAGGATCACCACCATTTGCATTTTGCATGACCTTATGACCATATCATCATATCCTTAGGTACGAACCCACTCTATTATGTCACGGAACCTTCTTGCTGCTTTAGAAGTGTCATGATACGAGTGGTAGAGCTTCACCTTACATGGGTACCCTAGTTAGCACTTTATTTACATTTGGTGCCCATGCCGACATTTTCTCCTTTAGGGTGTGGGAGTCTGTTGTATAGTACTGCCATGACATTTCGCAAGAGCCTCATACTCCTCTTGATCTTATGCTGGCCTATTTTCCTCAGGACTCTCTTATGTCAAGTTGTGAATGCATTATCATGAGCTTTGCCTGCCTTATTGAGCTTTATGTCGGCTCCTCTGACATTGCGTTTCAGCCATATAGCCCGAGCTTGTCTCATGTCTAGCCATGTAGAGCCATTTTTTATATCCTTCGCAGCTTGATTCCCTTTTTACTGGGAGGGTATTTTCCCTCGAGTGTTGATATTTTACACATGTATCCTTGCATTGAGCATAGGTATGTTCCACTGCTTGGAACTAGTTTGTTTTCCCTTATGACACTCGTCTCCTCCTAGTTTGTAACTATAAAGCTAGTTTATTCTTTTTTCAAGATTTTCAAATAACTGAAAAAGTCCAAAAAAATAAAAAAAACAAAAATATGGACAAGGAAAGATGTTATCTGAACAGAGCACTGTATATCACATCCATTGGTTGGGTTATAGTTTGAATTTAGGAGCTGTACTCATTTATCTGAGTTTATCTCCATCGACTGGTTAGGATTCCAGTCCCTATGGAGCCTTTGTTGATGCCTCCTGTGTCACAGAGATGTCCCAATTTGTATATCGAGTCTATGCTGCCTTCATTCAGTCACCATACGCCGTTATGCTCTTGTTCGAAGGAATTTGAAACCTGAGTCGACCATTCCTCAGTTATCTTGAATTTGCATGTCGGCCATTCCCGGTACAGTTACTAGTTCATGCACCTTATGATTGAGTCCTTCCACATCATACAACTTTGCTGAGTACCTCGTGTTGGATGATGGGGGATGCCTTAATGCCCTCCTTCCAGTGGATTTCATCGCATCAACTTCAGATCATTTATTCTGGGATTGGAATCTAGAGTCATTTTGAGTGCCTTGAGACTTGCAGTCATCAGTGGCAGGTTCTCTCGCCATCGAAAATTTCTTGGGAATACATCAATGTCCCCTGATCGATGGATCCTCTCAAGTGTTTGACCTCAACACATTTATTCACACTTGTTAGTTTGCACTCTAGTACCTTGATTCCCATTTTCATTATCGGTGGGTGATCTCGCGTCTGTTAACGGTATACATTAATGACCGGTAATCAGACGATGGACTACTATGTTCGACCTCAACACCTCTATTCGCATAGTAGGACATGTACTCGTAGCGGTTTGTGTAGAGGACCTTCCAGATTGGTGGCATCTCTTATATGCTACCTCCTTGATCATGCCTATGTTCATGAGATTTCAGCTCTCGTGACTTGATTCCAGTATATGTCAGATATTTCCAGCCACTATGGAGATCTTGATCTATTATATATCTTCAGCCATTTTGGAGATCATGGTCCTTTGTATATCTTCATCATGGAGATTCTGATCTATGTATATTGTACATGGCGATGACCACATATGTGATATCATGTATTATGCCTATTCATGGCCATTGTACTCTTATATATTCGGGACTGATATATGTACTTGCAGTTATATGCAAAGTTGTATTATTGTACTATGCTGATTGGGTGGCTGGTCTTCCATTTGGGATCCTTCATCACTCCACTTCTGGGATGGACTTATAATGTATTTCGGCCATCGTATAACCCCTCTGATCTCATACATTAGGGGGCATCTGTTATAGCAGATTTCACCACTCTAGGTGAATCACACATTGTATGGCCTTCCCCTGTCCCGCTGCAGACTCATTAGACCATATGGACCACTTTTTGTCCTTTGATGTTTCCTTGACCATCCCTACAAACATATGAAAAATGATATACGCGGATTTTAACCTTATAATCGCGTACATATGCGGGTTTGATCCCTATAACCGTGTACATCGGGATGTGTGCATAATCCAAATCCTTTTGGAGTTTTCCTTGACATGGATCTGACTCATTCGACTCCTGGCCTTCCATATGCCTTGAGATCGCTCGGATTCGACCTTTCATTATCCCTTTGAAAGCTATATAAGGAACCCCTTGGTACATTGAAGGCATAAGAGAGAATTGAGAGCAAAGAAACTATAGTCCATTGTTGCCGGAACTTATGCTTGAGTCTGCATCCCTTTGTCCCTTGGAGCACTTTTGTGTTCTTCCCAAGCTTGCCTTTTGCTTGTGAGATTGCTATCGAGAGATGGAGGATTGAAGTGGTGGAGGCCCAAGTGGGGGATTCAATTTCTTCGGTTCGCAGACGTGCCGTCAGAGGTTGTATCTATCTTGTAATCTCTGATATATATTAATAGAAATATCTTTTCCTGTCCAATGATGTGTATTTGAATGAATATTTTATCCATGGGATTGTGTCAAATGCTTTTACATTATTGATTATATATGCTAGAATAGATCTAACACCATGATATATAGTATGCTTGTATTGTTTACTTGTTGTTGAGGAAGTAATATATCAATTCAAGCTGAATATTGGAAAGCTCAATGGGGATCTACTTCAACCTTCCGGAATAAGGTACGAGGTCTGATCCTTTAGTGTTAGACATTTAATTTCTATTGCATATTGGGAAAGATTGATTTCTGGAGTCAAACTGTTTGTTGTGGTACCCCAAGCCATAGGAATTTCTCTCCGTAGCACTAGCTATGCGCCACAACGTTAAAAGAGATGGGGGCATGATTTCACAAGGAGTAGGGAGGGGGAAACATTCAAACCCTTGAGCCAATGGGGAAAATCCAAATGTCAAAGGGAAAACCCATAAAGCTGTCAACTACCCATTCTGTCTTTTGTGCCCAGTCATCTATAATTTGGTTGGGGAAAGTTAATGCATGGGGCTCGGAAGAGTATGGGAGTCAAATTCGAATTTGGGAAGCCACCCATTTTTGGAAAACATGTTTTTGACTTCTTGGGCAAATAAATGCTTGGAAATGCACGCCCAAGCCATTATTCACCCATATCTTTCATTCCTCACCAATTCTCATGGAGGTTGGGCTCTCTCACGTAGCTAAAGCTTGCTGATCTTTCTCCCTCACGACTTCTTGCTATTTTCTTCATTTTCCTCCATGCCCAAAATTTGTTTTTTGTGTTGCTGGCGAATGAGAAGAAGGGAACCACGATTTTGGGGTTTGAGGAGGCTGTTTTTGCCCTGTGAGCAAGATGGGATTTCTCCTTCACATTTTTTGTCCTTATTCCATTTTTCTCCATGGTCGGGAAGTCATTTTGTGTTGTTGAGTGCATGTGTAGTAAGGATTACGCTTTGGGTGTTTGCTGAGGCTGGATTGCTCTCGAAATTCCCATATGCTTCTTCTGATTTTGGGATTCACGATTTGGGTGGGAATGATGGTATTTTTTGCTCCTGAATGTCCCTGAACGTTTGTGAAATCAATTTTGGTTCCCAGGGCTATCTTTTCCCTTGTCCCATTTCCGTTTTGGCTTCTTAGGAACTTTTTGTTCATACCCAACAGTTGTGTGTAGCTGTGTTTTGATTAATTGGTTGACTGTGTGTTTGATGTAAAGTTTGGCTTGGTTGAGTAAGCCCAAGGAACCCCTATGTTATTGGGTTGTTGCCTTAATAGTCGTGAAACCTAGTTGTTCATTGGCTTGGTTGGACAATCTGTGAAACCCAACTATGTGTTGGATTAACTGTGGATGTATGGTATTGTTATGTGTAAGCCTATTGTTCCCTATTTCCTTGTCGGAATCATGCCCAACTTAGGGGTGGAAGTGATGCTGAGAGATTAATGAGCACATTGGCCTATGGTTGGGTGGAATGTTGCAGCGACATAGCTAGTTGTGGGCCAACTCAATTACAAGATAAGTATGCACTTGTATTTCTCTTGTGTATTTACCTCTGCAGCTGTATTTGTTTGATTTATGAATTATGAACATGCTGAACGTTTGAATGGATGATTTGATTTCGATGTATAGTTACATTTATGCATTTGTGTATGTTTTAATTCAATGTATTTTTATTAGCATGTTCATGGGGCTAGATTGCCCAATCTGGCAGCAGCAATAGCCTAGTTGCATCCTCTCCATCATTGGTATGAGGGGTGGGGACGTGACAAATGATCACAATAATGTTTGGTTTTCCTTTCCCTCACCCTTTTTGAGTGAGTAACTTCCTCAAATCCAATGGATGAGATTAGATGAGAGCCTAGGGTCAAGATCACATCCCACTTTTTTTCTCATTAAAAAGCAATTAATGAATTTTTAAATATTAAATGTGAGACTTTATTACACACCCACTTTATTAATCTCATTAAAGTCACTTAAGACTTTATTGCTCACTTTTAATTTATAAAGTGACTTTATATCAATAAAGTCAATCTCACTTTATAAATGGCTAGGGATCACATTTTTAAAGTGTCCTTGTCCACCCCAAGGCCATGAGTGAACAAACACTTCCTAGGTAATTTTTCAACAGTTCACTCTTCAGGCATGTGAGTCGGGGGACCAAAAAAGTTGTAAATCAATGAGAGACCCTGAAACATTCTCAAACCAACTTCAATAAGCAAAGGCATAAAACTGTTTCCCTCAACTACTAATAAAACATTATCAAAGTTGATAGTGGACTTGACATCATGGTAAGTAAGTTGATCCAACATTACTACTTGCCGTTTCGTGGGACCATAACAGAGGTAACAACTTTCATAGCATACAAATATCTATGACCAAGTAAGATGTTGTAGTCTAACTAGGCATCTTCAACTTCAATCTCAACAAAGATGCTTTTTTTCATATGAGTTCATTTTAAACAATTTGTAAAAGATCTTGCAGTTGCAAAGGATAACCATCATATGTACATAGGGTCATAAGTGACGAGGTTAACTTAGGAGATCCTAGTTTCCTCCAAATATGTGTAAACATAACACATGTAGAGGTCCCTTTCTCAATGATACACCAATGGATACTCGAATTCTAGACGATGGCTAAAGAATGAAGGCAATGTTCCACCCAATTTAAATAAGAGATAAGCATATGAGCATCATAAGGATTGGCTACACTCAAAGAAAACAAAATAAAATGGATTTTGCATTGCAACATACAATTCTATAGAACTTCTAAAGTAGACATGGCAGCATGTGATTGAACCAAATCACCCACAACATTATAGTTATGATCGACTCTTTCATTTGGGTTATGTGACATGTGACATAAAGTATTTTTGGTACCTTTGGGATAGGGTTGGTATTGGGTCACACAATATGCAATAATCCATATGTTAGGGGTGGTCCTTACAAAAAATTATAGGATCTAATGGAATACCATATCGATGACAAGAAGTTTAGAGATTGACATCAACATATGCCAATTTACAAGGAAGGGTTTCTAGGTGGATTTGACATAGACGATTGATTAGGTTGAGATGCCATTGATTGAGTTGAAACTAACCCATGAGGGGTAAATGGATTATGCAACACCATTGGTTGAGTGGGGATAGGAGGTATATGTTGAGTACTAGATTATCCTTATGAAGCATTAATTGCAGGATGCTTACTATCTTGTTCCCACATATGATGGGCTTAGTATCTTATTTAGTTGGGTCCAAACTACCTCCAATATTAGGAGGTTGGTTAGGTGGGTTGCCTCCAACCTTTGGGTTTTGGTTATTCCCTTTATTACTTCATTTATTCTTCCTTCTGTTATTGTTGGGTTGAGCAATTTTGATTGTTTGGTGCATATTGATTATTCAAGCATAGTTTGTTGAGCATAAACCTACCAATGAGGAAAAGGGTTGGGTTGATGTTGGGGCACAGGGGCTTGTTGTATTTAAGAGGCTAATGGAGGTCTAAGAAATGGATAATATGGGTTATAGGCTAGTGGATTCACATATGCAATAGAAGTGCTACTACAAACAGTTCCACTATAAGAGGAACCATGAACATGTAACTAAGTAACATGATTTGAGTAGGAGATACTTATTCCTACATGTGATGATGAGCATGATTAATCATGAGAAAATAAGGGAATATTAGATTGTTTAGAAGGAGGTAGAACAATAATGGGTGCTTTTTACATATATTTTTGCATACATGTTATTACCACTGGGGTGTGGCATTTGCTTTTATGGATGAGAGATAGATGCAAATGAACCAATCACTCCATTGGTAGAGTGATATCCCCTTAGTTGATCTCTTTGGGAAGAATCAACTTGTAGGGAATCATAAATAATGGAGTACAAATGATCCAACTAAGCATAGATAAAGTCATGTTGTTGATCCTTCATGATAGATTCCTCTTTAATTTTTGTTCATTTAGAGGAAACATCCTTTTCTATGACGCGCAAGAGGGATTTTAAAAACCAATCCAGAAAGAGACAATCATTAAGATCAATGTTACATATACATGTTCTTCTATGCCACTCATCAATGGGGTTGGTGATGCGTATAACCCTATTTTGATGGAATGACAGAAGAATTCTGACTTCTTATTCATATCAGATAAGTTACTAGAATAACATAAGAAATACATATGCTAAAGTCACAAAATTAGGGTGTGTTTCCAAGGGTTTTTTTTATATACCATTTTTTAGTGACTCTTGTGAGAGTACTTTGAAACAACCATAATCAAATGGAATAATCTACAATTCTCACCAATATGTGCTAGTGTTTGATCACCACCATGTGCTAAAAATCACTTGCTTAAGGGTCATGTTGCTTGAGCACCAAATCAATCGATGTAAGCTTAAGCATCCATGCAAATACAACGCATTCTTATTTACTATCTACTATGTAAAATTATGAATCCAATCAAAATATTAATATTCGTAACATATAATAAAGAATGATTAATTTTAAATGAAGAAAATAGAGGGAAAATCAATTACAACACCATGGTAATATTCAATTGAAGTAGATGGACTTCAAGGCAGATGGTTCTTCTTATCCTCTAGTTCTCCACTCCAAGTTGTAGATGGTGTGATATGAATTCTTATGGTAGAAGTAAAGGAACAAGAATGAAGGGTCTCTTTCTATCTAGAATAAATTCAATAATATAACCTTGCTTATTTTAAGTGATATCATAAATGGCAGTGGTGGATTTATTTATAAGAAAGTATGTGGACATCTCTTAGAACTAGCTCCCATGCGAATAATATCCTTTCATTAATGAAGTAGTAGGATAAAGATAGGTATTGGAGATCATATCAAAGGTCATTTTTAGTAATGGCCAATTGGTGATGTCCACTTTTATGCCATTATGCTAGTTTGGAAGGAAAACAACATTATTGGGCTAACTAAGATAATGAATTTATATTTTTGGGACCAAAGGGAAAAGGCATGCAACACTTGTAGATTATGGGTAAAATTTTGTTATATGGCTTTTCTAATCAAATTCAATATCTAGGTCAACCTTTGGTCACAATTTGGGGTCATATGGTGATGGAAATGAAGGAAATGGAGCTAAAGGTGTTGAAAGCAACACACAAAGGTGATGATGCTCATGACAAAGTGAGGGAGGGAAATGAGGCTATTAACACTTTATCAGGCCAAGGATTGTGGAATAATTAGATCTAACAAGTAAATACAATGTGTATCAATGCAATCACAACTTGTGTAGTGGATAAAGATGTAGGATTCAAAGCGCAGATGCCCATTTTGAAGGCCTAAGTGAGGATTCCCTTTAAAAAATGAGTGGGAACTATTAGGGATAAAATTAAAAATGAATTTAAATAATGGTAGGAAATAATTCCGATGAAAGTGCAAAATTTTTGGTTTTATAGTGACGAAGGAGATTCCATGGGGATCAAGTGATCCCACATCAACAAAAACTTTTCACTTTTTGTTAAAGTTCAAATTATAGTTTATGAAGGAGTCACTCAAAATCTAATTATTATTGCTGGTGTCAATAAAGGATGTGCAAGAACATTCTATTCATTTCCAAAAATTGAATAATTTTAGGATATATTTGTAGTGTCCTAGTTTATAGTTGAGAGGTACACATCTAAATCCTAGTGTGGAAGGTTTGTGACTTAGTCAAAAATTTCCTAGCCTTTGTATCAAGAATTTGTTAGATTAGTCCTAATATATATCTGGGGAGACTACATAACATTCTCGGCTGGATTAACCTTTTAGTGTAAGCTAGAGGAAGGTGTGGGGTTGCTCTAAACTAATATGGGAAGGTCACACTAAAGTCTTTGCTAGATTACCAGGGGATTTAAAGGTTGCACTCATTATGATTTTGGGGAACTTGTAGTGAAATACCATCAATTGATGAATGATTGACACTCATCAAATCAAGAAATTTTCTCAGACCTTCACCCATATCAACATAAAGAAGTAGGTGGTTGTGAGGGAGATACAACATCTTCCCCATGCCAACAATTGAACAAAAAATTGATGGGTGATCTACTTGGAATTGAAGAAGTAGAAATCAAAATTATTAGAGCGAGTTAAGATCTTAGGGAAAATTCATAATTAGCTAGAAAACAAGATTTTGAGAGAGGTTTTGACCTCGTGAAAATGGTTCTACTTGGTAGCATAGGCATTTGGACCAATAGTTTGACTCCACATAATTAATTTTGTAACATAGAGAGACTAAGACCTTTATGGGAGCGAATTTGTATGGGAGTGAATTTGAATCTTATGATTATAAGAAAGCCTCATATTTGGCCAATGAATTTATTTGAAGCATTGTTTATTCATCCTCCTTGTGTGTTCAATTTAAATTATGCTATGAAATTTTGATCATCAAGGAGCCAAGTGGTATTATATTAAGTTGTCATGCATAATTGCACTAGTGTTTGTGATTGAAAATTATTTAAAAAAACTTCAGATGACGGGTATAAATGTTTTCTTGAAAATAATTATAGTAATAATCTTGGGGATAACTATGGATGGTAATAAGAGTGAGGGTTACCACAAAAATTGGAGCAAACATGGTACCAAGGAGAATAGGGCGAGAAATAAACTAGCAATTGGAAGAGTAAAGGAGGATATAACAATGCATAGAAGAGTTGGAGAAACAAATGAATAATTTGAAGTGGAACTAGAAGTGAATGCATATTACAACTAGACATAGGATATTGGATTGGAATTAATTAAAGTATGGGTTACTAGAATAATTGAATAAAACATGCCACCAAGGAGAAGAGGTAGAGACACAAACTAGTAATTGGAAGAATTAAGGAGATGGATAGAAGTGTGGATTGAAGAGTTTGAGAGAAAGCATGCTAGAGATACAAAAGAAGAATTTGAAGCAGACTAGATAGAGTAGAAGATCATAACAAATAACCAAATGATATTGGATTACATCTAATCATACTTGTAATAAATAGAGGTAATGCCAAAATTGAAATTCCTTATTTTTATGGTAGATCAAAAGAACATGTTTTAATTGATTGGATAGGTGAAGTGGAAATATACCTTGGGTTTTAGAAGGTTCAAGACCCACATAGAATAACTTTTGTTACCACAAATTTGAAAGGGCATGATGCTTTATGGAGGGATCATCTTTACAAGGACAACACCATAAAACAAAAGGAGAATGTCAAGTCTTCGAAGAATATGGTAAGAAAATTAAAGGAGAATTTCTTACTAGTTGATTCTCAGTAGGCATTTTATAGACAAGCCAAAAACTTCAAAAAATATATATACAACATTAGACAATGTATCGAACAATTTTACAAAGTTCATTATATCAAATTCTAAAGAATTAGAAGACCAAAGAGTTGAACATTATGTTAATGGTATTAAGTTTTATATTCAAGTTGAAATGAGTACTTAATATTTCCATTTTTCAAAGAATAAATTTCTCTTAAAGCTGAGGAGAAGCTGGAGAGAATGAAACACAATTTAGGAGGAAGAAAAACGTGAAGGATAAAAAAAAGCAGGGGGAAAATATGTATAAAGAATGATCAAGAAGAGAACATTAATAACCAAAATTTGAAAGGAGAAATTAATGCTAGAAGAAGAGGAATATGAAGTGGTACAAGAGGTAAATTTAACGACACATGTTTCAAATATGGTGAAAAAAATAAAGAACTTAGAATGCCAAAAAAATCATAATTAAAAAAGAATAAATGAAGTAAGAATTTTTGTAACCTAAAAATATATATATAATTAATTGAAAACAATATACTAAAAGTATAGCATGAGTAAGTAGAAAACCTCATGTTTAAAAGAGTGTTTCTTAAACTTATGAAGATAAGAACTTGAAGAGATGCAGAATATTTTCGAGACCAAGTAAGGCACAAACAAAGTGTTCTTCTTATATTTGATGGCAGGAACACTTAATTTACTTTTTTAAAGTTATTAAAAAAATGAAATTAAAATGTACGGATATATATTTTACGGTTGAGAAAAGGTCATCAAGTTTTTTTTTTCATTTGGGTTATTATATTCTCATATCGGGGATTATAAAAATCAGTGTTATGTGACGTTGTTCCTCTCGATGTTTGCCATATTATATTAGGTATACCTTCATTGTATTCTAAATATATTTTTAATGATGGAAATAAGGGTACTTATTATGTCCCCGAGGGGATATATATATGAATCACTCATAGTGATTAATGTGTTTAATTGATTTTGATTTTTCAATTTAGCCAAGTTACATTGAAGTTAGAATATTATTTATTTAATGTAAATTTTTAAAATTGTAATTAAATGTCATTTTATTGGCCCCCTACAATGACGTTGGTGTGGATAATTGTGCCCCAAGACCCAGCTGCAGGGTTGCGTCAGCCTCTTATCTTGAGATATGGTATGGTGTCTCTTGGGAATTGCTTGCCAACAATTTTTCATTAATATTTCGAAATCCAAGTTTGAATTAGAGATGTATGACCAGGTACTAGAGCTTCTCCACCTGCAAGGGTTTCATACTTATGTGCTACAGTTGTTCGTAATCATTATGCAATGCTAAGCTAAAAGTGCCTTGGGAAGCAAAATTGTCTGGGTACAAGTTTTGGTCTTATATCACTCCCTGGTGCTATTTGCCTATTCCTAATCAGCAGGTCTATCTTTCAATTGTTTTGCATAAACTATCAAATAAATTTAGGCATAGGTCTATTTGATCTAAACTTCTAAATTAGTTTCTGCAAAATTGGGCCACATGCTTCTCAGACTTTCAAACTTAGAGGTTGTGGTATGTGTATATACAGATCAACCATTTCCAGTCAATCTCAATTCGAGTTCTTGTTTCTTCTGTCTGAAACTTTGAAACTTTGTTGTGTGTAGGTAGTTAGTCTCATTCAGCAGAGAAGGATGCCATCTAGAATGGATGATGCTAAGACCCATGAGCTCAGTGGTATTGAAAAGCTCATTACCAATGGAATAAACCATCTTCAAGTGCAGGATAAATATATCCTACCTCCTAATGAACGCCCGGTCTCCTATTCTAAGGACATTACGGTGCGGGATGTCAAAGACCTAGATGGACCTAACAGAACCAGGTTAATCCCTCAAATCAGATGTGCTTGTGAGGATGGTGGCTGATGGTGGCTTTTTCCAGGTACATGAATTTTCAATTTCTCCTTATCAACAATTCTCCCTTGAGTTTTTTCTCTTCTTTTCAGAGTTTATTCCTCACTCTCAGTCAGATCCCCAAAAAAAACTTTATACTGCAAACCAACCTTGGCATGAAGCCTTGAAGTCTAACATTTAAGACATCAGTTTTCTACTTTGTTTTACCCGACTGTAGAGATGTGTAGATGGGTTTCTTAATAATTTGTATGCTAGCCACTGGTTGGTTCGAGTTAGGTTATAATATCTGAAAGGCTGGAAAAAAATCCTTTTCATATCTATTGACCTGTTTTCGACAGAGTACGGTTGTACTTTCCATGTTTTCTACCCTCCCCCATTCCTATACCTGCAAAGGTTGAGCCAATATCTCTATCTCCCGAACAATACTTATCTCTTTTTTACATAACAAGATATAAAACAGTTTCTTTAGCTTCGTCTATAGATGTTTCAGTCATGAATCGTTGTTCCCTTCATTGTTCATCTCCTTCTGTTCTCATTGCGATCCCTTATAACCTTCACCTTATTCACAACATCTATTGGTTAATGCAGAATGCTTCAAGGCTCGTTTTTATCATTCTATGGCTTTAGCTTCCTTCATTGTCCCTTTTTTCCCTTGGGTTTTTTATCCTTGCCAGTCCATCTCAGACCACCGTGAGGACCGGCCCGTAGAAGCTTTGGAACTGTCGCTTTCCATATAATCTGAAATAGCTTTTAGATAAGCATTCAACCAATATGATAGGTCCAAAACTTAATTACATATAGTGAACCATGGAGTGCCAGAGACTGTCATGAAAAGCATGATGGGAGTCGCCAAAGAATTTTTTGAAATGCCAGTGGAAGATCGAGCATGCCTTTACTGAGGCAACACCACTGATTAGTAGTAGAGACAAGTCTTCAAACAAAGCACCTGTAATTTTAGGCATTGTCGGTGGCATGATTATGTTCTTGATCGTATGTGTGTTCGCAACCAGGAGAATACTGAAGTCTGCCATATTTTGAAGGGATACGAAGATAAATGTACGTTGATGCTATGAGTTCGGTTTATGTGTTATGAATACCTGTAATTCCAGACTGAACCTGGAGGTTGAGGATTGGAGCTTGGAAGCAGTTTAATCTTGTACCAAATTGCATCTCCCTTTAGTTGAATGTAACTATGAATATAGTGGGATTACGGTGACTTAGCATCACGAATAAATGTGTAGTCTGTAAATTTACTAATAAATTTACAGTGTCGATAACTACTGAGAGCATCTATATACCAAAGAATATGTATATGAATCCCAATATAGTTGCTACGAAGTCACAATTGATCGACGATAGATGATCTTTCTCAGGTTTTCGAAACAAAAATAATCCCGCGAAGAATAAACAAATCTCTAGTTATTGACTGCGAAATCATGGACAGTCGAATGGATAAGGTGAAAAACCTAAATGACACATGCATAAACTAAGAAAAGTTAAAAAAAAAAGCTTTGTATTCCTTCATTTTGTTTTTTCGTAAATTCATACATGATCTCTATTTATGTTAATAATTTCTTTTCTTCGTTTTCACTCATGGTAGGTTGATATAGTAAATGTTTTTTTAATGGTTATTAAGATTTTTTCATTTCTTTATTTTATTAATGAGTTAAATTCTTTTTACTAGTGAGTGAGTGATATGTTGATAACTAAGATGCTTATTTTCAATCTTTATTTCCTATATGAAATGTTTGTTTAAGATGGTAATGTATTTATGTTTATATATTCTATTTTGATATGTCAATTTTAGTAAAATATATATATATTTTTCTTTTTGGAATTTGTAGTTTAATTTTTTGAACTCATAATCTTTCTTTTTCTTTTTTATTTAAAGATGTTTCAAACTTAATCTTGAAAACTATGCAAAATGATTTACTTATATAAATATTTTAATAACTTCATACTTAATATATTTTGCATAAAATAGAGGATCTTCATGTGTTACCATATGAATTCAAACAAATTCATGCTCCATGTTCCAAGTATTTGTTAAAAGAAACTTTCTCCAATTTGTAACCATGAAATGTCAAGGTTAGATATCCTTAGGGAAAGCATTTAAATTACCACTACCATATGGTTTTTTATATCAATTATTTGAGAGTAACTATAAAACTTTTTTAAGGACTAATTCTTTGAGATTAGGGAAAAACACAACATCAACCCATAAATCAACAACTACTTGCTATGTGTATTTACCTCTCCCTACTTCCTAATAACGTTTTCATATTAGTGGAAAGTAAATTTTATTTGCTCAACTAAAATTCCTACTTTTTCCATTCTTTCCTATATATTTATTCACCTAATCAATGTTAAATGCTTAGGAGCTAAACCAACATGAAAAAAACCCTAACATTGTTTTCGTCTACCCATTTACTTATTTTATTCTATAAAACGGTGCCAAAAGGCTTGGAAACCACTAACTAATGTTTATGTAGTCATTTACATAATTTATATCACAACCTAAGTTGTGAATGTGTATCACTTTGTTAACTTATGAGTTTAAAAGAAACCCATCCAAGATAGCTTGAGTTAATTATAATTGAGAAGTGTATCCAAAGGTGTGTCTTCCCATTTGACCATCATGATTTTGTGTTTTGGTGTTTTTCATTGATAAGATGCATAATCCATAACATTATATCTTCCTTTGATATAACTTATGTTTATTTTCATAACAAGCCCATGTTGGAATATTTTTTGTTAATGCTTTTCTCATAATGTTATGCCTCAAAACCAAGCCTACAAAACCATATACCAAAACAAGTATGTTCGGATCTGTACAAGATTCCATATTGAGAACGAAAGAGTACATAAATTGAGGGATTATCTATTGCACTTCCAATGTCATCCTTTGGAAGACATCATGGACTCTCGACCTCAAAAACCTGCAGCCTACCGGTAAGAAAATATACACATTGAATGATTGTTTTAGTGAAAAGAACTTACAAAAGTATTAAAACGTAAAGGTTACTCAAGTAATCCTAATTTTTAACTATCAAGACATAAACTTGATTTTAATTTAATTTTATAATTATATGTATAAACATGATTCACGTTTAAAACATCAGAAACTATTGTTAATTGTGTGGTAGTATAAAACTTTAGAAATTGTTTTGAATTGTGTGGGAGTTGGTCTTATATATATAGATAGAGAGAGAGAGAGAGATAGATAGATAGATATTTCAACAGCCTTAAAACTAGAAACATCTGGTATGTCCTTATGTGGCAGCATTGGATGTTGCCCCTTAGAAACTACGAGTGGATTAAAAAACTTGAAAGGCTGGCAGCATTGGAAGTTTCCCCCTTAGGAACAACCAGTGGATTAAATAACCCTGAAAGATTAAAAATAATTCTCATGAAAAAAAGTCAACTCCCTAAAATGTAGAAACATTTGGCATGTCTGTGGCAGCACTGGAAGTTTCCCCCTTAGAAACGAACAATGGATTAAAAAACCTTGAAAGGTTAAAAATATTTGACATGAAAAATAGCTCAACCGTCTCAAACCTAGAAACATCTCGGATGTATGTGGGAACAGTGGAATTTGTCCCATTAGAACAACATTAAAAAACCTTGAAAGGTTGCAATTGACATTCAAACTAACTGCTTAAAAAAAATTGTACGTGAAATTGATTGTTTTGAGTATTTATAGGTAATAGGTTAATGGACTTAATATATTATTGAAAAATTAATAGCATGCATTCCAAGTTAATATTGCTCATATTAACATAGCTAGATGACATAAAGGAACTCAAATGGTAAAAGGTTCATGTCCAAGATCAAAACTAAATCAGCTGTAATATGAACATATCTAGCCTCACCCTTTTCATTTTCTTGATATATATATATATATTTACATGATGGAGCTTGAGCAAGCGCCTCCATTCTGTGTAACCACTCTCTGAACATGCAGAAACCATCTAACGAGTTCTGATTAAGCTTAGCTTTCTTATAGATATATTTCAGAAAAGTACGTTGTGGCGTTGAGAGTATTATGCATAAGGCTGCTTATCCTCCCGGGCTACTCAGTTGGGGGCTGCAGGGCATTGCTACTCATCTGATTGACTCAGATACTTGGATACTTATCATATACTGCATCCATTTTTGAAGCTGCAGTGCTAGGCTTTGACTACATGTATAAAGTGTTTGAAAATGTTAGCAATGGATGGTCATAAATTACTATCCTCCATGCCTAGATCCAGATCTTATTCTTGGTATACCAGCCCATTCAGACACTGGTGGCATAATGGTTCTAATGCAACGTGACGTAAGCTGCCTTCAAGTACTGAAAAATGGAAAGCGGGTTGCTATACACCCCGCCTTCGTAGTCAAATTGGCTGATCAATTAACTACATGGTAGAAAGCCTACACAGATCCTATCTAATATACATCAGTTTATGTCTTGTCTTGTAAGACTTCATGATAATGGAAATTGCTTGTGTAATTTGAATATAAATAGGCTTTGACAAACAGGAGATTTAGGAGTGTTCTACATCGAGCGGTAACGAATGTGTCCAATGCACATATATCAATCCTACGTTCTTTAGCCCAGCAGTGGAAGCCTTCATTTCTCCTGCAGCGTCCATGGTTGATGAATAACATCCATCTCTATATCGAGGCTATAAGTTTGAAGAGTTCTTGAGATGTTTTAGTATCCAAGGATTAAAGAATTTGTTGGATAATTTCAAAATCAAATAAATTAGAGAATGGCCATTGGAATTGAACTTTGGTGTTTGTAATTTGTAAATTCTTGTGCTCTGAACCCCTTAGATTTGTAGATCTGTCCTCACATTTATCTATTTATATTCATAACTTCATAAGGGTTCAATGTAATTTCATTTCTTTTTATTTTGGGCAAATGGATGAATTTTACTCACTTTCGAGCAGCACGGAAATAGTAGTGTTGATGCATGTCAGGTATCATACAACGATTGAGTTACTTCAATCGATTAAAATAACTTTTGTAAAGTAGAATATCAGAATTGTGACTCATTTCATTATATACATACATCGATATAATATTTAGTTTTTTTTTAATCTAATAAATGGAGTGTTTTGAAACTAAATCTTACCATTCTTTTTAATGATAAAATACAAAGTGTTTCGTATATGTTATCTTCCATCATTTGGATTTTATATTAATAATTTTTTTAATAGATAAAAATTGTTTTAATTTAAAATTCAAATTATATATATATATATATATATATATATATAAAAGAGAGGTAAAGTTTATTTGACTTATTTTGATTTATGGAATTTAAAGAAAGTAAAAGATGATGACCATATTTTATTGTTATAAGCTTATATAGATTAAGTTCATTATTAAGGGAATAAAGGAGTATTTAAGTAAAATTAATAGACCTGTACTCAGATTAGAATTTACGTGTGTTTGTTCTTACTTAGTCTTAGTCATGTACAAAGTATCCTCTGCTTAGTAGAATTAGAGTAATTATGCTCTTATTGATGTAGTTAACCCTAATCTATGACTACTAGAGATTACCTAATCTTGGAGTCAATCAATATCGTATTAATCTAGTAAACTAATACAACAAGTCATATACAAATACATCCACATAGTACACATATATGGTTAATCACTTTGATAACTCGGGTATGTATTTTGATTCAACCATAGTAGTAAAAGATGGTCGTTTTGCTAGCTAATTCCTTTTTGTGACTACACAAGAATGACCAAAATGTATCCAAGTCAGTCAATAAGGTCCATTGATTAGACTGAGCCACAAACTAGGGTTAAAAGCAGTTGATAGTTTTTGCTTGTTTGAGTTTTGGAAACGCTAAACATTCAGATTTTGTCCAGACCGAACACTAAACGACTGATAAATACATTTGGAGTATTTTGCTTGTTTCAAGTTTTGAAAATGCTAAGCATTTAGTTATTAATCTTTATATTTTAATAGTGATCCAATTTATTTGTTTTGGTATCCATCTTATTTGTTTGGATGACCGTATTGGAGGTACACTGTATTGAACGCATTTGAAAGTTTTTTTTTTTTTGACTAGGGGAATCGGCAACTGGGGCCGGGCTGGTACTCGCGTGACACGGGGTCCAGGGATCCATTCCCGCTACCACTATAAACCTAGGTTCCCCACACCCGCCGCAAGACATGGGACACGGTTAAACCCGGGTGGGATTGATTTCGTGACCTCCAGTTTACAACAACTTCATTACAACGGAACCGCCAATGAGTCACACCCGTGCGGGCAACGCATTTGAAAGTTATGACTATGATGTTAACTTTATTATTACAACCACCTTGAATGACTTTATAGCATGTTATGTTACTAGATTCATGAAAAGGGGAAATAAACTTTGTTTAGAATCTAGCTTGCTTTTTCATTTATGAATGCTATAAATTATACTATTCGTTAGAGATATGAAATCACTAGATTTTTTTTTAGGTGTTTGATTTAAAATTGTTAAATTCTGGAACCAGGATTCTCTACAGTTTGATTGCATTTGTTGTTTACAGGTATAACGAGGAATATGATCGAGTTGTCTTGGCTTATTTTCACCTTAAAATATTCTATTGGACTGCGAAGATTATTAACGGGGTTTTTCCCTATATGTCTTATAATCAATTCATTGGTTTGTCTACCCACAAGCTTTCAAAAGTTGGTAAATGTATTATGATGTTTTCTAATGCATCTAGAGACATGCTTCCTCCACCTGTACATTGTGATAACTAACAACAGAAAAAGAGATATGTTGTTGTTGAATTCCCGATAGTATGTTGTTAGTTATCACAGTATGGTGTTTTTGAATCATTTAACATCCTAACCTAATAGGGATCCTTTTAGAGATATAGTCCTCTTAAAATCAACTCAATCTTACATGGAACAGTTTTATTTGCATTCAACCTTAAATCTTAAATCTATCCTCAATCTTACATGGAACAATTTTATCTGCATTCAATCTTAAATCTTAAATCTATCCTCGGGGACATTGCCACTTCGTGGCTCTTGTTGGAAAGATGGTAGAATTAAATTTAAGGTTGCATCATTGTCATGAGTGGGCCTAATGGTTAAGAGCATGTGTTTCCTCTTAGGAGGTCACGGGTTCAAATCCAGAGGGGGGTAGTGTATGCAGACCTCTGTAGACTTTAGCAGTTAAATCGCTGCACAGAGGGGAGTCCCTTGTCCCACAAACAAGGGGGTCTCATACACCAATTTGGTGTCTCGCTTGGCGGTGACCTTAAAAATAGATTATTATTATTATTATTAGGAATAAAGTGGATAATGCTTAACAAATTGATCTTGTGCTCATTTAGGATTTTGTTTGAATTTTGTTTTTGAAGGAAGTGAAGAATGACAAGTGTTTTTTTATCAACGGCTTATTAAAAGACTTTATAAAGGCAAGTGCAACATTTGAGGTAGAGAAATATAATAACCATATAAGAATTTTACAGTGTTTATATTAAAAAACAACATGGATAGGGAGTTGTAAGGTATATTAATGGTTTCAAGTTTCACATTCAATATTGAAATATACTTAATATATATATTCCTTTGAGGAAGATTTTTACATTTCTCCTAGAGTTAAGGAGAGAAGTAGAGAAGGAAACAATGTTCCATAGAGGGAGAGGAAAAGCATGTGGACGAAGGAAAACTTTACAAGGAATGATGAAGAGGCAACCAATAGTAACAAGAATTCAAGAGGAGGAAATAATGTTGGAAGGGGGAAGTGGCAAAGGAGATAGATTTTATGGAATATGTTTCCAGCGTGGTAAACAAGGACACAAGGCAATATAAATGCCTTGAAAACCAGAATGAAGTGATAAAAAATGAATAAAGAACTCACATGTAAGAGGCATAAGAAGTAGTTGTTGAGATAGTATATTGGAAATATAATGTGAGGAAGGAGAAAACATGTAACATACATTATCCTTTTTATTATAGATTGCATGAAGAATTCTTCAATTATATATAAAAACATATGGAATAATGTTTGATTGATAAGATAATGAATACAATGAGCCTTATGATGATGAATACAATGAGCCTTATACTTATAAACATTGATTGGTGAGGGGTAATGTGGTATGTGCCCTTTGAATTTTCATAATACTAACCGTATTAGTATTATTATTATGTCTATAACAAATCATCATGTTTAGAAGAGTGCTTTTTAATCCTTAGAAGAAACAAGCCTTGTTGAAGAACTTGAAGAAAGGAAAATTATTTTAATGCCCAAGTGTAAGGTGCGAGGTAAGTGTTGTAATTTGATAAATGATGGCGGGAGCATTGCCAATTTTCTTTTTAATTGAAGTTATTGAAAAAACAAAGTTGAAATTTACACCTTATCCTAGTGCCTATAGAGTTTCATGGTTGCAAAATTTCATCAAGTTACTATTTTTGTACAACGCTTATTGAATTTTCCATATTGTGAGCTATAAAGATCAAGTGTTGTGATGTTGTTCTAATTATATCCTACGATATATTGTTGGGTAGATCTTCATTGTATACTATATGTGTTTTTTAGGATAGAAAGAACACTTATTATTTTGTCAAAATGGTAGAAATTTAATGTTGCATCCAATGAAGGAAGAAAGTACAGAATGCAAAAACAAATCGATGTGTTCAACTAAATAATTTTTTAAGGAAGTGGAGAATGCAAAGTGTTGTCTTGCACTTTTGCCAGGGAATGTTCATAAAGAAGAATATAGAAATTTGCTCGCAGAAGTTCAAAAGTTCATGGGGGGTTAAGGGGATCATCTTATATGATATCCCATTTGGAGTACCTCCAATGAGAAGTATCTCATGTCATATTGACTTGATACTAGGATCTAATTTTTATAATTGATCCCCTCATAGCATGAAACTTGTTGAAATTGAGGAAGTGAACAACAAGTTCAATGCTTGCTAATTGATATATGATTTATTATAGAGAGTTTGAGCCCTTGTGTTGTAAAAATAGTACCAGTTCCAAAGAAAGGTGGAGAATGGAGAATGTGAAGATATTCCATATCTATTAATAAGATAACTACAAAGTATATATTCACATTGCCAAGGATGGATGATCTTATGCATTGTTTGAGTAGAGAAATATTATTTTCAAAGATTGATTTGAAGAGTGGTTAGCATCAAATAATGATTATAAATTTCCTTAGACTGATTGTGAAATTTCCTTAGTTCACATTTGGTTACTAATATCGAATAATTAATCTACTAATTACTAATTAATAACACACTAAAACTCGACAATACAGAGAAAACCGAACATAATAAGTACCCTGGAAACCCCAATGGGGAAAACCAGAAAACAAATTGTCTTTATTGCATATTTGTTCAACAAAATTTACAACACCAAGCTTCGGATATGACACACCGGATCTTAATCGAATCCTGACTCTCCCTCGCTATAACTATGCCCAAACCCTCAGCAATATCAACGAACCCCATCTTGAGTGAATCCATCACTCCCAAGCCTCTGAGAGACTCCCTCTCTCGGATATGATCATTCACTATCAATGTTGTTACTCACACTGACAATGAATACCATAAGAGATATGAATCACCCTTGGCTTAGTGTCTATACAAATATCCATAGAGTGTTTAATAACATTCACATCATGCAAATACCATGGGATACCAAATGCAATTGAACCTTTTACATAAAGTATTACAAAAGATACTTTTACAAAGTTTGTGTCTAGAGAGTTACTCTTCTCAACGAATTATACATGCTAGACACCCCATGTAGGCGTACTTGTCCAAGCTACAAGATCTAACAATTTGAGCCCTTGTGTTGTAAACATAGTACTAGTGCCAAATAAAGGTGGAGAGTGGAGAATGCGAAGATATTCACATTTCCAAGGATGGTTGATCTTATGGATTGTTTGAGTAGAGAAATATTATTTTCAAAGATTGATTTGAAGAGTGGTTCACACAAAATAAGGATTAGGAAAGGAGATGTATGGAAGACAATATTCAAGACCAAGGATGGATTGGATGATTTGATGGTCATGTTGCTTGCTTTAACCAATGCACTATTGTTTTCATGATATTAATGAAAGACATACTTGTTATACAAGGAAATGGAACTTCTTCGTCCGAGTACTGACACCCAATACGTAGGTACACAACATGACATTGTGGATTGAATTTTCCCAAACACTATAGACGAAGAGAAGCCTTAATACACACTTATTCCTTTAGTCTTTCCCATGTTCATAAAGAGGTTTGTCTTGTATTCATGACTTTTGCTTTTGACAAGTCGCGGGTCATTCGCGGGTAGGCTCATATGCAACCTGTAGGTCAACTATGCAATATTGCATTCACAAGTTGCCTTCATAAGAGTCATGAATAATTCCCGAGCTCCCTATATATGCACCCACGATTACATTAAGACAAAATTAAAAAAAAATATAACATGATTAGTTAAGGACAATTGGGCTCGAAATCATAACTTCCCCAACTCCCCTAACCATCCTAGACCTCGTAACTCCTCCTCATCAACAAGTATAAATAGAGGGGAGGGCTGGAGGAAAGAGGAAGGAAGTTGAAGAGAAAGGTTATGCTGGAGGAATCCATTGGAAGGAGGAGCAAGATAACTCAGTATCTTGGTCAACAGATAGGCTTGTCTCAGACAGGGTTGTAATGTTCCCTGCAACTTCTGCATAAAGAGTGAATTTCTTCCACATTGTCTTTGTACATGTTCCTATTGTTATGAATTATGGAATGTATTGCTATTAATTCTTATATGAAATTATAATCTTTTCGTCTTTCTTTATATAACAATCAGGATTTATGTGGAGAAACATCAATGTCTTTTGCAAGTACATAAGGTCTAGAGCTTGAAGAGCATTGGATAAAGAAGGATAAAGCTCGAATCAACCACCAGTAACAAGGCACACATCCCCTTCATCCTATTTCTTGCTTTTATGTTCTTGTATACCCTTATGTATGCAAGTCAAAACCTAGTATGTTGGTGACCCTAGGAGCCCCAGTCATAAGGTAGACATCCCTCACAACAGAACTGGCAACTTCGTTGGGGAATTCTAGTTTGTTTGGGGCCTTTCCAATTAGGTTTTCAGTCCAGTTTTTCGCTCTTTGTTTTCTGTGGTGATTTTCTTGCATATGTGTTTCATCCGGCAGGGTTATGTGCTTAGGATCCTCTATCCTTTGATTTTTCTTTTGAAAAATTTAAAGGGTAATCGTGGGTTGTTGTGTTAACATTCGTGAATCCTGACTTGTAATCAGGGGTTTGCATTCATAATAATTGCGGTTTGTTCGTGGGTTGTTGTTATCAGCCAAAATGGAACTTCTTCGTCCGAGTGCTGACATTCATCATGTCGGTACACAAAAGGACAATTTGGATTGAAGTGGCCAAAACACTATAGATGTGCATGACCTTTGATGCATTATATTCAGACTGGACTTATATATTTTTATTCTGAGTTTTAGTATGCATACACGACTATGTGCATTGCAACCCGTGTATACTTGCATACACGAGTTTCCTTCGAGAAACACGCGTGTCACACATGCCTTTCCTATATTAATACCCGTGTATACCTTAATTTGACATTAAAAAATATAAATTGAGATTAGATGAGTTTAGTTGGGCCTTAATCCATAACTATCCCAACTGTCTCAACCATCCCAACCTTCGAAACCATTCCATTTTCCAAAGTATAAATAGAGGCCTTGGGGTGGGGCTAATTAAGGAATTTTTGGAGAGCAAAGTTATGCTGGTGGTATATCTTTAGAGTCTTGGAGCAGTAGAACTCAGAGTCCTTGGTTGCAGAGGAGTCCTTGTGTCAGAAGCTGGGTTGTATTCTTACCTATTCACCTTTTGTTAATAAAGAGAATTCTTCTTCCAATCTAGTATTGTTTATCCCATGTGTATTGGTTTAATGAATATGTTCAATGATGTTATTATTATTCTTTTCATCTAGCCTTTGATTTATATATATATGAGATATTGCTTGAAGAATTGGCTCTTTGTAGGTGAAGAGAAGCATCCCTAGAAGCTTTGGAGAAGATTGGAGCGGGAGAAGATCAAGCTTGGATCAACCGTCGTTAATCGGGTAAGTCAAGACTTTCTTCCTATTCTCTTTCCATTCTCTGTAAAATATTATTGTCTACAAGTTAGTGGTAAGTTGGTAACCCCAGACCCTAGGTTATAAGGGTGAAATGTCATGAACAACAGAATTCGCGACTTCATTGGGGAGCCCAGCCTGCTGTGGGTTTATCCTGTAGTTTCTTTACCAATCTTTGCTCTGTTTCTGATTCTAAGTGTGGTCTTTTTATCTTGATTTTAATTCATAGTGTAGTGTGCCCAAAAGCCTTTACTTTTTTTCTTTTCTTTTTTTTTGAAATTTTTTGTTGTTGTATACGCAGGTTGCTTCATACACAGTCGCGTATAACAACTTCTATACACGGGTTTCTCTATAAGACATTCATGTATGGTACACGGGTTGCTTGCATAAGTAGTTGCGTATATCCTGTAGCAGCATAAGTTTTGAGTAGGGTATTGCTTGTCCCTGTTTTGTTTGATTTTTGCTTCCTTGGGAGTCTTTTGATTCTAGCATGAACCTGTGAGTCTAAAATTCTTGTGTCACACCTTGTGCTTATTTTCAAGCCTTTGAGCTTTCTTGGTTTGAATTTTCTTTCATCTCGTAATTTAAAGTTGGTCCTCCTGCTTGGTTGATGAGTTCAATGCTTTGTGTCTAGGTTAGTGATCAGGGCTTTGGATACTTTATAATATGTACTGCATTTTGTACTGTTAAGGTGGCATTTGTTCTTTTGTGAGTCTAGTGGACTTTTTTAGGTTCAATAGTCTCTCCAAGTCGGTTTTTTTCTGAATCTTCTTCTTGTTTGGTTGAAGTGGGATATTTTGGGTCCTTTATACTTCATTTTACTTATTATATGCTTTGATTATTCAAAATTGCTGAAAAAAAAATTTGCATTTAGTTGCATTGTAGTTTTTGAAGAATTTGAAAAAGTGAAGAAAAACATCTTATACTTTTGCATTTAGTTGCACATAGTCGTTTTCTTTTCACTATTTTTTTCAAATAAAATTTCAAAAATTATAAAAAGAAGCCTTAGTTTTCTAGCACTTAGTTTCAATTTCATTAGCTTAAATTTACAAAAAAGAAAAGAAATTTGGTTTAAGTAGTTGCAATTTGATTTTTACATCATTTTACCGTTCCTTATCGAGTCTATAACATCACAATATTTCACGCCATTTACCGTTTGACTAAGAACAACCCTTAAAATGAACAATATAATTTAAAAATTATTAGTAAGTTTTATTTTATAGTCTCATACACCAACTAGCTTAGGCTAGACTTGTGGAATAAGGGTTTAACTTGCCCACAAGTGTTTATATTCAGACGTATTTTACCAATCGTTAAGTAAATCCTCTTCTATGTTGATTGTATCTGGGAAGCTCCTCTCAAATGGGAGTTAAGCATGAGGTTGTGTGGAGGCTTAGACTGAGGAGATAACCCTCCGATTACTTGTCAAAGCATAGACCAAGGTTTTGCGCATCTGGAGATTCTGTCTTAGACAGAGTTTTGGGCTTTGCTACCCTGCCCATGCGTACAAACCAGGCTTGCGACTGTTGCCCCAGACTGTCAGTATAGTTGCGGTAGCCTTTAGTCTCTTTTGACATTTAGGGTTTATACATAGGTACATCGAAAGGCTATTTCTGGTTGACCTTGGACGGGCTTGGAAGGTATCCCTTGTAGAAAGCGTGGGAGGGTGGTGGGTGATTCCTCTACTTGTGCCTAAGAACATCTTCAAGGACACCAAGTAACTATCTCTCAACTTTCTTCTGGAAAACATATCTTATACCCTTTGTGTTTGTTGTGGCTTTAGGAAATTTTGTAGTGATTGCTTTGTGGTTTGTTTGTGTTTAGCTAACCTTAGGGTGTGAAGTTTCAAATGTTCAATCGTGGAGGACCAACCTCTCAGAAGGTTAAGAAGGTTGCAAAACCTTCCTCCATTTACTACAGTGGAGCCTCCACCTCCCCCTAAAAGGTGGAGACTAGACACAAACGATTCTTTCGAACTGGTAGGAATGAGTGAAGTTCCGGGTGAACCAAAACTTAGGGCAAACCAGGTCGATACAACCACAATAGATATAGAAGACTTGTAAGCTGACGAGTTTGCAGGAAATATTAATTCACCTCTTACTGACCTAAATGATCCAGTGATCATCCAGGTTCGTCCTTTCATTTCACTTGTGATTGTTGTTCATGTGAGTAGACTAATGTCTAGTGTAGGAGAAAGTTCTTCTACCCCCATTTCAGTTGTTCCGGCTGAAGGAGTGCCACCTCCCCCGGTTGGTACCCCTAGAACAAGTATACCTGCTACTCCCTTGACTCCAGCTAGTCGGGTGGTTCAACCACCGAATTCCACAAATGTAGCAGGCACTTCTGGTGGGGTGGTCATTGGGATTCCTAGTGTACCTTCGGCTTCACCTTCTTTTGCACACACTGCTCAGAGTGGTTCTGTTGGATCCTCTTCATTTGTCCAGGATTTTCCTTGGAATGGGGGGCACATTTCCCCATCCACTCCATATCTAGGCCCCACACCTGCATATGTAGGGGTGCAGTTTGGAAACACTAACCCTTATGGTCAAGGTTTTCAAACATCGGTTTCAGCTCCTTTCACAAGATCTCCTTTCTCGCTTTTTAGCGGAGGGATACCTGCTCCTATTTTCCAAACTCTAGTTTCAGCTGGAGCAGCTCGAACCACATACACTGCACCACATATGAAAAATACACTGGCTTATGGGTGGAATCCTTTCCAAAGTGGTCCGACTACCTCGTAACTGGTAGTTGGGGGCAACCCTGACTTTACTTTTGGGAATCACAGGGCAAGTACTTCTGCTTCCCAAGCTTGTACTTTTCAGGCTTTGATCAGACCCAAACTTCCTTTCTTGGAAACTTTGAACTTGCCAGACTTGTCCAAGTTAATGAATGACCCAGTGAAACATGATGCCACCTGGTCACCTGTCCCTACCAAATTACCCTCGGATATTCCAAAATTTGAAGGCAAAGTTGGTGAATACCTAGGGGCTCATATCACCACCTTTCACTTGTGGTTCTCTTCCAAATCACTGAATCATGACACCGTTTAGTTGATATTGTTCCAAAGAATTCTGACTAGTGCTGCAGCAAAGTGGTACATTGAACTACCCTCTGCTGTGTTTGATAGCTTTTGGGACTTAGCTAATGTGTTCCTTAACCATTTCCATCTTCCCGTCCAGTATGATGTCGACACAGACTTATTGTCCACCTTTCAGCAGGAGAAAGCCACTCATATTTCGGATCACATCCAAGATTGGCGAAGATGGAAAAGGCTCATTAAGGCCACTATCCCTCTTGAGTTTTTGTTAGAATGGTTCCTTAAGTCCTTATTGTAGTATATATCTAAGGATGTATCCACTTCGGGAGTAACCAATGAGGAAGAGGCTATCCTCAGGGCCCAATAGTTATATTTGATATATTCTCAGTCTGGGATTTTATATGAAATGATCCTTGATGCACCGAGGCCAACACATAGTGTTGAGAAACCTAAGCCTGGACCCCATGCTGATGGTGTGGTTGGTTCAGTTAAATCTCCCATTGTGGAATCTTTGGCGAAACAAATCCATGAGTTCTCTGTTAAATAGTCTATAGTGGAGGTAGAAAAGGCTTCCCCCTCACCCCAAAATGCAAACGTTTTTGCTCAATCCTCCCAAAAGGGAAATTTGCATCCCAGTGGGAAAGAGAAAAAGGGGAAGAAAGGTGAGGGAAACCAAAACAACCCCAAACCCACAAACAATGCCGACGGAGGCAAGAAAGAGAAGAAGAAGGTGAAATTTCCATGTAAGTTGTGCCAATAAGATCACCTAACCTATCAACGCCCTCTTATAGATCAAGCTCAAAAGCTACTGAAAAATCAACAATCGACTGTTCTAAATGATATTTTCCCCCAAGGACAGAATGCAGCTTCAACTTCTAATGTAGCAGGGGGCACTGTTAATTCCCTTGACCCAAACTATATCAACATGGTTCGATCCCATACCTTACTCCATACTAGAAACAAGAAATATGAGATAGAGGCTCCTGAGAAGGGTAAGTCTATAGGTGAAACTTGTAACCCTCTCACAATTGAAAAACCTGTTGAAACTATGCCTAAGATACCAAAAGGTATCTTCAAGAAAGCATTGCACAATCCTAACGCTAGGGCTGCAGCTAATTACTCTGTAGTTGAAGATTTATCCCAAACCCCTTGTGCGATGTCAACTTTGGAGGTGTTACAGAGTTGTCCCGCCCAACGAGATGCGCTCTTAGTAGCCTTAGGTAGTATGGATTCATCGAGCCTCATGGCGAAGTTTAGCTTGTCTGATGTCAAAATTCACCTGCCATATCATGTGGCCTTATCGATAGATGTCATCCATGGTAGAAAAACCATTGGAAGGGTAGTTGTCGACGATGGTGCTTCCACATGTGTCATGTCCTTGTCTTGCTGGAAGGCTCTTGGATCTCCAGAGCTAGTTCCATTGAACACCCTACTTATTGCTTTCGACGAAAGGGAATTTCTTCCACATGGTATCCTACCGGATTTCGAGATAAAGTTGGCAGGGAAGGCAGTGTCTGTTGAAGTAGATGTAATAGATGCGCCATTGGATTATAACTTACTCTTGGGGATAAGTTGGACTTATGCCATGTTTGCTATTGCATCGTTCGTTCTTCGGGTGGTGATGTTTCCAAATGAAGGGAAGTTGGTTACAGTAGACCAACTCATTTTCGCTCGAAAGGGCCGCATGAAAACTAATGAGTCCACCGTGCCATTGGTTGATCAGGCCAAACCTACTTCAGAGAGCTTAGGGGTTGGAATGTATGCATAATTAATGGGCACATTTGATATCCCAACCCCGATTAACTATTTAGGTTCTACTAGTTTAAGGAAGTCTATTGCAACGGTTGGAGATAGAACAGATCCTTGGGTCCTTCCTTCCCATCATGAGCTTGAAGTACCCTTATCGATAGTGGAAGTAGCTTATCAAGCTATCGTTAAGACCAATGTTGATTCTATTTCGGTTCCTCCTACAGTCGCAGAGGAGCCGGAAGAAGCCTATCTACATGCTTGGGCAGAGAACTCTTTGCATGCTGATGATTGCTTAGATATGGTTTTGCCAACCGACAAAGCCATTTTGGAAGCTATGTGCGGATATGATAAGATCTGTGAAGATCTTCATCATAGATCCTACTTTCTTCTAGAGTTAAGCAGGATTGAAAATCAAGAATTCCATGTGATACTGGCAGGTGATGCTGATATACCAATCAATCCGTTACCAAGGGAGGGAATATTTGTCGAGGGGAATATGGCAAACATTTTCGTTACTACTCCTATCAACATATTTGTGAACCCAAACATTGTGAAAAAATGTATACATTGGTGCAAACTGCTCTCCGAAGGAGATTGCTATCTATACGGCCTTATTTAAGGAATTCCGTGACGTGTTTGCTTGGTCATATGAGGAAATGCTAGGAATATATACATTGATAGTCGAACATTAAATTTAAACTTATCCTGCTTCCAAACCAGTTCGACAAAAACTTAGACCTGTCAATCCGCGTAAAGCAGCAGCCGTTAAGGTTGAAGTTGAAAAACTGCTGAAAGCGGGTTTATTTAACCGATAGCTTTGATGGAATGGGTATCCAACCCTGTTCTTGTTGATAAAAAGCAAGGGACAATACGTGTCTGTACTGACTTTTGCGATTTAAACAAAGCTTTTCCTAAGGATAACTACCCCACACCATTCATAAATCAAATAATTGATGCTTGTGCGGGGAGTGAAGTCTTTTTGTTTATGGATGGTTTCTCTGGGTATAATAAGATTCAAATCAAGTCAGAAGACCAACATAAAATGGATTTCATTTGTCCTTGGGGTACATTTTTGTACAAGAAAATGCCTTTTGGATTGAAAAATGCAGGGGCTACCTTTCAGCGGGCAATGAATTTTACCTTTCATGACATTAAGTCTATTGTCGAACTCTACCTTAATGATCTGCCAGTACATTCTCGTAAGAGGATCGATCACCCAGATCACTTGCGTTTAATCTTTAAACGATGTAGACATTATAAAATTCGCTTGAATCCACACAAGTGTGTTTTTTGTGTCGATTCAGGTAGGCTGCTCAGGTTCATTGTTTCTAACAAAGGTATTCAGGTGGATCTTTTGAAAGTTGAGGCCATTGTAAATTTGCCTCCTCCTCGTTCCACCAGGAAAATTTAGATCCTGCAAGGGAAGTCTAACTTTATTCGACGCTTTATCGTGAATTATTCCAAGATCACCAAAGGTTTCATGCGCCTGTTGAAACAGGACGCCCCATTTGTATGGGATGAGACAGCACAACTTGCGTTTGAGGCATTAAAGAAATCTTTTTTGTCGGCACCTTTATTGCGTCCGCCAGATTACTATCGTGATTTTATATTGTATCTGGCCGTATATGAGTTGACCATTGGGGTAGTGCTAGTCTAGGACGATGATAAGCTCCAAGAGCATGTCGTCTACTATCTTAGTTGTGCTTTAGTTGGCCCTGAACTTAGGTACTCCCATGTCAAAAGGTTGGCCTTAGCAGCTGTGTATGCTGTTCAGAAGTTACATCACTATATCTTACTAAAGACTACAATAGTAGTGGCGGATGTCAATGCCTTCCAATATGTATTGTCTCGACGCATATTTGGAGACAAATTTAACAAATGGGTAGTCATTCTCCAGGAGTTTGACTTGGATTTTCAATCCGCCAAATCCAAAAAATCTTTAGTTTTTGCTAAACTCATTGCATAATTTCCAGCTGAAGAAGATATAGAAATTGAAGAAGACTCATTCCTAGATGAGCACATTTTCTTGATTTCCACCTCTAACCTGTGGTATGGGGATATACTTATCTATCTACAGACTCTGAAGTGTCCTTCAAGCTTTTCGCGGGAAGAGCGACACAAGTTACACACACATGCGAAAAACTGCCTCATTACCAGAGATACTTTGTATAGAAGAGGGGTAGACTCTGTTTTGCGTCGGTGCCTCACCCACGAAGAGGCTGAGATTGTCCTAAATGATGCCCATAGAAGAGCGTGTGGGGTTCATTTATCTGGGTTAGCAACGACCCAGAATATTTTACGTGCCGGTTATTTCTGGCCCACGATCTTCAAAGATTGTGTGTAAGCTATGAAACGCTGTCATCCTTGTCATCTTTACACCAGAAAGATGCGGCCGCATCCTGCTTCGTTATTTCCCATCATCACAGTGGGCCCCTTCACCAAATGGGGGATAGATTACGTGATGTGCAACCCAGTTTTTGTTGGGGGGCACAAACATATTATTGTCGCTATAGATTACTTCATGAAGTGGGCAGAGGCAATGGCCACCTATAAAGTTGATGGGGAAACTGCAAGTTTTTTCATTTTTAACAAGATTATCGCACGTTTCAGTATTCCTAAAGAGATTGTCACTGACCATGGCATCCGCTTCCAAAACAACATGATGACCGAGTTGGCTACTATGCTAGGGTTTAAACAAGAACATTCATCTTCTTTCTACCTACAGACGAATGGTTAAGTCAAGGTAGTCAATAAAACCTTGAAGACTATTCTCAAACAAACTATTAATGCAGCCCGGTAAAATTGGCACATCATGCTGTATCATGCGCTTTGGGTTTATTGAACCAATGTGAAAACTGCCACGGGGTTCTCACCTTTCCAACTCGTTCATGGAGTGGAAGCAATAACCTTGGTTGAATGCGAAATCCCATCTTTAAAAATTTCCATTCATGTGTTACCTGATACGACTGAGCTGGAAGAACGTTTTCTACACTTAGAACATTAAGATGAGTTGTGTAGAGATGCGCTGATTGCAAACAAAGCTCACAAGAATAGGGTGAACAATCAGTATGATAAATCGATTAAACCTAGGATTTTTTCTGAAGGGGAGCTTGTCTTGCTCTGGGACTAGGACAAAGAACCCCTGGGGGCAGGGAAATTCAAGTCTATGTGGATAGGACCCTATGTCGTGTTGAAAGTACTGAAGAAAGGGGCATATGAATTAACTGATTTCGAAGGGAATAAGTTGCCTGAGCCTAGAAATGGGCTATACCCGAAGAAGTACTATGCCTAGGCTTAACACTTTTTCTTGTATTTGTATTGTATGTAACTTTATGTAAAATAGCTAGCCAGTTTGTGTTCTTATATCATCTATTGGTTGTTACAGATGTCTTCCGAGTGGTTCATAGGTTTTGCAAATGGTGCTAGTCATCACACTTGCAACCTAGCTTCAGCTGCATGGGTTATTTACTCACCCTTAGGACAGTTAGTTGCCTCTGGAGGCGCTTGTATAGGTCCTGCTACCAATAATGTGGCTGAGTATAGGGCCGTCATTGAGCTTTTATGGGATGCCGTGTCATGTGGCATCACTTAGTTGGAAGTTAGACTTGACTCTCAACTGGTGGTTTCACAGCTCAATCAAGCTTATCAGGTGCGGAACCCTGTTTTATTACGTCCATTCTTGCAAGTTAGGTTATTGGAAAGAAATTTTGAGTTTATTACATTCAATCACATTCCAAGAAATCAAAATTCACTAACTGATGCATATGCGAATTATATCTTAGATTGGAATTTGACACACGTTCCATAAAATATACAACAGATACATTGCAAAACACATGTAAATAAACTTGCAATATATATATATATATATATATATATATATATANACATAAAATGCTCCTAAGACCTGATCTTGACCACCTTGGTCACCGTGGTCATCCTGGTCATCCTGTTCCTGAGCATCTTCAGCTTCTTCAGCTGCTACAGCCTCCATGGCCTCTATGTAAACAAGCACTGCCCTGACTACCCTCCTCATAAGGCGTATCCAGGTACGTGGGATACCAACCACTAGTTCTTGCATGATGGCAGTGATCTTCTCAATGCGTAAAGTAGGGACTCTTTGGGTAAGCCTAGCCAGTTTCCCCTCAAGAACCCTGATCCTCCCCTACCACTAGTCACACATACATACGAGGATTCCCGTTAGGGCAGATTGGTCCAATATCTGCATTTTAAACATTAAAAGGATTAAAAACTTTATACATATGTATATATCTTTTATGATTAAAAATTCATAAAAATTTAAAAAACTTGAAAAACCAAAATACCTGATGCTCCCAATGCTCCTCCAGGAGGGAGGACAAGGTCATTGTCACCCCGGAAATCCATCCCAACATATGGAACTTGCTCCAATGCTGGTAGCTTCCATCCCGACCATAAGTAGAAGTCATCATCGTAAACACTCTGAATCGAGCCATCGCCGCCTTGGCGGAGAAATATTTCTCCCCACCTACTCAATCTAGGTTGACGGGGAGAGAAAGCTGGTAGAGGTACTCCAGGGCTAAGGGTGGGCACTCTCTCAAAGAAAAAGGCCACCAATATACTGGAATAGCCAAAGTTCTTACGCTGGCCTCTCTTGCAGTTAGAGAGTTTCTTCTTCATTATCGGGATTTCTCCTGAGCACCAGTCAAATAAAGATCCCTGCAGGCATTTCACCGCAATTCTCATTTGGTTTCGAGTTGCAAGATGGAGTGATGACAATCCTGCAACCCTTACTACTGTGCTTACCAACACCTGTAATGGCAAGCTACGAATATGTGCAATAGGGATGCAAGTTCCCCTTTTCCCAGTGTCAGGCGCGCAGTAAGTGCCAATATAGTTTTGAACATTGAGAAGGTCACCGCCCTTGTCGGTACCTTCCAAGTTGACAGGAGATCCCCATCGTGACAAACCCGCAATAAAATATATGTCTTCCAGTGTAATTTCTAGAATCTCACCTTATAGGTCAAATGCACCTATTTCATGATCCCAGTAGTTGATAAAAAACTCCAACAAACGGACATTAGATCACACAGGTGAAGTACAAAAGAACTTTAGCAACCCACTTTGCCATAATGCATGCATCATGGGGGCACTACGAAGTGCATCTTGGTCCATGGTTTCATGTTCCCTCTCCCTACACTCCAACACCATGTTTTAGCCTGTCCATAAAGCCATTTTCAAACATTAAAAATCATTCAAAAACTTTGATTTTGGCCCTAATTATGCTTTTCCTATGTCGCGCAGTATACGCAATTGTCCTTTGTACATGTCGCATATCATACGCGGGTTGCCTTCGGGCAAGTCATGTATAAAATGTGTGTACGCGACTGTGTAGGTTGCATACACGCGTATACAACGCAACCTTCCTAAAACTGGCTTAAAACATTAAAAAAATTGCATAAACTTAAAAATTTGATTGGATAAAATGAAAGAGCATGAAGAGTTGATTTACCTAGCACTTGCGGATTTGAAATTCGTCCACTGGTTTGTCCACACCAAGCGATTGAAGTCAAAGGTAAAAATGGCCTATATTGGGTAAAAATATGAAATGGTGATTTTGATTTCTATTTTTGAACTATTTACAGAAATAATATCAAAATGTGGGTTTTTAGCCTATAGTTTTTAGCCTATAGTTTTAATGTGGGTCATTTATATGCATTTTTTCATTTATACCTACTTTGCCTTAACCCTAGAATCACTACTTTGACCACGAACTATGGTATTTAACCATTATTACCTTGTCTATACCATTGTTCTTCCATTGATAGGGATTTCCTTCCATGAGTACCCTAGTTTAGAACACATTTATGTCATCTGGTACTCATGCCTCATTTGTCGTAGGTTAGGGGAGCCTTCTTAGCTAGTTTTCATGCCAAATTGAACCTCATTTTGGTCTCTTTTTGCAAGCTATCCCCTTTATAAGGCTCCCCACCCTTATGGAGTTTCTTTAGGCCCAGGTCTAACTCCTCAAAATAGAATTGAATGTCAAGTAAACTTGTCCATTCAGGCTCGTTAAGAATATGTGAATGGGAATCCACATTGGTGGTAGGTTATCACTTTCTTGGACCATGTGGAATAATACAAGAAATGATCTCTCTCTTTTCTACAGAATTGAGAAGAGTATTCTCAGGCATAGATTTATCACTTTTCTGGACCTGAGGGACTAAACTTATGGAAAAGGAGCACCCGGTATGAGCTTAGTTTCTCTTTTTCGTGCTCTGGACCTAAACATGAAAAAGATTTAGAGTGTACTTTATGTCTTTGTCATGCTCGTCAAACACTAAAGAACAAAGCATTGAGTTTACTGTTGTAAGCCCCATTCCTCGTAATCAAATGGATATTTCTGAGTGATCTTGCTTTCCTTCACACTCGTAAAACTCAAGCTATATGCTGCTCTTGAAGGAGCATTGGGTAGGTGGTAATTTAACCTTTTTCGGACCTCCTTGACTAAGTACGGAAAATGTGCGCCTTTTCTTCTTCATAAGTTAAGAGAGTTTTTCTGTGGTATGTTTTATACTTTCCGGCATTAGGAGACTAAATTGGATGAAAAAGGAACCCCTTGGAGTAATGTTCGAAGTTTTCAGGCTCTCTAAACATGAAAACACCAATGAGCATGTACTAGTTCAGGCTCGTAAAATCCATGAATCACTGCTATCATCAAGCATTATTTTCTCCCCTCTTCAAGCTTGTCAAAAATGAAGAGAGACCTGAGTTGACTTTCCTAGATTCGTTAAAATTTAACAAGAAAGATAAGGAAGAAGTTTTCTTTTTGGGTTACAAACGGTGGCAGCATGTCCTCCTTAAACATAACACTCTCTAAAAATTTTGATGCTCATGTCTCAGTGTATACTTTCAGTTTCAGCTATCACTTCGAGTTGTCTTACTCCACTTGTCCTTTATACATGGGGAATTTGATCATGTCTTCAACATGACAGATAAGTCTAGTTGTCCTATCTGCAAAGTTAAAATTTGCCTTGGGTCATCTCTGTGTTGTGCTCACTATTCAAGGATTTATCCCTGTTTCTGCTGATTATCCTGATTCCATCATTATCCTATTTGAATATTACTTGTGTTTGCCTTCCCTTATCTAGTTTTTAGTCACTCTTGTGATTCGCTGGAGGATTTTTTGCATTCCTCATCACAACATGGTTTCTCATCGACACTTCTTGAAGATGAAGACCTAGAGTTTTGATGATGGTACCTTAGGATTCACTTTCATCATTGGTGAACTCCTTTGCTTTAGTTGTTAATTTCACCTATTGATCGACAATCTGTTGAATCCTTTCCATGTTCGAATTCAACACATCTATTCACATGGCCTGTATTGTACTAGTTCCTTTGTATTTTGACGAAGACCTTGGGTTCACATCTATAACCTAAGTTGTGCAAGATTATGTTGTGTTCACCTTACATAGCTTCCAGATTTTGAAGACTCATCATTGTATATTGTGGCTTCGATCCACCTTTGTAATATACATGGTCTTGCACCCGTATCATATGATGTAATCAAATATTGTAAAGGAGCTAGTGTTCCAGTATATTGAACATGGCATCCTCAGATATGATTTTGTATATGAAATTTATATGTATTTGTTTCAGGTACTTCCCTTGCTTCCTTGGACTTCTGAGTTCTCCAAGACTAAGATTGTAATGTATTTCGGCCATCGCTTCCCTCTGACCTCACACATTAGGGGGCATCTATTATCAGCCAAAATGGCACTTCTCCATCCAAGTGCTGACATTCATCATGTCGGTACACAAAAGGACAATTTGGATTGAAGTGGCCAAAACACTATGGATGTGCATGACCTTTGATGCATTATCTTCAGGCCAGCCTTATATATTTCTATTCTTAGTTTTGGTATGCATACGTGGCTATGTGCATTGCAACTCGCATGTCATATGCGACTATGTGCATTGCAACCCACGTATACTTGTATACACGAGTTTCCTTCGAGCAACACGCGTGTCATACACGCCTTTCCTATATTAATACCCGCGTATACCTTGATTCGACATTAAAAAATATAAATCAAGATTAGATGAGTTTAGTTGGGCCCTAATCCATAACTATCCCAACTGTCTCAACCATCCCAACCTTCAAAACCATTCTATTTTCCAAAGTATAAATAGAGGCCTTGGGGTGGGGCTAATCAAGGAATTTTTGGAGAGAAAAGTTATGCCGGTGGTATATCTTCAGAGTCTTGGGGTAGCAGAACTCAGATTCCTTGGTTGCAGAGGAGTCCTTGTGTTAGAAAATGGGTTGTATTCTTACCTATTCACCTTTTGTTAATAAAGAGAATTCTTCTTCCAATCTAGTATTGTTTAACTCATTTGTATTGGTTTAATGAATATGTTCAATGATGTTATTATTATGCTTTTCATCTAACCTTTGATTTATATATATATGAGATATTGCTTAAAGACTTGGCTCTTTGCAGGTGAAGAGAAGCATCCCTAGAAGCTTTGGAGAAGATTGGAGCAGGAGAAGATCAAGCTTGGATCAATCGTCGTTAATCTTCCTATTCTCTTTCCATTCTCTTTAAAAGCTGATTGTCTGCAAGTTAGTAGTAAGTTTGTAACCCCAGACCTTAGGTTATAAGGGTGAAATGTCCTGAACAACAGTTGTCCATTGGACAGTCGCGATTTCCTGTAGGAGGTCTCCAAAACTTAGGGTTTCCCCCTTGTTTTGAGTGTTTTGGTTTTGATTACTCCTGTAGGGTTTTTTCATGACCCAATACTGCTCTGTTACTTCATGCATTTCAATGTAACTTGTCTTACAATTTTGTATTGAGTAGGTTAGGTTTGATTTTGTGTGCAAGTTTGCTTAGTTCTTTCCTCTTGGCTTGCTTGGTTGAAGTGGTTCTGTGAGTTCTTGACTTCTGTCAATTCTTTGGTACTTGTCTGCATTTGATTGCTTTAATGATAGTCTGAACCTTTTTCTTTTACCAACCTTTTGATTTACTTGTCTTCTAAAGTCTAGTAATCCAGTCCAAGTAGGGATGTAGGTAAGCTTTGCATTGCTTGCCAAAGTTGTGATCATAATGTATGAACTTTCTTTCTTGCATTGATACATATTCATGTTATCTAGCTTGCTTAGTTTGCATTAAATTATAACTTTTTGAAAAGAAAAATGAAACAAAGAATTTGTATTTGCATTGTAAGTCTCATATAGGCTCTCTGTATGCTTGTTTTCCAAGTATTTTTCAAAATGAAAAAGTATAAAACAAAGTCTTGTGTTTTACAAAGTTCTTAAGCAATTTCATTTTGTTTCGAAAAAGAAAAAAAATATGTTGAGTACCATTTGTTTTTGAAGATGTTTACACAACATTTGCTTTCAGTTGAGTTAAAACACCATGAGTTGCGCTCTCGCTACCTTTGAGTAATATTAACTTAAAAAGAATGCTATAAATAAAATTTATTAGTAACACTTTATTTTTTAGGGTCATTCATCAACTAGCTTAGGATAGGTTCTTGGAGCAGGAGATATTTAACTGTCCAAGATCATTTGATCTCATACTTAGTGTCTTATCATTAGGTAAATCCAAGTTTACAAGAGATCTACCGGACATCTCCTCTAACACAGGAGTCAAGCATGAGGTCGTGTGAGGACTTGGTTGTGGAGATAACCCTCCAATACTTCGTTCAAGCATAAACAAAGATTGTTGTGCATATGGGGGTACTTTCAGTACCACCTTTGGGCCCCGTGAGGTGTCGGTTCTATCATAATTTCGGGGTTAGATACCCTTCCCATGCACACCAGTCATACCCGGGATTGTTTCGCGATAAACTTGTTGTAATTTTGGTAGCCTTAGTATCCAAACTCTAGGATTCTTTCATAGGTTACGATGGAAGGATATTTCCACTGTACCTAGGGAAAGCTTGAGAGGAAACCACGGTTAACAATTTGGGAGGGCGTTTTGGTGATTCAAACTTTGCACACAAAAAATTTATCATGAGGCCCTAAGTAACTGTTCTTCAATGCTTCACTAGTTTGTTTTGGGCCCCAATCATCCCAGATGTTCCTTTGGAAGACATATATTTCACCTGGTTGTGTTTGTGATACTTAGGAATTTTTTTAGTAGTGCGATCTGAGGTTTTACTGTGATCTAGTCTGACCTTTAGGTATGTGAATTAAATCTGCAGCTGTGGAGGATCAACCTACCCATAGGTCTTGAAGGCTGCAAAACCTTCCTCCACTTTCCACAGTGGAGCCTCCACCGCCACCTCAAAGGCGAAGATTAGATACTAACAATTCTTTTGAATCGATTGGAGTCAGTCAAAGTTCAGGGGAACCTGAACTTCGTTATGCTCAGATCGACCACTCATTTGTGGAAGTTGAAGAATTGAAATATCAAGAGTTTGCAACAAATTATAACCCACCTATAATTGATTTAAGTGGTTCCATTTTAGTGCAAGTTCGTCCTTTTGGTTAACTTGGTGTTGGTGTTCCCTTGAGTACTATTATGTCTAGCTCAGGAGAAGGTCTAGGGGATGTCTCTACCCCCACTTAAACTATGCTGGTGAGTGGAGTCTCTCCCTCACCGGTGAGTGCTCCTAGACCAAGTATCTGTACTGTACTCGTAGTGTCATTTAAGTTTGGTTCATCTACTCCGGTGTCTCCAAGTGCCCGAGTGGTTAATCCATTGACAATCTTAAATGCTATTGGTTCTTCTAGCGGGATGGTCACTAGGATACCCAATGTAACTTTCACCTCTTCTACGTTATTTCAGAGTGCTCAAAGTGGTCCTAGATGGTCGACTTCATTCGTCCAAGGTTTTTCGTGGTATGGGGGGCACATTCCTCCATCCGCTCCTTATGTAGGTACATCACCTAATTATACTGGTGTGTCAACTAGAGGTTAGAAATCCTTTTTAGGTTTTGACTTCCAGAATTTTAATCAGGTGTCGACTGCCCCTTTTGAGAGCTCTCCTTTCTCACTTTTCAGTGGGGGAATCTCAGCTCTTATTTCTGCAACTTCAGCTTCGGCTGGAACCGGTCGAACACAATATCACACACCACAAGTTAGTAATGCTTTGGCCTTTGGGTGGAACCCTTTTCAGAACCTTGCGAGTGCTTCACAACCGACGGCTGGGGGAAACCCCAACCTTTCATTTGGGAGCCCTGGTTCGGGTACTTCCTTGCCCCAGACTCCTCAATACCAATTTTCGGCTCGGCCTCGTTTACCCTTTCTTGCAAATTTAAACTTGCCATACTTATCGAAACTAATGAACGACCCTGTGCGCCATGATGCAGTATGGGCACCTATCCCAATCAAATTACCTTCAAACATTCTCAAGTTTGAAGGGGAAACTAGTGAGGACCCACGTTCCCATATCACAACATTCCATTTATGGAGTCTCTTCCAACTCACTGAACGATGATTCCATTTGGTTAAGATTGTTTCAACGAACACTGATGAGAGTAGAGGCAAAGTGGTATATTGAACTCCCGTCGGCCACATATGATAATTTTCTTGATTTGGCAACCATTTTCTTGAATCAATTTCAACTTCCTATCCGGTATGATGCTGGTACATATCTTCTGTCAACTTTTAGGTAGAACAAGGCCACTCATATATCTAACCGCATTCAGGAGTGGAGAAGGAGAAAGAGGATTATTAAAGCCAATATTCCTCCTGAGTTCTTACTAGAATGATTTTTTAACTCATTATTGCCTTATATTTCAAAATATGTTTCCACATCGGGAGTCACTATGGACGAAGAGGCCATTCTTAAGGCCCAACAACTGGATTTGATATATGCTCAGTATGGGATTCTATATGAAATTATCCCCGAGGCACCAAGTTCTAATATAGACTTTGCCAAATTCAATCATGGACCGCATGCCGATGGCGTGGTAGGTTCAGTTGGCACACCAACTGTAGAGTCATTGGCTAATAAAATCCATGAACGGTCAGTGAAGTAATCTGCAGCGGAGGCAGCCAAGGATTCCACCCCCCCCACCTTTGGAACATGAATGTCTATTCAGCGCAATCTACCCAGAAGGGAACTCAACATCGCAGTGGGAAAAAGAACAAGGGGGAGAAGGGCGAGGGGAATCAAAGAAAATAGAAGCCCACAAACAATGCCGAGGGGGGTAAAAAAGAGAAGAAGAAGGTGAAATTTCCTTACAAGTTGTGCCAATAATACCATCTGACCTACCAATTCCCCTTGATAGATTAAGCACATGAGTTGCTTAAACAACAACAACCGACTGTCCTGAAGGATCCCTTTCCCTAAGGACATAATGCAACTTCTGGTTCAAAATATGCTGGGGGCACATCAAATGCTCCTGCCATTGATCAGTCTTATATCAATATGGTCCGATCACATACTTTGTTACAAACCAGAGCTAAAAATTATGAATCGAAGGCTTAGCAGAAAGACAAGCAAAATACCGAGACATCAGCCCCACTCTTAATTGAAAAACCGGTTGATACTATGCCTAAGATACCGAAAGGTGTCTTTAAAAATACATTTCATAACCCTAATGCAAGGGCTGCTTCAAACTATTCAGTTGTAGAATATTTATCCCAAACTCTTTGTGCAATGTCGGCCTTGGAAGTGCTTTAGAGTTGTCCTTCACAACGAGATGCACTCTTGGCAGCTACAGACAATATGGACTCCGTGAGGCTGTTGGATAAATTTAATCTTTCTGAAGTTAAAACAAACCTACCATACCATGTGGCCTTTTCTATTGATGTTTTCCATGGTAGAAAAACCATCGGATGAACGATGATTGATGAAGGTGCGTCCACATGTGTGATGCCGATCTCATGTTGGAAAGATTTGGGATCCCTTGAGTTGGTCCCATCAAATACTTTGTTGATTGCTTTCGACGGAAGGTATTTCCGTCCACATGGTATCTTGGCATATTTCGAAATAAAATTGGCAGGGAAAGCAGTCTTCATTGAAATCAAAGTAGTGGATGCTCCTTTGGACTACAATTTACTTCTGGGGATAAGTTGGACATATGCGATGTGCGCTATTCCATCATCTATTTTTTGTGTCCTTGTGTTCCCACATGAAGGAAAGTTGGTTAATGTTGATCAACTGACATTTACTCAGAAGGGCCGTTTGGAGACTACTAAGTCTACCATACCCTTGATTGATGATTCACGCCTGGAAAATGAAAGCTTGGGATCTAGGATGTACACATCGTTGATGGGAAATTTTGATATACTTGCTCCCATAAATTACTTAGGATCGACAAGTGTTGGATAGAATAGCTCTACAGTTGTAGATAAAAATAACCCGTGGGTCCTCCCTTCATGATAAGAACCTTACGTACCATTATCAATAGTAGAGGTAGCTTACCAAGCTATATTTGATGCTACTATTGATTCCATCACGACTCCTCTAGTCTCAGAAGAGTTAGATGAATCCTACTTTCCCGCATGGGAATAGAACTCTACATATTCTTATGATTCCTTAGATATGGTTTTGACATCTGACGAAGTCATTCTGAAATCCATGATTGGAGCTCAAAACATTTGTGAATACCTTCATCACAAGTCCTACTTTCTTCTGGAACTAGGCAAGATACAAAATTCCAAGTACCATGTGAGACTAGCGGAAGGTATTGATCTTCTCATTAATCCTTTGCCCAAGGAGGGGATTTTTTTGAGGGGAACACGACGACCATCTCCACCATGATCTCGATCAATATATCTGTGAAACCAAATGTTGTGGAAAATGTACATATTGGTGCAAACTGTTCTCCTGAAGAGATTTCCAACTACACTTCCTTATTTATGGAATTCCACGATGTCTTCACCCGGTGATACGAGGAAATGCCAAGCATCGATCCATCGATTGTGGAACATGAAATCCGAACTTATCCTAATGTCAAACCTGTTCGACAAAAGCTTAGACCTGTAAACCCGTGGAAAGTAGAAACCGTTAAGGTTGAAGTGGAAAAGTTGCAGAAAGTTAGTTTCATCTACTCGATCTCTCTGACGGAATGGGCATCCAATCTCGTTGCGGTGGATAAGAAACAAGGGACTATACACGTATGTGCAGATTTACGCGATTTAAACAAGGATTGTCCCAAAGACAATTACCCCATACCATTCATTGATCAAATCATTGATGCCTGTGCAGGTAGTGAGGTGTTTTAATTTATGGACGGTTTTTGGGCTACAATCAGATTCAGATTAAATCGGAAGACCAACACAAAACTCCCTTCATTTGTCCTTGGGGTACATTTGCATACAAAAAAATTCCTTTTGGCTTAAAAAATGCCACAACAACCTTTCAGCATGCATTGAACTTTGCTTTCCATGATATTAAGCATATTGTTGAACCATATTTAGATGATATGCCTGCCCATTCTCGAAAGAGGAAGGACCATCCAAATCATCTTCGCTTAATTTTTGAACGATGCAGACATTACAAGATCCGCTTAAATCCCCATAAGTGTGTCTTCTGCATCGAGTCGGGGTGATTACTCAGTTTCATAGTTTCGAATAAAGGTATAAGGGTCGATCCTTTAAAAGTTGAGGCGATTGTCAATCTGCCTCCTCCTTGATCCATTAGACAATTGCAAAGAAGCATGGAAAGTCTAAATTTCTTTGACGATTTATTGTAAACTATGCCAAGATCACCAAGGTTTTCATGCGCTTGCTTAAGCAAGACACCCCATTCATATGGGATGAAGCTACACAACAATCTTTCGAGGCATTGAAAAAGACACTACTATCGGCTCCTCTCTTGCGTCAGTCAGACTACACGAAGGAATTTATATTGTATCTAGCTGCATCTAAATCAACGATAGGTGTGGTGCTAGTCCAGGGAGAAGACGAGCTCCAGGAGCATATTTTCTATTATCTTAGTCACACTCTAGCGGGTCCTGAACTGGGATACTCTCATGTCGAGAAATTGGGTTTGGCGGCAGTTTATGTCATCCAGAGGTTGAGACACTATATTCTGCTAAGTACAACCACCGTGGTTGCAGATGGAAATCCTTTCCAATATGTTTTATCCCGATGAATAATCTGGAGAAAATTTAATAAATGGATTGCCATTCTCCAAGAGTTTGACCTCAATTTTCAGTCCTCTAAATCTAAGAAGTCCCTAGTGTTTGCGGAATTGATTTCAGAGTTCCCGACCGAAGAAAATGTAGTGATAGAAGATGAATCATTTCCGGATGAACACATCTTCTTAATTTCAACCTCTGATCCTTGGTACGAGGATATCCTAGTATATCTCCAGACTTTGAAATGTCCTACGACCTTCTCATGGGAAGATTGGCGAAAGATAAGATTAAATGCGAAAAACTACCTCATAATCGACGATACTTTATATAGATGAGGGGTAGATTCCATCTTGCGTCGGTGCCTCACCCATGAGGAGGCTGAGATTATCCTAAATGATTCTCACAATGGAGCATGTGGGGGTCATTTATTTGGTTTAGTAAAGACCCAAAATATCTTACGTGCCAGTTATTTCTATCCCACCATCTTCAAATATTGTGTGGAAGCAGTGAAACGCTATTATCCGTGTCATCTTTACACCAAGAAAATGTGGTCACACCCTACTCCTCATTTTCCCATCATTACGGTTGGGCCCTTGACCAAGTTGGGGGTGATTTCATGACCTACAACCTAGTGTCTGCTGGGGAGCACAAATATATCATTGTCACTGTTGACTACTTCACAAGGTGGGTAGAGGCAATGCCTACCTTTAAAGACGATGGTGAGACAATGGCGTATTTTGTTTTCAATCAGATTATTGCTAGGTTTGGCATCCCGAAGAATATTGTCACTGACCATGGCAGTCACTTCCAGAAAAGGATGATGATAGAATTGACCACTACTTTAGGTTTTAGGAAAGACCACTCGTATTCCTTTTACCTGCAAGAAAATGGAAATGTAGTAGCAGTCAGTAAAACTTTGAAAACCATTCTCAAGCCAACTATTAATGATAGTAGGTCAAACTGGCACATTATGCTATATCCGACGCTTTGGGAATACCGAACCGATGTTAATACTACCACAGGGTTTTCACCCTTCCAACTCGTTCACAGGGTGCAAAGCAGTCACACCAATTGAATGCGAGATACCATCCTTGAAAATTTCTATTCACGTACTTCCCACCACTACTGATATTGAGGAACGGTTGCTACATTTAGAGCATCTAGATGAGAAACACAGAGATGTGCTCAATACAAACGAGGAACACAAGAACCGAGTGAAAAATCAATATGACAAAGCCATAAAACCAAGGGTTTTCTCTAAAGGAGAGCTTGTTTTGGTCTGGGACCAAGACAAGGAACCCCTGGGGGTAGGCAAATTTAAATCCATGTGGTTAAGCTTGTACATTGTGTCAAAAGTTCTGAAGAAGGGAGCATACGAGTTAATAAATTACGATGGTAATAAGCTGTCGGAGCCTTGAAACAGGCTTTACCTGAAAAAGTATTACGCCTAGGCACTATGCTTTTTCTTGTATTATTATTGTATAGTTCTATAAATGGTCGTTACTGGTTAGTGTTTCTTACATAGTCTGGTGTTGTTTCAGATGTCTTTGTAGTGGTTCGTAGGGTCCGCTGATGGTTCCAATTGTCACACTTGCAATTTGGCTTCAACTGCCTCGGTCATTTATGCACCCACATGACAATTGGTTGCCTCAAGAGGCGCTTGCCTACGTCCTGCAACTAACAATGTAGCTGAGTATAGTGTTGTCCTTGAGCTTCTTTGTGATGATATTTCGCGTAGTATCACCTTCTTGTAAGTCAGTATTGAATCCCAGTTAGTAGTCTCTCAGTTCAATGGGGTTTACCAGGTGAGACACCCTACTTTATTACATTAGTTTTTAAGAATTAGGTTACTTGAAAGAAATTTTGAACACATTGCATATCAACATATTTCAAGGAATCAAAATACTATCACTGATGAATTTGTGAACTACATATTATATTGACATTTTTCACACACACTACAAAATTAAAATACACAGATACATTTGAGACACATGTAAATAACCAGGTAAATATATATATTTGTAAAAATATGTCCATATACATCAAGTTTGATTTGAAGATCCTGTCAATAAGTACATCCAAAATAAAAAATACGTTCAAAGTCCTTCATATGATAAAAAAATAAGGATGCTCCTCAGCCTCCTTGGCCGCAACTGTCTGCACAACTTACCGATAACACAATACAAGCGGGTCACCCTTTGGAGAAGGATTAACGAGGATGGAGGTACTCCTACGACATGCTGTTGCATAGCCATCGAAATCCTCTCCATCCTCAGTGTAGGAACATCGTCGATTAGCTTGGCCAAATTCCCCTCTACAACATGAAGCGTAGCTTCATATCCGCCACCGTCCACTAGTCAAACGAAGGTCCTTGGATGTCCATCTGGTCGGACAGGTCCTATATCTGCATATCATTAAAAATGCATTAGACTCAAATACTTATGTATATACAAATTTATGAACAAAATATCATAAAAATTAAATATTCAAAAAATTAAAAGACTTACCCATCATTCCCCATGCTTCCCCAGGAGGGAGAGTTAGCTCTAGATTGCCACGAAAGTCTAAGCTTGCATAGGGAAACTGCTCCAGTGTGGGCACCTATCGGCTCCACCATGAGTAAAATTCATCGTTGTAACCACTTTGGATTCCACCACCACCACCCTGGCAGAGGAATATACCCCCCAATTGCGTAATCCTAGGATCGTGGGGAGAGGGGGGTGGAAGTGTCACTGCAGGGATCAGTGCAGGTACACTCTCAAAAAAGAATGCAACTAGAATACTCTTCTTCCTCCCTCTCCTATAGTCTAAGAGTTGTTTTGTCATGATCGGGACTAATCCTAAACACCAGTCATACATCACTCCCTGTAGGAACTCCAAAAAAATACTCATATGAGTCCGCGCAACCAATTGTAAAGTGGATGGTCCTGCCACTGTGACAATAGTTCTCACAAGCACTTTCAGTGGGAAACTCGTGATCTGTGAGATCAGAATTTGGGTCCTCGATTTCTGAGTCCTAGGTATGTAGTAGGTGACGATGTAATCTTGTACAATGAGAGGGTCACCTCCTCGACCAATACCCTCCATGTTCATAGGTTCTCCCCAATGAGACAAACCCATGATAAAGTATATATCCTCCGCGGTAAGCTCCAAGGTCTCTCCTTGGAGGTGAAACATGCCCAGTTCATGGTTCCATAAGTGTACCAATGTTTCTAATAACTGAACTTGTGCCCTCATGTTTGATGTGCGGTATAATTTGAGTATTCCACACCTTCGTAGAAAATTTAAAGTCACAGGATCCCCCATTGCAAGCCGGTCCATGTCCTCATGTTCTCTCTCACGCCATTCTAGCACCATTTTTACCTACCCAATCATCAAAATTTCCATTAGATTTGTTAAAAACATCCTTTGCGCAGCAATCACAACTGTCCTTTGAGGACAACACTATCCATTCACGGGTTTCTCATGGACAACCTGCGATTATATCGCGAAATCACGACTTTAAAACGGGATACCCACGATTACTACACAATGCCCTTAAGGTAGGTTAAAAACCCAAAATAAAGCATAATTTAAAATAATCAAAGCATGAAAATGAAGAGGAGGGAGATGAGGTTCACTTGCAATTTACGGAATGGAGATCCGTCCACTAGATTGAGCACACCGATTGTTTGAAGTTGAGAGGTCAAATTGCCCAAATATGGTAAAAAACCAAATGTTATGTTTTTTCAAAATATTTCTTATATTTATAGTAAATTTTTTAAATTTTTACCCACTTTGCTATAGTTGAAGTCATTTTCCGCTGTATGAACTAACACTACATGTTTTTTCACCTAGGTTTTACAAGTCATGGACGAATTGAAGTATGTTTCCTTTGCATATAGGGTAGATTTGGTCCTCTTTGCATATTTTGCAGTTATACCTTATCCTCCATTGAACCTTAGGATCTCTTTGATATCCATGGACTGCGATGTATAGCCACTTCTCACCTCTCAAACATCGTTGTTCTTCCATGGTTAGGGCCTTGCTTACATGGGTGTCGAACATTCTTTCGTCATTTTTGGTACCCATGCCGCATTTGTGCTAGGTTACGAGAGCCTTTGTAGTTGTTTTTCATGTCAAAATGAACCTCATTTTGCATCTTTTACTGATCTGCTACTTTTTCGTATAAGGATCTCGCCCTATGGATTTATCTTCAAGCCCTGGTCTGACTCCTTAAAATTGACTAGATAGCCGAGTTGCTTGTTCTTTTAGACTCATTAAAGTAATTGAAGGGTCATCCACATCGGTGGTAGTTTACCCCTTTTTTGGACCATGTGGATTACTTACGAAAAATGAATACTCTATTTTCTTCGGAATCTAGAAGAGTATCTTCTGGTATAGATTTATCTCTTTTTCGGGTCTGGAGGACTAAACTTCAAAAAATGAACCTGTTCGGGCTTAGTTTTCTCTTTTTCATGCTCTGGACCTAAACATGAAAAAGATTCTGAGCGTTCTTTATGTCATTTTCATGCTCGTTAAACATTAGAACAACACATCGAGTTTATTGTTGTCAGTACCATTCTTGTAAATAAATGGAACTCTCCAAGTGGTCTTTCCTTCCTTCACACTTGTTAAACTATGACTATATGCTTTCTTTTGAAGAAGCGTTGGTTCAGTGATAGTTTACCCCTTTTTTCGGACCTTGTCGATTAAGTACAAAAAATGTATACCTTAGGTCTTTAGAAGCTAAGAGAGTTCTCCTTTGGATTGTTTTACACTTTTTCGGACTTGGGAGACTAAATTTATGAAAAAGCACCCCCCTAGAGTCTTCTTTGGAGTTTTCAGACTCTCAAAACTATGAAAGCATTGACGAGCATTTACTAATTCAGGCTTGTAAAATCCACATATTAGTGTCATACGTAAGCATTATTCTCTCTTTTCTTCAAAATTCTCAAAAATGAAGAAAGAATCAAGTTGACTTTCTTGGACTCGTTAAAACTTAACAAGAAAGGAAAGGAAAGGAAGAAAATTACTCTCTGGGTTATAAGTTTGTTGGCAGCATGTCATCCTTGAACAAAGCACTAGTTTGAACCTCCTGATACTCATGTTCCAGTTTTTCACTTCTCAGTTCAACTATCAGTTCGAGTCATTAATCCTCCACCTATCCTAAATACATGGGGAATTTGTTCATGTCTCCTACATGACAGATAAGTCTAGTTGTACCTATTGAAAGTCTAAAGCTGCCTTGGGTCATCTCTGTGTCGTGCTCAATGTTCAAGGATCTTTAATCCCTTGTCTGTCTATCCTGATCCCTATCACCTTAATTCCTGAGATAATCTTATGTATACCTTCCCTTATCTACTCTACCTGTTACTCATGTGACCTATTGAAGGATTCAGTGCCTTCCTTATTTATCTGTCAAATTATTTAATGGTTGAATGCCTGCAAGTTTATTTAGTACGTTGGTAACCCTAGAGACCCTAGGTTATAAGGTTGTATTCTCCTGAACAACAGAAATGGAGACTCCACTCGGGAGTCCAACCTGTTGTGGGTCCATTCTTTTGGATTCCTCACCAACTTTGCTCTGTTTGATCATGTGAGTGATTTGTTTGTTGTTTACCTTTAGTTTTCAGTGCTTTATGCTTAGAGTCCTTAGGTCATTTATTTTTCTCTTTGGAAAATTTTGACTACATTCGGGAGTTTCTTCGGTAACATTCGTGTATTGGATGTTGTATTCGCGGGTTGCTTCGATAACAGTCACAAATGGTATATGGCCTTCCTTAATGACAATCACTGATTTCATGTAGGTGTCTGTTAGTCTGCAACATTTTTTCTTGTTCCTTTCTTTCTTATCCTTTAGGTTCCTGATAGGGTTCTTATTTAGCATAGTACTGTAGCTTTGGGTGTATACATTTCACTGTGTGCTTGATTCAGTCAAGTATGTTTGAGTGAGTTTGGTCCAACTTCTTCATTTGTGAATGTGTTGGGTCCTTCCTGCTTGGATTCTTGGTCTGAGTGCTTGTGTCTTTTTGGTCACTGGTGCATGTCAGTCCTTTAGGGACACTGATATACTTGAGATTTCTTTTCTGGTAGTCTAAGTGAGTCATTATTGACATATTTTGGATCTATTAGTCTTTGTAAGTCAATAGTTCTGCCAAGTCTAGGGTTTGAGTCATATTCACCTGATTGGTTGAAGGTTGTTACTATAGGATCTGCCTGCTAACATTTACATTTATATGATCAGATTGTTTAATTTGATCTAAGTGCATTTAGTTGCATATAGTTTTTGAATTTTTTGAAAAATGAAAGATAAAAAACATTTTTGCTTTTTTGCATTAGGTTGCATTAGTTGTTTTTCTCACTATTTTTTTCAGAAAAAATCAAAATATTTTAAGTCTTGTAGTTTGTCATATTGTTTAAAAATTTCATTAGCTTTCATTTACGAAGAAAAAGAAAGGAAACAATTACTTTTTGTAGTTGCATTCATTTTAAATTTTTATAGATCATTTGCTTTCACTTTGTTGAGTCTATAACACCATTCATTCTCATTCCGCTACCATTGAGTAATACAACCCATTAAAAAGAACGTATAATTAAAATTTATTAGTAAGTTTCTTTTTATAGGTTCACACATCAACTAGCTTAGGGTGCTAGGTTTTTGGACTAGGAGATTTAAACTGTCCAAAATCACTCTGACTTCAAACGTAGTGGCCTATATTTAGGTAAATCCTCTTCTACAAGAGACAATCCAGAAAGCTTCTCTCACACAGGAGTTAAGCATGAGGTCGCGTGAGAGCTCGGTTGAGGAGATAACCCTCCACTTCTTTGTTCGATCGTTTAACATGATATTTATGCGTTTGGGGATCTTGTCAATACCACTTCTTGGGCCTCGTGAGGTTCCAATATTGATATGGTTTATGGCTTAGCTACCCTTCCCATGCATAATGATCAGGCTTGCGACTGTTTTGTCGGACTCTTGGTGTAGATTTGGTAGCCTTAGTCTCCAGACACTAGGATCTTACACAGGTGGTATTGGAAATCTATTTCCAGTACACCTAGGACGAACTTGGAAGGTAACCTCGGTAGACAATTTGGAAGGGTGGCTGGGTGATTCTAGTGCTTGTACCCAGAAACATCTTCACGAGACACCAAGTAACCATCCTTCGATCTTCACTTGTTGGACCTGGGCCCTAATCATCTCGGGATTTCCTTTGGAAGGTGTATCTTCTATTTGGTGTGTCTGTGTTAGGAAATTTTTAGTGTGTGCTGTTTGGCTTGTTTGTGTTTAGTTGGCCTTTAGGTGTGTGAGTCAAATTTATAGCTATGGAGGACCAACCTCTTCGTTGGTCCAGAAGGTTGAAAAAAATTCTCCATCTGTTACAGTGGAGCCTCCATCGCCACCTCAAAGGCAGAGCCTTGATACAGACGGTTTCTTTGAACCGATTGGTGTTAGCGAATTTCTTGGCGAACCAGAACTTAGGCTTAATTAGGAAGAAACATCAACAATAGAGATAGAAGACTTGCAGGATGACGAGTTTGCAAGAAAATTTAATTCACCTCTGACTGATCTGGACGATCCTGTGATAGTCCAGGTCCTCCCGTTTAGTTCACTTGGTTCTAATGTTCCTTTGAGCCGAGTTATGTCTATATCTAGAGAGGGTATGTCTACCCCAACTTCAGCCATTTTGGCTGGTGGAGTCTCACCTCCCCCGGTGAGTGCTCATAGACCTAGTGCATCTATTGCACCCCTTTCACCAAGTGCTTGAGTGGTTCAACCCTCAGCACCCTCCAATGTGGTAGGTCAGTCTAGTGGGGTGGTCACTAGTATTCCTAGTGCACCATTTTCTTCCCCTTATTTTATGTAAACTGCTCAAAGTGGTCCAAGTGAATCTACTTTTTTCGTCTAGGGTTTTCCTTGGAATGTAGGACATATTCCTCCATCCAATCCTTATGTAGGCCCTTCACCTGCATATGTGGGTATGTCGTCTAGAAACACAAATGATTTTGGTCATAACTTCCAGACACCTGGTCAGGTTTCGATCGCTACGTTCACGAGCTCTCCCTTTTTCACTGTTTAGTAGAGGGATTCTTGCTCCTGTGTTTCAAACTCCAATTTCGGCTGGAGCAGGTCAAACCACATATCATGCACCACAAACTAGTAATTCACTAGATTTCAGGTGGAATCCTTTCCAGAATGTTGCAAGTACATCACAATCGGTGGCTGGGGGAAACCCCACCTTTTCATTTTGGAGCTAAGGGGCAGGTCCTTCCACACCCCAAACTCCTTATTATCAAACCTCGGTTAGGAAAAAACTTCCTTTCCTAGCAATGTTAAACTTGCCATATTTGTCAAAGTTAATGAATGACCCCATGCAATACAATGTGGAATGGCCACATGCACCCATTAAACTACCCTCAAACATTCATAAGTTTGAAGGCAAAGCTGGTGAAGATCCAGGTGTGCACATTACCACTTTTCACCTTTGGTGCTCTTCGAACTCACTGAACGATGACTCCGTTTGATTGAGGCTCTTTCAGAGAACATTGACTCATGTGGCAGCGAAATGGTACATATAACTTCCCTCTACTGCATATGATAGTTTTCTGTATTTAGCGACTGTGTTCCTTAACCACTTTCAGCTTCCTGTCCGGTATGATACCGACACAGACTTGTTGTCAAATTTTTGACAAAACAAGGCCACACAGATTTCTGATCACATTCAGTAGTGGCGAAGACGAAAGAGGCTTATTAAAGACACTATACCCCCCTTAGTTTTTATTGGAGTGGTTATTAAAATATCTACTTCCTTACATCTCTAAGGATGTATCCACTTCAGGGGTGACTACAAAAGAAGAGGCAATCCTCAAGGCCCAACAGTTAGACTTGATATATGCTCAGTATGGGATTTTGTATGAAATTATCCTTGAGGTGCTGAGGTCCACAAATAAAAATGAGAAACTCAAGCTTGGAGCCCATGCCGACAGCGTGTTTGGTTCAGTTAGTTCTCCCACTGTAGAATCATTGGCCAAGCAACTCCATGAGTTGTCAGTGAAGCAATTTGCAGTGGAGGCAACCAAGGCTGCCACCCCCTCACCACAAAGTGTGAATGATTTTGCAAAGTCTTCTCAAAAGGGAAATCAACAACCCGGTGGGAAAAAGAAGAAAGGGAAGAAGGGTGAGGGTAACCAAAACAAGAAAAATCCCACAAACAATGCTGATGAAGGAAAAAAAATACAAGAAAATAGGTCAAGTTTCCTTGTAAGTTGTGCCAGGGAGATCACCTTACCTATCAATGCCCTCTAATGGAACAAGCAAATAAGCTGCTAAATAATCAACAACTGGATGCCCTAAAGGATCCTTTTCTCCAAGGACAGAATGCAGCTTCTGCTTCGAATATAGATGGGGGAACTTCTAGTGCTCCTACTGATCAAAATTATATCAACATGGTATGATCAAACAATTTCCTCCAAACAACAAATAAGAATTGTGAATCAGAGGGTCAAGAGAAGGGTAAGTCTACTGCTAAAACTTCAACCCCTCTCACTATTGAAAAAACAGTTGATCCAATGCCCAAGATACCGAAAGGTGTTTTTAAGAAAACATTTCACAACCCTAATGCTAGGGATGCTTCCAACTATTCCGTAGTTGAAGACTTAGCTCAAATTCCTTGTGCGGTTTCAGAATTGGAGGTGTTACAGAGTTGTCCTTCTCACAGGGATGCACTCTTAGCAGCCATAGGTAGCATGGATTCAACGAACTTGCTAGCAAAGTTTAATCTTTCCGATGTTAAAATACACTTGCGATACCATGTGGCTTTGTCAATTAATGTTGTCCATGGAGGTAAAACCATGGGACGAAAAATGGTTTACGAAGGTGATTCCATATGTGTAATGCCGATGTCTTGGTTGAAAGCCTTAGGTTCCCCAAAGCTAGTTCCATCGAACACTCTATTTCGTTTGCAAGATATCCTACCAGCTTTCGAAATAAAGTTGGTAGGGAAAGCAGTGTCTATTGAGGTAGAAGTGATCAATGCCCCGTTGGATTATAACCTGTTGTTGGGGAGAAGTTGGACTTACGCTATGTGTGCAATCCCCTCGGCCATTTTCCGAGTTGTAGTGTTTCCGCACGAAGGGAAGTTGCTTGCTGTTGACCAACTCGGTTTTACTCAGAAGGGTCGTTTGGAGACTAATGAGGCCACAATACCGTTGATAGATCAGTTAAAAACTAGCTAACGAGAGATTGGGGGTTGGAATATATGCATATTTGATGGGAACATTCGATATACAAGCCCCTATTAATTACCTAGGTTCTATGAGTGTATGGAATGTTAGACACACTGGGCACATAGAGAGGGGGGGTGAATTTGTGTGTGCAATATTTATTACTTTTTCAATTTTAACAATCAACAACTAATTCATCAATGCATTATTCTACCATTTACATAATCATTTCATGAACATCTAACACTTCATCATTTATAAATCATAAGCACCTGAATCATGGAGTCATAACAAGAACCATAACACAAAAGAACACAACACCATATGATTTTGTAATATTTTTGTATTTGTTTTGGAACGGCTGCAACCATGAGGTAAAATCAACACCTACTGATACAAAGAGCACCTACTCTTCATCTAGGACCCTTCTTGGTTTTCTTAGACCCCGCTAAGAAAGGTTTGAGGTATCCTAACCTCAAAAGCAAGACAAGCTTTCTTTTACAATTACAACTCACTGTCTCATTATGATCTGTTTGTCAATCTGTTGCTCAACCATCTCTGCTCATGCTCATCATCTGCTCATCAACGTTGCTCATCATCTGACAATCAACATCTGTTCATCTTCTCATCATTGCTCATCGGCAACTACTCTCATCATCTGCTCTACAACACAAGGATCATGCTAATTCAAGTGTATAGCATCACTAAGATCTGCCCATCATCTAGTTTTCTATCATCATCATCATCATCAACAAATCATCATTATCAATAGGTGCATCAAGCATGCATAATTAGGCATCATCATAGAACAAGGCACTCATCATCATGTACAAGTGTGCATATATGTCTGCTCCCATCATTATATCTTGTATCATTATCAAAGCATCGTCTACATAGCATGCATCAATATGGAATTATCATGCAACTTCACACTTCATAAATACACCATTGAGTATACCACTTTATCTTTCAAATATGTCATACTCAGGTTGTGTGTCAAGCTATCAGAGGACTGTTAGTAACCTCAGATTTCCAAAGAAGTCATTGTTGTAGATGACCTAGTTTGTCATCACAAATTGTAGCATTATCATCAACAAGGTCTATCACCATCCAACTCTGTATCATCATAGGTTATGAAACATAGTGTGTAAAGGTGCATCATCATCTTATATCCTCATCATCATACAGTGCATCATCAAGGTAGGCATCACATCATAGGGTTTGTTTTATCACATATCTTCACACATCACTTGTTTGTTAGTTGTGCATCATTACTACATAAACACATATAAACATCCCTTCATACCTTGACTGTATATCATTGAGCTGACTGTGTATACCTTGTCCCATGGACTATGCTGAGTAGAACTTCAACCAAACTGTGACTGTGCTCACACCTTGAAGCTTAGGCTGTTGAGATGACTTCCAATAATACTTGACTGTGTATATGGATCAAACTTGGATTGTTGGCTATCCTTCAAACTCATGACTGTTTACACCCACAGCTACTTCTGTTTAAACCATCACCAAGAGCTGTGTAGATGGTGGAAAGCCTTCAACCGAATGTAGGTCTATTTAAACAAGTTCAACCTTCACCATGTTCGTGACTATGGTAACCCTTGTCAAACTAGGTCTGCAAAAATATCCCATTTCGGACTGTATCTATTTTGGAAAATTCGAACTGTGCAACATAGGTTGACCTCAAGCAAGTCCCATATTGGAAAAACAAGAAAAATATTCTCTGTGCAAAACTGGGATTTTCCCTTCTGCTGCTACAAATTCGGGTCTACTCCTAGACCACTGAATTTTACAGACCAAAAATATTTCAGACTTAAAAAAATTGTGTCTGCTACTCCAAAACAAAATAGGACTGTATATACCCAAAAAGACTTTAAGTTAATGTTGCTGCTTTGCAAAAGGGCTGATGCTGGTACCACCAAAATTATCCCACAAATTCTTCATTGTGGCTGCCACCGAGTTATCCTTAGATTGTGTGTTAGGGCACACTTTTCCTTATTGCTGCTGCTCGAAATTGGACAGTCTTAACCCAAAAATTTTATAAAAAACCACCATAAAAATTTTGTCTTTTCTTTGCGGCTGCCTCAATCAATACGAAATTCCTCAGTGCTATCCGAAAATTCCACCCATAAAAAATGAAACTTGATAGGGTATTTATACTAGTTTCTCAAAAAACATTTGGAGCCGGCATGTAATTTTTTTTTAATTATTATTATTTTTTTATTGGAACCGACTTCAACAAGGTGAGGATGGTAATTTAATTTAAATTTTTTATTATTATTTTGACTTTGATTTGTCATCCAAACTTGTTACCATCTCAAATGGTCAACCTTGGAGTCAATAGGGCTTGTTATATGTATTTTCATTATTTTGTTATTTTGTATTAAAGGTTAACCTCCCAATCAAACCTCAAGGTCATCATATCATTATAAGAGTGTGTCTACAAGCCATGTCATCATCATGGGGTTGCATAGGGCTTCCCATGCCATGTGCAAGGTGCCATCATGGGCTTCAACATCAAGCTAATGTGTGTGGGTGATTTACCTCGTCAAGTGCAAGCAATGGTCATCAAGGTCTTTATAAAGATTCCATGACTTCATTAAGTCATTAATGACCACATCATCTTTGTCTAGCCATGTCAAGTGGGCTTCATGACCTTTGCAACAGCATCAGGGTCTTCATCATGGTTTCAAAGCATGTCAAAGACCATACATGGTCATCATCATCATATAAGAGCTTCATGACCCCAACAAGGGTTGCAAGGTCATCATGCCACTCCATGTGGGTTTAAGGAATTCTTAAGGGCTTCTTCATCAAGCATGGGGTTCAGGACCATCTCCAGGGTCTTCAACACCATCAATAGGGTCTTCAAAATCTTCAGGAAGGTGGTGGCATCAAGATCTAGTCTTGTGGGTACAAGGACCTTGTCAACTAGGTACAAGGTGCTTCAAGGCACAAACCCACTCTGTAAGGGGTCCAAGGCACTGCAAGGTACAAACCCACTCTGTGAGGGGTCCAAGGCACTGCAGGTGGGACTTGGTGGCATCAATGACATCCTGTGGGGCCACTACAAGTCCATGTTGGCATCAATGACAATTTCATCAACATGGAAGTTTATCACGACGATTGTCGATAGAGCTGATCCTTGGGTTCTTCCTTCCCGTCATGAACCTCAAGTTCCCTTATCGACAATGGAAGTAGCTTACCAAGTTGTTTTTAATGCCATTGCCGATTCCATTGCGACTCCTTCTACCTTCTCAGAGGAGTCGGATGAAACTTATCTGCCTGCTTGGGCAGAGAACTCTACGTATTCATATGATTGCTTGGATATGGTTTTTCCTTCGGACGAAGCCATTATGGAAGCTATGATTGGACGAGAAAAGACTTGTGAAGACCTTCACCATAAGTCCTTCTTTCTTCCAGAGTTGCGCAGAATTGAGAATCAAGAGTTCCATGTGAGATTGGCGGAGGGTGTTGATTCCCCGATTAATCATTTACCCAAGGAGGGAGTATTTGCTGAGGGGAATATGGCAAATATCTCTGCTACCATTCCAATCAACATCTTTGTAAACTTTAACATTGTTGAAAATGTGCATATTGGTGCAAACTGCTATGTGGAGGAGATTGCCATATATACTTCCTTGTTTACGGAATATCACGACGTCTTTTCCTAGTCATATGAGGAGATGCCAAGAATTGATCCATTTATTGCTAAACACGAAATCCTCACTTACCTTGATGCTAAACCTATTCGACATAAAGTTCGACTTATAAATTTGCGAAAAGCGGCAACCGTCAAGGCTGAAATGGAGAAATCGCTGAAAGCAGAGTTCATTTACCCAATTTCTTTGACGGAATGGGTATCCAATCCTGTTCCTGTTGATAAAAAACAAGGGACTATACGCATGTGCACAGAATTCCGTGACTTAAATAATTCGTGTCCCAAAGATAACTACCCCACGCCCTTCATCGATCAGATTATTGATGCTTGTGTGGGTAGCGAAATATTCTCTTTTATGGATGGTTTTTCTGGGTATAATCAAATTCAAATTAAGCCGGAAGACCAACATAAAATGACCTTCATCTGTCCTTGGGGGACCTTTGCGTACAAGAAAATGCTCTTCGGTTTGAAAAATATCGGAGCTACCTTCCAACGGGTAATGATTTTTTCCTTCCATGATATCAAGAATATTATCAAACCTTACTTGGATGATCTGCTTGCCCATTCTCGCAAGAGGAAGGACTATCCAGATCATCTTCGTATGATCTTTGAATGATGTAGACATTATAAGATACGCTTGAATCCCCACAAGTGTGTTTTCTGTGTAGAGTCGGGGAGTTTACTAGGGTTTATTGTGTCAAACAAAGGAATACAGGTGGATCCTTTGAAAGTCGAGGCTATTGTAAATATGCCGCCTCCTCATTCCATCAAGAAACTTCAGAGTCTGCAAGGGAAATCCAATTTCCTTTGGTTTTTCATAGTCAATTATGCCAAGAAAACTAAGGGTTTCATGCACTTGCTGAAGCAAGATACCCCATTCCTGTTGGATGAAACTGCACATCTCACTTTCGAGGCATTAAAGAAGGATTTACCGTCAGCTCCTTTACTACGTCCACCAGGTTGCACCAAATATTTTATATTGTATTTGGCTACGTCGAAGTCTACTATAGGAGTAATACTTGTTCAGGAAGACGACAAGCTCCAAGAGCATGTTGTCTATTACCTTAGTCGTGCATTAGCTGGTCCAGAACTTAGGTACTCCCACGTCGAGAAGTTGGCTTTAGCAATAGTCTATGTTGTTCAGAGGCTACATCACTACATCTTTCTAAGGACAACCACAGCGGTTGCAGATGTAAATCCGTTTCAGTATGTTTTGTCCCGATGCATAATCGAGGGCAAATTCAACAAGTGGATAGTCATTCTTCAAGAGTTTGACTTGGATTTTCAATCTGCTAAATCCAAAAAATCCTTAGTTTTTACAGAACTGATCTTGGAATTCCCTACGGAAGAGACTGTAGTGGTAGAAGAAGACCCATTCCCAGATGAGTATATATTTATGATTTCCACCTCTGATCCCCAGTACTGATATACCTTAGTATATCTCCATACTATTAAGTGTCTTGTGTCCTTCTCACGGGAAGATCGACATAAATTGCATGTCAATGCGAAAAACTACCCGATCATCGGTGATACCTTACATCGTCGAGGGGTAGATTCGATATTGCGTCGGTGCCTCATGCACGAGGAGGCTGAGCAAGTCCTAAATGATTCACATAGAGAAGCATGTGGGGGTCATTTATTTGGGTTAGCAACGACCCAAAATTTTTTACGTGCTGGTTATTTATGGCCCACTATCTTCAAAGATTATGTGGAAGATGTAAAGCGTTGTCATCCTCGTTAGCTTTATACCAGAAAGATGCAGTCACATCTGTTGAAATACTGAGAGGGGGGTGAATCAGTGTTTGTCCTTTTTAAAATTTTAATCAAAAGTAGGTTGCTGATCACTAATCACAGCACATCATCAATGTATATAAAAATAACGAGATGCACAGTACATAGTAGTTTTTTTAATGTGGAAACCCAAGTTCTGGGGGTAAAACCATGGAAGCCTTTTTAAAACTAGTTTTCTAGAAATAGCTGGAAGGAGGGAACAACCCCCTTATTATATATGCTTCAATTTTCTAGCTTCAACTGGAAGGAGGCTACGACCCCCTGATTTACAGGCTACGACCTGAAGGAAGCCGCCACTCCCTAGTTTTCTGGATTCAACCAGAAGGAGGCTACGACCTCCTTTCCTTGCCCCGTCCTGCCACCCTGATAAGAAGAAGATTGTCGAACCTATGGACCTGTCACATATCAAACTTTGCTGCTAATAACCTCTGCGCTCTGGTCACTGTCAAATCATCAAACATCAAGGTCTGAACATGTCATCATCAAGGTCTGTAACATAGGGTGTACATAATCATCAAGATCAACTCATATCATCATCATCATACAATTCATCATCAAGGAGATTGCTTTATCAACAAGGTCTGTGAAATATCAGTCTCTTGAACATGCCATCATAGGATATGCATCATCATGGAGTTTGCATCAATGTCATCAAGTATGAATCATCATCATCTAGTAAGTACTTTCTTCATCAAGTATGTGCAATCATCATCAACATGTAATATGTATGTAATAAGTACACATCATAGTGCATAGAACTATGTCATCACACCATAGCTTGCATGTTCATCTTTATATCATTCTCATCATAAAGACATGTGTCATCATCATGTACGTAAATGCACTACTGTACTTACTTCATACCTTTGTATTCATATCACTTTGCATACTATTGTACATACGGTATACTGCATATTCTTGTACATACTACTATATAAATTTTAAATTACTGTATGTACATACCATTATTGTATACTCACTACATCACTCTATACATCAATACATCACTAACAAACATACCTTGAACTGTGTAGTCAACCTCACTCCTGGGCTATGTATGTCCAAGATAAAAATCAAACGTTGTACCTCACTGCTGGTACAACTTATTTGTTCTAGGAAAAGAGTATTGCATAACCTTAAATTCTTTGCTGGCTGAAGATGAACTGTAGTGACTGAAATAGAAACAACAGTGAGCAGAAATTAAATATCAGTGCTTTATCTTGGCTGACTATTGATTTGGAAGGTTTGTGGTAACTCCAAGCGTCCCTAAATGCTGAGAATACCTTCAGGATGGAGATGTTCCTGACTGTAGCAGCTGGTAAAAAACACAGACCCTTATTTCTTGCCTGTAGCGACCTTCCTTGCTGCCTAGAATGACTGTGGATGTGCACAATGTGAGAATCAATGGTGAAGTGAACGACCAGAATTGACAAGTGAGATACTATAGGTGGGCATTAGTGATACTAAGTGTTTGCAACAGTTTGGAGTTTTCAATCTCCCCCCACGACTTGCTGTTCCCTTCCATAGTGGTGCGCCCTCCTCTATTTGCTGAATCTTCTTGTCCAACGAATATATTAAACCTTGGACTATTAATTAAACCTTTGTTGCTGCCCACGAATTTGGTTCTCTACCAGACTTTTTCAAGACTTGAACTGTTGTATTCACCCTCCAAAAATCGCAAACTGCCAGCAGCAACCTCAACCTCAACCTCTGCTACTATTCACTCCTTTAGTGAATTAAACCACAGTCCCAAAAGCTGATGTGTGATATTCATTGGATGACAAGTGTATATTTGTTCTAGAAACTATGAAAAAAAAGGAGGAAAACTCGATCTGTTGCTGTAAGACTGGACTTGTTCATGCTCAAAATAATTTTCGGTAGAAGAAGAACGAATCCCTCATACCACCGAAATTCCTTAGACAGATCGTTGATTTTTTCTCTATGGTTTAAACAAGTGAAAATATATTTATATAAGTCTTTGGAATAGTATGGGCCGACATCTTTAAAGGTTCCTTTTAGTTTTAATTAAATTTTAATTTAATTCACAAAGTTTATGTAGCCGACTTGTTTCATAAAAGTTTTCTCCATTTTATTATTATTATTATATATATATATATATATATATATATATATATATATATATATATATATATATATATATATATATATATATATATATATATATATTTTGGAATTTAGGGATTTATATAATCTAAAAATATTTTAACTTTTGTGGTAAAGGGCCTTTCCTTTGTCATTTATATAATCTATTAAATTAAAATATTTTAACATTTTAGTTGTAAAGGGTTTTGTCATGTTTAAATATTATAATTTAAATGATTTTTTTAATTGATTATAATTTAATTATATTTTAGTTATTTAAAGAAATACTTTATTAATATTTTAATTAAAGAGGATTGTATTCAATTTAAACTTGTTTTAAACACTTTAGATTAATTATTAATAGATGTTTTAACACTTTAACTTAATACTATTATAATTATGTTTTAATACTTATTAACCATGTGTAGTTTAAATTATTATTATTAATCATGTGTGCAATGGGCATTATTATGCAATATTAGTGTGTTGTTAGTGTTTTAAGAGCATAGGGTAGAGAGTAGGCTTAGGGACCAAGGGTGAGGGTTTTAGGGTGGTTTGTTAAGTTATTAGAGTTACCACAAGTAAAGATACATAACCATCAAGGTGTGGGGTGCCTAGGATTCTCTTAGGGTACCATGACCTTTATCAAATGTAATTGACCACTAAAAGGGTCATTTGGACTCTTGCAATTTTTTCAACCCACCAAAGAGACAATCTAGGGCAAAAGGGCATGGTTGTGGTACCGAGAAAACCAAGGAAACAACTGGGGAACCATCGAACTAAGTTAGGGGTACTTAAACACTCTACAGGGATTTTGGCAATGTCCCAAGGGCTCTGGGGGCTTCAGACTTGGGCTTGGACAAAGTCAAAAGGTCTCCTTAGACACTGACACTTACTCAACCCTCAGAGGCTCCTCAAGGAACACCAAGACACACTGACACACACCTGTTGGCATCAATGACAATTTAGTCAACAATCTCCCCCTTTGTCATTGATGACAACTCCAAAGCTCCCCCTTCAAACGAGCTTCCTTTGTCCACAAAACTCCCCCTTTGATCATGCTTCTTTTACCGACCCTGTTCAACTTTTTCTCCCCCTTTGTCATCAATGGAAAATGGTACTTCTGCCATGCTCCATTTGTCATATTGTAGTCTTGTTGAAGATAAATGAATTCAATTAGGAGTGAATATGACTCCCAATTTTTCTCTAAGGTACTCAAAAGTCTCTCTTGGGAGAGGCTCAGTAAAAATGTCTGCAGCCTGTTCTTTTGTCCCAATATATTCCAACTTGATATTCTTTTCTGTGACCTGTTCTCGAAGAAAATGAAACTTGATTGGAATGTACTTGGTCTTGGAATGCATAATTGGATTCTTGGAGATACTGATGGCACTCGTATTGTCACATAGAATAGGAATCGGTTCATTACATGTCATGTGTATGTCGTACAGGGTTTGCTTCATCCAAAGAATTTGAGTACAAGAAGCTGCTGCTGCTATATATTCTACTTCTGCGGTTGATAAGGACACTAAAGACTGCTTTTTGCTTGACCAAGATACCAGACAACTGCCTAAAAAAAAAGCTGTTCCACTAGTGCTTTTTCTATCATTAACACATCCTACCCAATCTACGTTTGAATAGGCTATCAATGTCAAATCGTTCCCTTTTGGATACCAAAGTCCAAAATCCAAAGTTCCTTTGAGATACCTGAAGATCCTTTTAACTGCTATAATGTGAGTTTCCTTTGGGGCAGATTGAAATCTTGCAACTTGTCCAATGGCTTGCATCACATCTGGTCTGGAGGCAGTTACATATAGTAGACTACCAAACATTGACCTATAGAGCCTTTGATCAACTTCCTTAGATTCATCGTCTTTGCTTAGCTTACAACCAGTGATCATAGGGGTACTCACAGGTTTACAGTCTTCCATCTGGAATTTCTTTAACATCTCCTTAATGTATTTTGTCTAGGTAATAAAAATGCTTTCTATTCTTTGAGATATCTGGAGTCCCAAGAAGAAGGTCAATTCACCGAGTAATGACATTTCAAACTCTTTTTGCATGTCCTTAGCAAATTGTTGACTCAGTGAATCATCATCACTTCCAAATATGATATCATCAACATAAACTTCAATGATGAGTATGTTTTCATTGTCTTGTTTGATGTACAAATTGCTAGCTGCACTTCCCCTCTTAAAGTTTTGTTGTAGTAAGTACTTGTCCAATCTGGAGTACCAAGCTCTTGGAGCTTGTTTTAGTCCATATAAGGCCCTTTTGAGCTTGCACACATAGCCCTCATTTTCTGAAAGTTGAAATCCTTCTGGTTGTTCGATGTAGACTTCTTCTTCCAATTCCCCATTTAGAAAAGTTGATTTTACGTCCATCTGATACACTTTGATGTCTTTGGAACAAGCGTAGGACAATATCATTTTGATAGCTTCCATTTTGGCTACTGGTGCATATGTTTCTTCAAAGTCTATTCCTTCGATCTGAGCAGAACAACATGATGATTGAGTTGACCACCATGCTAGGGTTTAGGAAAGATCATTCATCTTCCTTTTATCCTCAGGCGAATGGACAAGAAGAGGCGGTTAACAAAACCTTGAAAACCATTCTAAAGCGCACTATTAACGCAAGCAGGTCAAATTGGCACATCATGTTGTACCCTGCACTTTGGGCATACCAGGCTAATGTCAAGAATGCTACTGGTTTCTCACCGTTCCAACTCGTTCACAGGGTTGAAGCAGTCAATCCGGTTGAGTGTGAGATTCCATCCCTTAAGATTGCTATTCATGTGCTTCTCGACACTAAGGATCTGGAAAACATTTGCTTCACCTGGAGAATTTGGATGAAAAACGCAGAGATGCGTTGACTGCAAATGAGGTTCACAAGAATAGGGTCAAGAACTAATACGACAAAGCTATCAAACCAAGAGTTTTCTTTGAGGGAGAACTTGTTTTGCTCTGGGATCAAGACAAGGAACCCCTGGGGGTAGGCAAATTTAAGTCAATTATGTGGTTAGGTCCCTACGTTGTGTTGAAAGTTTTGAAAAATGGAGCTTATGAATTAACCGATTATGATGGAAATAAGTTGTCAGAGCCGAGGAATGGGATCTTGTATTATTATTGTATGTATTTTTATGTACAATATGTCATTAGCTGGTTAATATTTCTTATACAGTTTGTTGGTTGTTTCAGATGTCATCCGAGTGGTTCGTAGGTTTTGTTGATGGCGCTAGCCGCCATACTTGTAACCTGGCTTTAGCTGCCCGGGTTATCTATTCACCCACAGGACAACTAGTTGCCTCTGGTGGCGCCCTCTTAGGTCGTGCGACTAATAATGTAGCTGAATACAATGCAGTTATTGAGTTGTTATGGGATGCTACACTACGTGCCATTACTTGTATGGGAGTCAAACTTGACTCTCAACTCAATGGTGATTATCAGGTGCGAAATCGTAACTTGCTACATCAGTTTTTATGTGTTAGGTTACTTGAAAGAAACTTTGAATATATTTCATTCAATCACATTTCAAGAAATGAAACTTATTAAAGGAAATTTCAACTCAAAATGGGCCTTTTAACTTTGATTCAAATTCCATGTCATCATGTGTTAGCCAATGAAATTGCTTTAAATTTGAAATACCGTATAGGTCTTAAACACTTTTTTAATATAAATTTGGGGATAGGTATCATAAAAAAAACTACTTTTTTTGTTTGTATTTTCGACATATCTCCCAGTGTTTTTACTCAAATTTCGTTCGGGAGAGCTCGTTGGACGCGGAATTAAATTCTGCATCCAACGAGTATCCACTCGGCATACTTTTGACGAACCCCGCTACCCCAAAAACAAGAAATACCTGAAAAAATCATCACGTTTTTTCAGGTATTTCTTGTTTTTGGGGTAGCGGGGTCTGTCAAAAGTATGCCGAGTGGGTACTCGTTGGATGTGGAATTTAATTCCGCGTCCAACGAGCTCTCCCGATCGAAATTTGAGTAAAAACATGGGGATATATGTCAAAAATACAAACAAAAAAGTAGTTTTTTTCTTTTCTTCCTCTAAAATTAATAAATATTATTTTATTATTTTAACTATTATTTTATTAATTCTTTTTAGGAGGCCCATTTTGAGTTGAAATTTTCTCTAATGACAAAATTACTGATGCATATGCGAATTACATATTGGACTGGCACTTAACACACACATTGCAAAATAAATATAATAAACACATTTGAGACACATGTACATAACCATAAATATATATATGTAAAATATGTCCATATATATAGCGAGTTTTGATCTGAAGATTCTGTCACAAGTGTATCAATATACATAAAATGAGATCATAGTCTATATATGCCTAAGTCTAGGCCTGCTCCTCAACCTCCTCGGTTGCAGTTGCCTCTACAGCCTCCTTGTAATGAAGTATGGCTCTAGACACCCTTTTGAGAAGGTGTAACCAAGTTGACGAAACCCCAACAAGATACTCCTGCATGACCATTGGGATTTGATCCATTCGCAGTGTAGGGACATCTTGGATAAGCCTGGCCAGCTTCCCCTTAATCGCACGCAGTAAACTGTCGTCCCCACCACCCTGTACGGGCTGCACGAATGTCCTGGGATGCCCATTGGGGAGAACTGGTCCAACATCTGCATATAGAACATAAAGAAGGGTTAAACTCATATACATATGTATATATAATTTTATGAACAAAAATTTGAAAAATCAAATAATATAAAAAGGTAAAAAAATACCTATCTCTCCCCATGCTCCCCCTGGAGGGAGGATGAGTTCAGGGTCTCCTCGAAAATCTATTCCGGCATATGGAAACTGCTCGAGGGAAGACACCTGTCTATCCCACTAGGAATAGAAGTCGTCATCGTAGACACTTTGGATACCACCTCCGCCACCTTGACGGAGAAATATTCCCTCCCATCTCGTGAGTCTAGACTGACGGGGTGAGATTGGTGGTAAAGGTACTGTAGGGCTGAGGGTAGGAACCCTCTCGAAAAAAGAATGCCACTAAGATGATAACATAGCCAAAGTTCTTTCTTCGACCCCTCTTGCAATCAGAAAGTTGTTTTTTCATTATTGGGATCATCCCTGAACACCAGTCAAACAACGTACCCCACATACATTCCACTGCATCTCGCATGTGGGTCTGTGTGTCCAAGTGTAAAACAGGTGAAACAACAACCCTAGCTACTGTGCTTACCATCACTTTCAATGGGAAGCTAGTTATCTGTGAGATTGGGACCCATCAGAAGCTAGTTATTGTCTTTCTGGTACCCATGCCACAGTTGTGTTAGGTTTGCAGGAGCCTTCTTAGTTGTTTTTCAAGACAAAATGAACCTCATTGCATCTTTTTATTGAACTATACCCGATTATAATGATCCCTACACTTATGGAGTTTTCTTTAGGCCCTGGTTTGACTCCTCAAAACAGACTGGACTATCGAGTAAACTTGTTCGTTCAGACTCGTTAAGAATAAGTGAATGATTATCCACATTGGTGGTAAGTTATCTCTTTCTCGGACCATGTAGATTATTTACGCGAAAGGAACACTATTTTCTGCGGAATTGAGAAGAGTATCTTCAGGCACAGGTTTATTTCTTTTCCGGACCCGAAGGACTAAATTTACGGAAAAGGAACACCCGATATGAGCTTAGTTTTCTCTTTTTTGTGCTCTGGACCCAAACATCAAAAATATTTCGAGCGTACTTTATGTCTTTTCCAAGCTCGCAAAACCTAAAGAACAAAGCATCGAGTTTACTGTTGTAAGCCCCATTTCTCGTAATCAAATGGATCTTCCCAAGTGATCTTGTCTTCCTTCACACTCGTTGAACTTAGGCTATATGTTGCTTTTGAGGTGCGTCGGTTTGGTATTAGTTTACCCCTTTTTCGGACCTTGCTGACTAAGTACAAAAAATGTATACCTCAGTCCTCCGGGACCTAAGAGAGTTCTTCTATGGATTGTTTTATACTTTTCCGGCCTTAGGAGACTAAATTGTACGAAAAAGAACCCCCATAGAGTCTTCTTCGGAGCTTTCAGATTCTCAAAACTATGAAAACACCAATGAGCATCTACTAATTCGAGCTCATAAAATCCACGAATCAGTGCATATCAAGCATTATTCTCTCCCCTCTTCAAGCTTGTCAAAAATGAAGAGAGACTCGAGTTGACTTTCTTGGACTTGTTAAAACTTAACAAGAAAGATAAGGAATGATTTCTCTCTTTGGCTTATAAATAGTGGTAGCATGTCATCCTTGAACAAAGCACTCTCTTGACTTTTCGATATTCATGCCTTAGTTTACACTTCCAACTCAGCTATTACTTCGAGTTTTTACTCCTCCACTTGTCCTTTATACATGGAGAATATGATCATGTCTCCTACATGACAGATAAGTCTAGTTGTCATATCTGTAAGTCAAAAGCTTCCTTGGGTCATCTCTGTGTCGTGCTCCCTGTTCAAGGATCTGTACCTTTATCTGATCATCCTGATTCCCATCATTATCATCTTTGAGTATTTCTTGTGTCTACCTTCCCTCATCCAATCTCCTAGTCACTCTTGCGATCTTTTGAAGGATTCATTTCCTTCCTCCTCACATCACGGTTTCTCATTAGCATCTCCTGAAGATAGAGACCTAGAGTTTCAATGTTGGTACCTTAGGATTCACTACCCTTATTGGTGAACTCCTTTGCTTCAGTTGTCAACATCACTCGTTTACTAACATTCTGTTGATTTTCTTCCATGTTTGACTTCAGCTCATCTATTCACATGGTAGGGATTGTACTGGTTACTATGGATTTGGACGAAGACCTTAGGTTCATGCCTCTATAACCTAAGCTACGCAAGATTGTGTTATGTTCAACAACACTACTTCCATATTTTGAAGACTCATCATTGTATATTGTGGCTCTGATCCACCTTTGTAATATACATGGCCTTCCTGTCCGTATCATATGATGTAATCAAATACTATAAAGGAGCTAGTGTTCTTCTTTATTGAACATGGCATCCTCAAATATGATTTTGTAGATGACTTTGATATGTATGTTTCAAGTACCTCCCTGCAGTCTTGGTAACTGAGTTCTCCAAGAATAAATTTATAATGTATTTCAGCCATCGCTTCCCTCTAACCTCACACATTAGGGGGCATTTGTTATCTTGTGAAATGACACTTCTTCGTCTAAGTACTGGCACTCAATGTGTCGGTACACAAAAGGACAAAATGGATGGAAGTGGCCAAATCCCTATAGATTTGCATGCGCCTTCATATATTATCACCATGCCAAACTTACCTATTGTTTATAAATTGATTAGGGAGAATTCACGACTATCGCCATTGCAACCCGTGAATTATTCACGAGTATTGACATTACAATCCGCGAATACATGATTAGGGTTTGAACATGCGGGTTTCCCTTATAAAAGTCATGTATCACTCACGACCTGCTAGTATTAATAGTCACGAATGCTCTAATCCAAAATTTAAAAGAAAAACAAGTTTAGTTGAGGACAATTGGGCTCTTAATCATAACTATCCCAACTTCCCTAACCATCTCAACCTTTGTAACCTCTCTCTTTCCTTAAGTATAAATAGAGGGTAGGGGTTAAGGCTAAACAATCATCATTTCTAGAGCAAAGTTATGCTGGTGGATTGCCTTTGGAGATCTTGGAGTAGCAGAACTCAGTTTTCTTGGCTAGCAGAGGAGCACTTGTTACAGATACTGGTTGTAATCTTCCATCACTTGTTTATCAATAAAGAGAGTCTTTCTTCCAATTTGTGTCTTTGTACTCTTATGTATTATGATTTCTGAATTGTGTTGTTATTTCATTGCAAGCATATTATTTCATTAATCTTCTATATAATATATAAGATATTGCAGGAAATGTCTGACTCTTTGCAGGTGTTGAAGATTCCCTAGAAGTTGTTGGAGCAATTTGGATTGAAGAAGAAAGCTAGGATCAACCTCCATAAGCAAGGTACACCTAATTTCTTCCTTATTTCTCTGTCAAATTCTTTAATGGTTGAATGCCTGCAAGTTTATTTAGTACGTTGGTAACCCCAGAGACCCTTGGTTATAAGGTTGTATTCTCCTGAACAACAGTTCTTGGGGTGAATTCATAAATATCCCAAGAAGAGAAGATGGGGGGTTTGATTGTGTAATAGAGGGATCTTCACATAAGGGGTTTTCATAATAGAGAGACTAAGACCACCATGAGAGTGAATTTGACTCTAATGGAAGTATGCAAACTTGATGGTTGGCCATTGAATTCAATTGAGGCATTTTTTGTTCACTCTCCCTTTATATGCATCATAAGTTCCGTTGAAATTTTGATCAATGATCATTCTTTCTTATGGCAAGTATGTATCCCATTTTTTAAAATATACATGTTGTGAATGATGAAAAAGTGTTATTTGAAAAATGAATAAATTCCCAAAGAGAAATAATAAGAACATATTTATTTCTTTATTTTTAAGCATGCATTGTTAAATGCTCATAGTACATTGTTTTTTTCATTCTTTCAAAATGTTTATTTGATGAAAAAGTGTCGCTTAGAGAAAATCAAAGAAGTCTTTTAACAATGTTAAATTACGACATTGGAAAGGATTTGTTCATAATTTTAAGTGCAAGTAAGATGAAAGGAATTAATTCAATGTTGATAGTAATTTTTTACATCCTTCTTCCAATAAAAAAAAACACTTGAAATAATGACTATGCATCATCTTTAAGGCTAAAACTGGTAGTGAGGTTAAAAAGGTATGACTTATACTAAGGCTTAACTGTTGACAAGCCTTGGAAAAACTCCAAACTAGATTGATCATTTATTAAGTGTGAATGTCTTGTTTATACAAAGGAGAAGTGCCCTTTGGCCTTTAACTTCCAAAGGCATGTGTCTATTTATCTCAACAAGTGAATCTAGACTAGATGTTTTTATTATTTTACAAAAGGAACCATAATCCTTGCGGATTAGGTTTCCAACATCCCCCCTTAATTTGAAGGGGTGTTCTAAGCATCTTTCTGAACTTCTCAAGCTTTTATCTTCCAAGCGCTTTACTGAAGATGTCTGCAATTTTTCCATTTATGGAACAATGTCTCAAATGAATGGTTTTGGCCTATACATGATATCGAATCAGATGGTACTTTTTGTTAATATGCTTAGTTCGATCACGAAATTTGGGATTTTAGGCCAACTTGATTGTAAAAGTATTGTCAACCAGTAGAGTATATTAATACATTTCTCCTACAATTTTTCAAGTATCTTCTTGAGCCACACAGTCTCCTTTATTACTTCTGTAGCAACCACATATGTTGCCTCTGATGTGGAATCTATTGTAATAGACTATTTGTGTGATCTCTAGGAGACAAACGTTGATCCAAGATTCATGAGGTAGCTTGAAGTAGACACTCCATTCTCCTTATCGCCATCAAAGTTTAAATTAGAATATCCAATTAGTTTGAAGTCATCCACCTTAGAATATTTGAGTTCAAAGTCTCGAGTCCCCTTCAAGTATTTAAGGACTCTTTTTGCAGCAGATTAATGTCCTTCATGAGGTTCTTGCATGAACTTGGAAAGAATCCCAATAGTTAATTAAGTATTTGGTCTAGTGGTGGTAAGGAAGATAATACTCCCCACAAGTTGTCTATACTTGGCTGTTTCCCCAAATTCATTTCCTTCTTTTGATGTGAGCTCCAAACTCTACTCCATTGGAGTATAGAGATGGTTACAATTTGTCATGCCAAACCTATTCAACAACTCTCCAATGTACTTCTTATGGGAGATGAATATGTACTTTGAATTCTGACTCTCTTAAATTCCTAATCAGTAGTGTCATTGCCCCAGATCTTTCATCTCAAAACCTTTCTTTGATTCTTTCTTTATGAATGCAATGCAGTTTTCATTGTTCCATGTCATCAATAGATCATCTACATACACTACAAGATATACAATAGATCTTCCAATTTTCTTAACAAACAATGTTGTGTCATCAAGATTAAAGTGTTTGAAATTCAATTTCAGAATAGGCTTGATTAGCTTTTCGTACCATGCATGAGGCACTTGTTTCAAGCCATACAAAGGCTTGCTGAGTTTGCATACCTTTTGTTCTTGTCCATTCACAACAAAACCTTTCGGATGAGACATGAAAGCATTCTCTTTTAAGTCTCCATTCATGAACACAATCTTCACATCCATTTGATGAACTTTCCACCCATCCTTACAACCAAAGCTAATAGAGTACATATCATAGCCCATTTTGTTGTGGGGGAAAAGGTCTCCGCGTAGTCATTGCCTTCTTTCTATGAAAAACCTTTTGCCACAAGCCTCGTGTTATGCTTATCAAGCGAGCCATCTGATTTGTACTTGTTCTTAATGTAGACCCACTTATAGCCAATTGCTTTGGTTCCAAATGGAGGGTCCACCAACTTCCAAGTCCCAAGTCCTAGTTTTTATGAGAGCATCATAATCATTCTACATGGCTTCTTTCCACTCATCATGAGAAGCAACTTTTTCAAAGGATGTTGGTTCAAGGTGAGTAGATAAACACAATTCACAATCATATCAAACATCCATATCATCTACATCACCTAAATTTGAATCATCTACATCTCCTCCATCTTCTTGTCTTGGAAAACTTATGGTTCACATATTTTCGACTTCATCGGGATGAACACTTTCAATTGTCTTCATGACCCACTTTGGAACTTTATGTGAGGATCCAAGTTATCAATTGGGGGTGATTCATTCTCTTAAAGGTTCAATCTTCCAATCCTCTCAATCACACCATCCAATTGAATCTCTTGTAGTGGCAATAACTTTTTGATGCGGGGGAGATGGTGCTACAAAATCAAATTCTAAAGATTGATCCAAGATGGGGATCCCTTGTTTAAGACGTGGAATCTCATTATCAAATTCATGGAATATCCTTACATGGTAAATCTATCCAGAGAATCAAGATGTCATTTAATAGTCTTGTCATTTTTATCCATTTCAAGAAAAATGACATCTCTATAAAGTAAAAACTTTTATTTACCTTATCTCAAAGACTATTTTCCTTGGTGGTGTTTGAATACTACCCCAAGAAGATGCACTTTCGACTCCTTGCACCAAGCTTATTTGTTTGTTCCATCGGGTTTAAGGCATAATAGGTGGAACCAAAGACCCTAAGATATCTCATTGAAGGAATGCATCCATACAACATTTCATATGGAGTTTTGCTTCCAAGAGCATGAGATGGACTTGTGTTTCTCAAATAGACTGCACATAGAACTGCATCACCCCAAAACATCAATTTCACATTCTTGAAAAATAACATGGAGCATACCATATTCAAGAGTGCCTTATTCATTATTTCCGCTGCATCATTATGCTGAGGATTATATAGAATAGTGGTTTGATGCATAATCCCATGTTGATGAAGATTGTTTATGAATTCATTATAAGCGTATTCTTTTCCATTATCACTACAAAGAGTGTTAATATGTGATTGTGCTTCATTTTCAATCCATAAATGAAAATTGATGAATGCCAAATGCTTTAGACTTTTTCTTCAATAAATAAACCCAACATATCTTGGTGTAATCATTAATAAAAGTCATGAAATATTTATTGCAAGTTGTAGAAGCAACTTGTATGGGGCTACACAAGTTAGAGTGTCTCAACTCTAATTTTTTTTCTAATTTTTTACATGCTCTGGAATGTGAATCATGGAAAGGTTGCTTACTATGCTTGCCAAGAATACATGAATCACATTGTTTCAAATTTTTTGGAATGGTGGGAAAACTAGAGACACCATTCCTCGTCAACAGACAAAGACTATAATAATCGATGTGTCCATATCTAGCATGCCACAAAATACTGGATGACAATAGACCTTCTTCACACTGAGAGTGGTTTGCAACATTTCGAGCCCTTGCATATGTCCCTTTCTACTTCAATAGTCTCTCATCTTCCCATTAAGTCATGATGACTTGGTTGTCATAGTATTTCCTTATCTCAACTTGCCCATCAAATATGTGGATGGAATGGCTTTACTGCAGAATGTGCATAAGAGACATCATGTTTCTCTACAAGTCTAGAAGATAGAGAACATTAAGCAACACAAATTCAAGGAATCCAACCATTTTGAACCTAATGATGACGATTCCGAAGATAATGAAGAGGCATTGAGAAAATGCTTGCATACTAGTTGTTTTGAGGCCACAACTTGTGGTTAGGTTTTCTCAACCAAGCATATTGTGTCAACTTACCCTAGCTTCAACTATTAATGACAATGCAGTATTTGTCCCTCTCATAAGTCTTCAATTATGTACTCCATTTTCACAAGGGGTTCATAGGTCTTTTACACTACAAGCTAGACATGATTTTCTGCACCACTTTCACAACTCCTCATTCTATTGCCATGACCAAGGAATAATGGATGATAAATAACGTATAGAATAATGTCCTAGATGATGCTCAACACTCAAATCAACTTCCAAAACAGTATGCTTAATTGTGTCATGGTTTGAAATTGGTGCAACACCCTACCCCCTACCCTTCAAACAAAATTGACCAAGGAATGAAGAGTGAGTTACTCAACCATCATTCCTTCCTTTCAATCGACGAGGAATGCATGTAATATTGCACCAAGGATTCCAAAGGCACTCAATCTCCTATGGTTGGTTGAGTGACTCCATTCCTCTCACACCGGTCAACATATAATTGATACTTCTAAAATTACAAATAAAGGATGAGTATAGCCCAAATTCAATGTAGCACCATTTAAAATGTGTTAGTGATAACCATATTGATCTATTTTAAATTGGGGATTGCTTTTGGATTATGAATTTCTTTTCACTCTAAATCATAAAATTATGTGCTTTCAAGCTCACTGTGTTGCTTTGATTACCATGTGATCCAATACCCCCCCTCTCCATGTGTAACATGTGGCCTCATGCTAACATGGACAATATATGATACTATTGAAAACCTATTTAACTATAGTGGTATGATTTAGAGTCTTTAACTTGAACAACATTAGACCTTATCTTTAAGTCTTAATACACATAAGCATCTTTAAGTGGATAGATTTCAGAGTCTTTAAACTGAAGAACATTACACTTTCTCTTTTAAGTCTTAATCGGCATAAACATCTTTAAGTGAATAGGTTACAGGAAATATACTTCTATTTATTTTGGCTACTTTGTTTTAATTGTCTAATTGTCTAATGTTAATTGGTCAAGAATTTGCAATGATACGTAGACATCTTATTTGTATTAGCATATATTCTTTTATTTCTTTTTCAGTTCTCCCTAATAATGCTTTACCACTTTCAATGTTCACACATCTGTATGCTTTTAGTCACGTTGACCCATTATAACCACTAGTGTTATTTAAATAAACATAAAAAGGTTTTAAATGCAATCTAATATCTACAACACAACTTAGGTGGGACTCGGTAGAAAATATTTTCGATTTGTTTTTTTTCAGTCGTGTTACTTTATGTTACTCTAATATCGACAAGTACAACTTAGGTGGGACACTAGCTACGTAGAAAATAGTTTCAATTGGTTTTCTTCAGTTGTGTGACTTTATGTTACATCAATCATTAACTATGGTAAACTTTGTTTTGTCTAGTTTTGTCTACATACACAGATCTTGCAGAAGTTGAATATACAAGCAAAACTTCGGTGGGGCACTAGCCACGTAGAAAATAGTTTCACTTGGTTTTCTTCGGTTGTGTTACTTTATGTTACATCCATCATTAACTATGGGTAAACTTCTGTTTCGTCAAGTTTTGTCTACTTACACAGATCTTGCAGAAGTCGACTAAAAAAACATTTTATCATTTGCATTGCTACAATTATCTATAATAATGGGTGCAAATATTCATGGGCAACACCATAATCAAAATGATTGTCGCATTTTCAAACATCGCCACTACAATAACAGAATGCAATTCGGTTACACCAAACATTGTAAAGGGCATTTGTCTGAGAGTCAAAATTAATTTGAAATATCTCTCTTTTGAATTTAAACTCATAGTGAAGGTTGACCTGATTAATTAATAATTTCTCTCAAGAAGTGCGTGGCAGTAGTGAGCCGTCTTCATACTTACACTAGCTAACCATATACCAAAACTGACAATTCAAGAAAGGTGGAAGAGGCAGGCCATTTTTTAAAAGAGAGGTAGAGTTCTGTATGATGCCTACTAATGCATAAAAATACCAGTCCCCTCTTAACAACCATTCCCTTGACTATTATTACATTAAAAAATAGAATATCCTCTCTTTACCATTGAACTACCCAGTTACAATCAACCAATGGGTTCTGATTAAAAAAGAACTCAGATATATTGGTTTAATAAACCTTCCACACGTTGCTCCTATAACATTGCAACATTGTTGACTGTGTTCTATACAAGTTAGTTGTCAGAGATGTGAAGAACACCAACATACTTCTGTCACTTCTGAGAAACCATCCATCTAAGACTGAAAGCATGGTTGTAATCCATCTGGATCGTAGGTATAACTTCCAACACCTCTGGTAGTTTGCCAATGTGCTAGGTTACTTCTTTATCATTTCCAAGACAAAAGCTAAATATATTTTTTTGGTAGAGGCTCTTGCAACAATCCCAGATGTCTGAATATAATGACTACTGAATTTAATAAAATTGATAAAGATTCTTCACTGCTCCCCATATTTGTCAACTGAATTGGCCAAGAAACTGAAAATGAAACCATCAAGCTCTCCCTCAAGAACTGAATCAGGATCTGAAACTTCATAGTTTGTTCGCAAGTCTTTAACCATACGATATGGCTGCCTCAAATATGCATAATATGAAACATTGGGGGTGTTAACATAAAAGAACATGATTACATCAATTCAAACTTAGCACACAATACAATCAAATCTTACATGGAGGACATAAGAGCGGATCTGATTGCCCCATGTGATATCTGAAAGCGATTGTGTATGCTGAGAATTAGATTGTGCTTGCCGAGCCATTTCAAGCTGATCTAGTCGAGATTGAAGCACTGCCATTGCCATTTCCTTGTTTCGATGTTGAGACCTGTGAAAAGTTAATCTTTTCAGGTGAAGGTTCGAGACTTCAAATTAACATAAATAGTATTTAATGTGCAAGTTTGAGTTCAGCCTCATTCATCATGCTAATGATTAATTCGAAGGTGCACAAGAATACACAGCTGTACAAAGGCAACATATTGATCTTGGATGAGATTCAGTGGCATAGACAATCATACCTCACTAGAGGAGATAAGCCTAGCATGTCCCTTTCATTCAGTAGTAACACAAGTCCTCGTACATGGATGGGAAAACAAGTACATTTTTCTATAAGCAGTATAATCTACCATCCTTGTATTTTTATAGCCTATATTTTCTAAATCCATTTTTTACCATGTTACCTTTCTAAGTTTCTATCCTCAAGACTCACTATTGAGGAGCAAATAACCATAGATTTTATCTATAGCATATATGATTTTATGGCCACAAGCAGGGTAGATCTTAAAGCCAGATAAGCCTCCAATGCACAACTTTCAGATTCATTAATTGCTTTATGCCAAACAAATTAACCAGTTAAATGAATATACTACAAATAAAAAAGATAACTCAATATACAATAAATTGACAACAATCTATGAAAAGGATATTTCGGAGTTGTTTCCTTGATTCCTTTGCTTACTTCCACTGAACATGCATTAACATCATATATACGTCTTACTGGTTGTGTTGATAACTTGATTGACCAACACTATGCTATCTTAGATCACTTGAAAGTTAATATGCACCGGCTTGAATTAAATATGCCTAATGAAGTTGTATTATGGAGGGTGTGATTACTTGATGTGCAACAAGTGAGGCACCGGACATACTGAAGCATACAATATGGTTTTATTGAGAGATCGAGATAGTAGAAATTCTGAGATATATAAAATGTGCGCAATTATACATGCGACAAAAATGACAATATATAATGGAAAGAAGATATTGCATGCACAAAGCAATAATTCCAAGGAAAACTTAGAATATGCATCTATAAGCTCATGATCCCATATCTCTGGAGTCTGAAGACTCATTAAATCATGAATCCTTAGTTAATATGTAGCAAGTCATCTTCAAAAACTACCCAAGCCTAAGGTGTCCTGCCCACTCTCCAATTCTCATAAACAGGTGAATTTAATGTATTGGGGCATGTGTAGCTGATGATCCTTTAGAACCCCCTTTTTACTTATCCTTACAGAACTGTGCTCCCTAGTGTCTTATTTAAATTGCAAGGTTACCTCAGACCTGTGAGCATCCATGTGAAGTCCGTTGAAATGCATGCCCCTATTCATTGTCTTTGATTACATCAGCGCAAGCCAATGGGAGCTTTGGTCCCCCTCTCCTATATTTTGTGAAGGCTTGCTTTCTAAAGTTCCTGCCCCAAAGTCTCAAAGAAAAGGAAAGAAAGAAAACAAAAACCAGACTATCCTGGGCAATCAAATAAAACTCCTTCCAATGTGATTTACAACTTTCCACTGCTTATACCTGAGTTGGTAGCAACGATATCCACTACAGCATCTTTGTTAACTCCCGTGAATCACCAAATTGACAATGAGTTTACATTAATGAGTATACCCATGGTTCTTTCACCACCACCAGCTAACATGTCTTCCAATAGATTTCTGTTTAATGCAATCCATGTAAAATACTATAACTAGCTAATAAATGGCCTTGCAGCTCATATAGGCAAGGGCCAGCTTGCCAATATGATCAAAACTACTGGACTAATTGCTAGTTTTGATTGCAGTCAGAGTTAATACTCAGACTTAAAGGATTCAATAAAGAAGCACTGCCATATGAAGGTTTACATATTTCTCCAGAGGCATAAGTCAAATTCCCCACAAAGCACTTTATTGAATTGAATATCCAATTTGGCTTATTTGGCAGTTACAAATATGTTTTCTTTACGGTTAAGGTCTATATATTTTGAGATATAAGTAATGGTATTTCTAAATTCGATTTGATTTTCTATTTCTAGGAGATTGTATATATTTTTTGAAGTTCTGCATAAATTATAGATATATACAGAAGTGATCGGAATGAAAATGTATCCTCAAAATTTCAAATTCAAGATGTCAATATTTAATCCCTACTATTTGAAATCTATACAAGGCATTAATTATGATATCATATATAAAAGCTTCCCAACATTAAGGATATATTTTTGAACATTTCAGAAACCAAGTTAAACAGATGGAAACACTGAAATTTGAAAGGCGCGGAGCAATGGAAGTTTGAAACTTAATAATTTCAATATTATGCCTCTTAAAACAGTTGTACCTAAACAAGATGTTGAAAGGTATTATAATACTGCGGAGAAAGACCTTCACCAACCTTATGGTTGTTAGATTTTCATAAGTTTATAACAGTATATCTTAATTGCATTTATCAATAGGATCAATAGAAGATAGACAAAGCACATAACAATAACACGAGTATTTTTTAATCCCGGGAAACCCAAATGGGAGAAAACCCAGCAACCTTCGTCTAGAGATAATAATTCTGAGATCAATGTACAATGAAGAAAGAGAAAAGATGGAAGTATCTTCTAGAGATAGAAAACCCAAAAACATTCTTCTCCTTCAGTAGGTGTAAACTTCTCTCTCCCAAAAAATTGTGAACTTCACTTGAGTGACTATGTGTCCTAATGAGGAGCGCCTCCTATTTATACTAATTTTCCTCTAGGAAAATTACCGGGCCCGACTTCTCTTGGGGGAGCAATAAAAACCTTTTTATAATTTTATTTTATTTCTTTTATTGCTGGCTTTTCACCCCAGGGTTTACATTAGGGTTCATAAGATAGGTTACAATAGTTTCAACTCCCGTAGGAGGTACAAGGAGATACAATACAAGCATAATAGGAATAGCTTCTGAGGTTGCACAAATTCCAACACTCCGTCTCAACAAGGAAGGTATTCTTCGGTCTTCATCAACATCACGATCATTTGGGTTTCATCTGTACATCTATACTGTCTCTATCATCTCTAAACGTACTAAAGGTTGTCTTTAAGAAATGTTGTTATGAATTTGTTCTATCTGGTGTCTGAGAGAAAATATTCTGCTACCTGTTCGTATCTACTGCCGATGGAATGCTTCTATGCCTAACTAGAGATCCTGGATGAACACACGTGCACACCATCTACTACCTGTTTGTCTCATCTGCCGATGCGGTACTCCCATACTTGGCTGAGGACCTGAACGGGTAGAGGTACCTATGCAATCACACGACCATCTACTACCTGTCCGACTCATCTGCTGATGGGATTTCTCCCATACCTGGCTGAGCACCTGGACAAGCATAGGCACCTGTGTGAACCCGACCATCTACTACCTATCCGTCTCATTTGCTGATGGGATTTCTCCTATACCTGGCTGAGAACCTGGACGAGTAGAGGTACCTGGGAAAAGGTATGATAAATGTCTCTCAGTCATCTCTCCCTCTCAAGGAGGGATATGTTCTCTTCTACTCCAAGTCTTCCGCAAAAGTATCTGAACTTCACCCTAGGAAGAGACTTGGTGAAAACATCTGCAGTCTGGTCACCCGTCGGGATATATTGTAGCTGGACCGCACCTTTCTACACGATATCACGTATGAACTGATACCGAATCTCTATGTGCTTCGACTTGTCGTGAAATACAGGATTCACTAACATCTGCACACAACTTTGGTTATCATAGTGAATCACGAATGGCTCTGGAATCTGGCCAAACAAACTTGCAAGAAGTTTACGAAGCCAAACTGCTTCTCAGGTTGCTGAACTAGCAGCCATATACTCGGCCTCTGCAGTACTGAGAGCTACTTAGTTCTGCTTCCTACTGCACTAGGAAATTACTGCAAAACCCAGACTGAAACAACATATGGAAGTACTCTTTCTATCAGTAGTGCATCCGGCCCAATCTGAGTCTGTAAAACCTTGCAATTTCAAGTCACATGCTGAATCATATCGTAGACCATATCCCACAGTGCCACGTAAATATTTGAGCACATGTTTTGCAGCAATCCAGTGAATCTGCCTTGGTTCGCACATGAACTGACTGAGAGCATTCACAGCAAAACAAATATCTGGTCTGGTGTTCATCAAATACATCAAGGACCCAATCAGCTGGTGATACATGGTGGGATCAATCAAATTTGAATCTGAAGTAGAATCCCTCAGCTTCTTCAAGTTTGCATCCATCGAAGTAGCTATGGACTTCCAGTCCAACATTCTGAATCTCTTCAGTATATCTATGGTGTTTTTTTTCCTTGACTTAAGAAAATTTCCTTCTGCCTCTGCCATACTTCTAATCCCAAGAAGTAATGCATCAATCCAAGATCCTTCATTTAGAACTCAGAGGCAAGTTTCTTCTTACACCATATGATAAGTTTCTCATTTCCGGTGAGAAACAAGTCATCAACATATAGTACCAACATCAGTGGCTCATCATTTACAACCTTGTAGTAAGGTTAGGGTCTACATCACTCTTGATGAATCCCAGACTCACTGGGAATCCGTCTATTCGTCCATACCAAGCACAAGGTGATTGCTTGAGTCCTTATAAAGACTTTTTCAACTTCCATACGTGACACTCCTTTCCATGGACAACAAACCCTTTTGGTTGTTCAATATATACTTCTTTCTCAATAATACCATTGAGAAAGGATGTCTTGACATCCATCTGATGCAAGTTCCATCCCATACCTGAAGCAATAGCAATGATCGATTTGATGGAAGTATATCGAGCGATAGGAGCAAATGTTTGATCATAATCGACTCCCTCTTTCTGAGAGAATCCTCTGGCGAAAAATCTAGCCTTGTATTTTTCAATGCTTCCATCTACTCCATGTGGAGTTTCATGCTCTTCTGCATTCTGCAAAATCTGTTGTGCCCATCTAGGTCTTTTTTGGCTTATTGCCATATCTGTGGGAGCATCATTTGGCTCAACTGGATCAATGGAACTAATGGGTTCATTCCTTTCTTCAGACTCCCTCTTAATTTATGGAGGGGGAGATGATCTCATCTCTTCATCGTCATCGATCTCCATATCAGATTCTCTATCTTTTCGGATAGCCATTTCTTCTTCAAAGGTTACTTCTCGACTGATTTCGATTTGCCTCAATCTTGGGATGTATATTCTATAAGCCTTTGAAGACTTGCGGTATCCCACGAATGTTCCCTTCTTGCATGAAGGTTCTAACTTGGGCACATGAATGTAGACTGGAAAGTAATTATCCATCCTGGTGACAGCTAGGTTCATCAAGGATCCTTCAATTGTTTTGTTGAAATCACGACAGCAGTGTCGTCAGGTTTCTAGACTAGAATCCTTGTCTTTGAGGGATAACTTTCTCTGTCTCTTAGAAGTTAGTTGAGTAAATGTTGTTGAAGCAACAGATAGATCGACATCCGTAGAAGATGGTTAGCAATATTTCATAATCAATGTATTAACAAAATAACATAGGCAACTTTTGGTCAATGCTTCGACACAACACACATAAGGCCATTATTTGGATGCCTATGGTCTCCACTATAGCATACCATTACGAGTGTGTACTACTCCAAGTATGTTATAAGGAGTTGTCATCCTAGATGGGTTGAGCAACATGACATGCTATATAAACAATCATGTGTATAGCAAGTACTACATAAGCCTACTTGTTAACTACCCGAATTTAGAAATGTAGATCTTGTTGAATTTTAGCATTAGCATGATACTTCAAAAAATTTGTATACTAACTTTAAACAAATGACAAGTGTAGTAAAATAAGATTCATCACATCAACACAATGGACACAAGAGTTTTTCACTGGGGAAACCTTTAAAGGACAAAACCCCCAAAAAGCATTAGTAGCTCATCTCGTAAATGAGATGACTTAAATTCTTCAAAAAGTTCCACAAACCCCAATAGGGTTAAACACAAAAACAAAAGATCAATTTTCCAAATTATATCACAAATACCCAATTCAGACTTTTTAGGAATTTGGGCTTTTCCTCTCTCCTGCCCAAAAATTGCAGGCTACCCAAAAATTCTGTTTGCTGGCCAGATCTGAATTTTTCTTGCTACCCGACTGTACCCTGCTTGCTGCCTGTCCGTACATCTTTGTCTGCACTTGTCTGTATGACCTAATCTTCCTGTGGCCTTGCCCGATAGCTTCCTTTGCTGCCCGCTGCCCTGATTTGACTGTCTGCTGCCCGACAGCTTACCCGGCTGTTGCCCAAAGGGCTAGCAGCTAGCTTGTGCTCTTTTTGGGCCGGCCCGTGGGCTGCCCTAAGTGTCTATGCAGACTCGGTCTGCTACAGAACCCTCACTAGTATGCCTACACGCTGCCTGGAGGGTCTGTTAGACCACGACAGCCCTCACGGGTCTGCCCTATGGCTACCAGAGGGTTGGCCGTGAGCCAAACCCTCACGGGTAAGCCTGTAGTAGGCTGCCCGAGGTGAAAAGAAGGAGGGTTAAACCTTCAACGCTGCCCACAGAAGAAAAATCGGGCAGCCCATGAAGAAGGGTGAGGTTGCCCATGGAGGTAGTGGATCTGCCCGGTGAGAAGATGAAGTTGCCCAGAGGAAAATAAGGCTTCCTGAGAAACTTGCTGCTGAGGGTTTAATGAAGACACCCTTAAAAAATGGAAGAAACCCTAGCTGAGGGTTTTGCTTCTTCAACCTGTGAGATCTTCAGAATAGCAGCTGTACCTGTGAGAGCAAGTGTGTGTGTAATAATGAATTGGCTTGAACTTCTTTTATATCCTTGAGTCACCTGTAAGTGGACCAAAATTAGAAAGAACAAAATAATATTATTTTATTCTTTTCTAATTTTCACTTTTACCGTTTACCTTTCTGTAGTCTAAAAGGTCCTTTATGTATTTTTGACTTTTACCAAAATACCTTATGTATTTTTGACTTCAACTTGTGGTCTCTTTTCCTATGGTCCAAAAGTCCTTAAGTATTTTTGACTTTTGCTTTTATCCTTTATCCAAGTGCCCTCTATGGTCATCACATGTGGTCTTTTAATTCCATTCAAAGTACATCATCATAAACCAAGAGAGTTACTAATGCTTTTATCTCACACTCTGTGTGACACCAAGATCAAGTACTAGGGTATCTTAACTAAGGGTAGCTAAGCCTTGGAGAAGACCACAAGCCCATTGATCAAGGGTCAGAGTGTCACACATGCCTAGACCAAGTCTAGGGCTTATAGTGCCTTCCTGGTAACATACCAGGTGCCTCAGCCATAGGCTGCATAATTTGACCCTAGGTCATATACTTGGTGACAAACCAAGCGCCTTCATTCTCCAAGAGAATGGCTACTCAGAACTACCCTGAGTCTACCAGTACTAGACTGGTCCACATCGTGGTCCTAGACCAGATGTCTACCATTCAAGAGAATGGTCACTCAACACTGGGTTGAGTCTACTTAGGGTAGAGCTGGGTCCATATCATGGTCAAGGACCAGATATCTACCATTCAACAGAATGGTCACTCAACACTGGGTTGAGTCCACACTGTGGTCCCGGACTAGGTGTCCCCATTCTCCTAATGAATGGCTCTCGATGCTGCTCAAAAAAATCAACACTCCCTCTCAGCGAGAAAGGCATTCTCTGCCATACCAAGCTTATCATGAAAGTACACGAACTTTGATGTTGATAGAGGCTTGGTCAAGATATTTGCATTCTATTCATCCGTACGAATGTATTGCAACTTCAGAGCACCTCTATGCACTAGGTCTCTGATGAAATGATACCTCATTTCAATGTGTTTCGATCTATCATGAAACACTGGGTTCTCCGAAAGATTTATGCAACTCTAATTATCGCAATGGATGATCGTTGAGTCAAGCTTTCCCCCGAACAGATCAAATATTAGTTTTCTGAGCCAAACTGCTTCCTTGCAGGCATCACTTGCAGCAATATACTCTGCCTCAGCTGTACTCTGAGCTATAGAACCCTACTTCTTGCTGGAGCAAGAGATCATTGCTGATCCCATAGTGAAGCAATGACTAGAGGTACTTTTCCGGTCAATTGCACTGCCAGCCCAATCTGAATTTGTATATCCAAATAACAATACTCCACTGCTAGAAGTATACTTGAGCCCATAAGTGATAGAACCTCGCACATATATGAGTATATGTTTGGCAGCTACCAAGTATATGTGCTTCGGATTGGACATGAACTGACTCAGTGCATTCACTGTGTAACAGATGTCTAGTCTTGTATGCACGAGATACATCAAGGAACCAATAAGCTGTCTGTATAGAGTAGAGTCCACACTATGTGAACTGGTGGTTGAGATCCGCAACTTTGTCAAGTTGGTAGTCATTGGTACGCTCATGGACTTGCAGTCCTGCATCCCAAATCTCTGCAAGATATCCACTGCATACTTTCCTTGTGTCAGAAAAATCTCGCCTGGCTTTTGCCAAACCTCTAAGCCAAGGAAGTAATGCATCAATCCGAGATCTTTCATCTCGAATTCATAGGTAAGCTCCCTCTTACACTGATCTATCAACTGTTCATCACCTATAAGAAACAAGTCATCTACATATAGAACAAGTATCAAGACATGATTATGAACAACCTTAAAGTACAAGTTAGAATCAGTTGTACTTTTGGAGAACTCCAAGCTATGGAGAAATCCATCCATCCTGGCATACTAGACTCTCGGAGCCTGTTTCAGTCCATCTGATGAAAAAGGTAGCCTTTACATCCATCTGATGTAACTTCCATCCAAATACTGCAACAAGTGAAATGATGGTTCTAATGGTAGTATACTTGGAAACAAGAGAAAATGTCTCATCATAGTCAATGCCTTCTTTCTGAGTGAAGCCACGAGCTACGAATCTGGCTTTATACTTCTCCACACTACCATTAGCAGCATGCTTGATCTTGTAAAGCCATCTGGAAGTCACTACTGACTTTCTTGTAGGTTTGGGAACAACTTCCCACACATCATTCTTTATGATTGAACTGTACTCTACAACCATGGCATCAACCCATACTTGTTTACTTGCTGCTTCTTTGTATGATGAAGGTTCTGCACTGATAAGCTGGCTCATAAGACTAGAGTACTTCCGTGGTCTTATGCTTTCTCTAAAAGTCTCGGGAGGAGCTTTATGCTTCTTGCCTTCTTGCATCGTCTCTTGGTACTAAGCATGTCTCCTTTTGGAGGGAGGAACTTCAAGTAGTTCTTCTTGTGGACTTTCAGTGTTCTCAGGTACATCTGGAATTTGATCCTCAAATTCCTCTTCCTCCCTTTGAATTTCTGAATCTGGAAACTCAAATGGAGAAACTTTATCTTCCTTTGAAAGCTCTAGTGTTTTACGAAACACAACTTCCTCATGGAAGATCACATCTCTGTTGACCTCAATGTGCCTTTGTCCCAATATATATACTCGATAAGCCTTCGAGCAATCACTGTACCCAACAAATATACCTTTCTTACCGGAGGGCTCTAGCTTGGCCCTCTTTTCTTTTGGCACATGGACATACACAAGAGTGCCAAAAATCCTCATGTGGTCAACTGCAGGTTTCTTCTTGGTGAAGACTTCTTTTGGAGTCTTCTCCCCCAAGATAGCATGAGGGCTTCTGTTCTGAATATACACAGCAGTACCTGTGGCTTCAGCCCACAAGGATAAAGGAAGATCTAGATCGGTGATCATAGCTTTAGCAGCTTCACAGATCGTTCTATTCTTCCTTTCTGCAACCCCATTCTGCTGAGGGTTGTAAGGCACTGTCAACTCTTTCTTGATTCCTGCTTCCCGACAAAAATCATCAAACTCATTAGATTCATACTCACCTCCGTTATCTGATCTCAAGATACGGATGTGTCTGCCAGTCTAATTTTCAATTAGTGCCTTGAACTCTTTGAACATGTCAAAGGTTTCACTCTTGGCCTTGAGGAAGTAAATCCATGACTTCCGAGAGTAATCATCAATAAACAAGACATAATATAAACACCCACTCAAGGAGGGTGAAGACATAGGCCCACAAATGTTAGAATGAATTAAATCCAAAATACCTTTAGATCTATTGTTGCTTCTGGGAAAGGATTTCTTAGTGTTCTTACCTAGAGCACATCCTTTACAGATTCCTGATGTGTCCCTTTACTGTGTTTTTACATGCTAAGTTTTGATACCATGTTGAATTTTAGCATTAGCATGATACTTAAAAAAATTTGCAAACTAACTTTAAACAAATGACAAGTGTAGGAAAATAACATTCATCACATCAACACAATGGACACAAGAGTTTTTCACTGGGAAACCTTTAAAGGGAAAAAACCCCAAAAAGCATTAGTAGCTCATCTCGTAAATGAGATGACTTAAATTCTTCAAAAAGTCCCACAAACCTCAATAGGGTTAACCACAAAAACAGAAGATCAATTTTCCAAATTACATAAAAAATGCCCATTCAGACTTTTCAGGAATTAAGGCTTTTCTCTCTCCTTTCCAAAAATTCTGTCTACTACCTAGATCTGAATTTTTCTTGTTGCCCGACTGTACCTTGCTTATTGCTCATTTGTACTTTGTCTGCACTTGTCCATACGGCTTGATCTGCCCGACAGCTTCCTCTTCTGCCCACTGCCCAGATCTGACTGTCTGCTGCCCAACAGCTTACCCAGATGCCCTGTGTGGTAACTATGCTGCTGAATTTTTCTTGTTGCCCGACTGTACCTTGCTTGTTGCTCATTTGTACTTTGTCTGCACTTGTCCATACGGCTTGATCTGCCCGACAGCTTCCTCTTCTGCCCACTGCCCAGATCTGACTGTCTGCTGCCCAACAGCTTACCCAGATGCCCTGTGTGGTAACTATGCTGCTGCCCGAAGGGCTAGCAGCTAGCTGTGCCCTTTTTGGGCCAGCCCATGGGATGCCCTAAGGGTTTGTGTAGACTCGGTCTGCTATAGAACCCTCACGGGTATTCCTACAAGCTGCCCGGAGGGTCTGTTAGGCCACGGTAGCCCTCATGGGTCTGCCCTGTGGCTCCTTGAGGGTTGGCTGTAAGCCAAACCCTCATGTGTAAGCCTGTAGCAGGTTGCTCGAGGGTGCCAAGAGGACATTGCCCTCTAGTGGCCTGCCCACGGTGAAAAGAAGGAGGGTTAAACCCTCAACGCTGCCACAGAAGAAAAATCTGGTAGCCTGTGGAGGTAATGGATCTGCCTGGTGAGAAGATGAAGTTGCCCGGAGGAAAATAAGGCTTCCTAAGAAACTTGTTGCTGAGGGTTTGATGAAGACACCATTAAAAAATAGAAGAAACCCTAGCTGGGGGTTTTGCTTCTTCAACCTGTGAGATCTTCAGAATAGCAGTTGTACCTATGAGAGCAAGTGTGTGTGTAATAATGAATTGGCTTGATCTTCTTTTATGTCCTTGAGTCACCTGTAAGTGGACCAAAATTAGAAAGAACAAAATAATATTATTTTATTCTTTTCTAATTTTCACTTTTACCTTTTACCTTTCTGTAGTCTAAAAGGTCCTTTATGTATTTTTGACTTTTACCAAAAGTCCTTATATTTTTTACTTTCACCCATGGTCTCTTTTCTTGTGGTCCAAAAGTCCTTATGTATTTTTGACTTTTGCTTTTAGCCTTTTTCCAAGTGCCCGATGTGGTCATCAACTATGGTCTTTCAATTCCATTCAAAGTACATAATCATAAACTAAGAGAGTTACTAATGCTTTTATCTCACACTCTGTGTGACACCAAGATCAGGTACTAGGGTAGCTAAGCCTTGGAAAAGAACACAAGCCCATTGATCAAGGGTGAGAGTGTCACACATGCCTAGACCAAATCGGGGGCTTATAGTTCCTTCCTAGTAACAGACCAAGTGCCTCAGCGATAGGTTGCATTATTTGACCCATTGATCAAGGGTGAGAGTGTCACACATGCCTAGACCAAATCGGGGGCTTATAGTTCCTTCCTAGTAACAGACCAAGTGCCTCAGCGATAGGTTGCATTATTTGACCCTAGGTCAAATACTTGGTAACAGACCAAGCACCTCCGTTCTCCAAGAGAATGGCTACTTAGAACTAAGCTGAGTCTACCAGTACTAGACTGGTACACATCATGGCCCCGGACCATATGTCTACCATTCAAGAGAATGGTCATTCAACATTGGGTTGAGTCTACCCAAGGCAGAGCTAGGTCCATATCATGGTCAAGGACCAGATATCTACCATTCAACAGAATGGTCACTCAACACTGGGTTGAGTCCACACCGTGGTCCCAGACCAGGTGTCCCCATTCTCCTAAGAGAATGGCTCTCGATGCTGCTCAGAAAAATCAAGATCTATAAAAAACATATTAAAAAACATCCAGATCTAATCTACTAGAGCATGTAAAATCAAATAATTATCTTTTGTAGTTTTGTGAGTGGGCTCCCACTGTCAGAGTCCACTGATCTTCATATGCTTGCTTGACGATCATCACATTCTGGATCTTCATATCATTTCTTAGAAGAACTCCGAGCTATCATCATTCCTTGGATCCTTGTGAGGAGGGTCTTCTTCTACATCAACAGTTGAAGCTTCATGCTTCCTTTTGTTTGAACTTCGACAACTACTGGCATAATGACCTTATTTCTTGCACCTGTAGCACTGTATCTGAGATACATCCTTCTTCTCTTGTTTCTTCTGATCTGGGGGAGGACTTGATCTCTTATCTAGGTGCTTGTGATTGAAGGCTTCCTTCCCCTTCCCTTTCCTTTCTTGGCATGAGATACAAATGCTTGATTTTCCTCAGGTTGAACACCATGAAGTCTTTGGCATGTTGTTATTCTCGTCTCTTCCTGAGTGCATTCTGCCCATAGCTTATCAAATTTGGGCAGCTTGGTTCGACCACTTATAGTTTGGATGAACGACTCCCAAGATGGTGGGAGACCATTTAAGGTGGTCATAACAAGATCCTTTTCTTCAAGATTGTCTCCACTGGACTTTAGCTTGTCCCAGAGCTCGGTGATCCTCATGAAATATGAGACAATATTCTCGGACTTCGTCATCTTCATATTCGACAGTTTATTCCTTAATGTGAGAGTCACATTGATGCTACTGTGTTCAAATAACTTCTTTAAGGTTTTGAAAATCTTCCTCGTTGTCGTCTTTTTTGAGATCTGAGGAACCAAGTGGTCTCTAACTGAGTCCACCAAAATCTTTCTTGCTTTGGCATCATTCTTCTTCCAGCGAGGTTTGTCTTCTTCGGCTTCTAGTTCTGGGACCTTTGCATTTACACACTGTAATAGGTCATTTTTTCTAGTAGAAGAAGAACCCTAGAATTCCAGGGGATGAAGTTGGAAGCCCCTTCATACTGATCATCTTGACTACAGATCTGGATCTGAAACCCTAGCAGAGACTAGGTCGAAACTAAAGGTTGGAGTTTTGGAAAACTAACTCCACAGATAAATGCGCCCTAGAGAGGCGAGCTGAGTAGAGGTAGAGTCAAGCCAAAATTGTGGAGGGAGTAGGTCAAAAACTGAAACCCTAATTTTTGTTGCAGATATAGAATTAGGTCAAAAATTGAAAATTCTCAGAATTGAATTATGTCTTCACCAAAAGATGCGCCCTCCTTAAAGCGAAATTCCCAAGGCTCTTTTTCTGCCAAAAGGTTGAGTGAAAACCTTGAAAGATGAAACCCTAGTTCTGACAGGTTTCTGATAGAGTTCCGACAATGGCTTCTTCTAGAACTACTCTGATACCATGTTAGATTTTCATAAGATTATAGCAGTATATCTTAATTGCATTTATCAATAGGATCACTAGAAGATGGACAAAGCACAAAACAATAACACAAGTATTTTTCTATCCTGGGAAACCCAAATGGGAGAAAACCTAACAACCTTCGTCTAGAAATAATAATTTTGAGATTAGTGTACAATGAAGAAAGAGAAAAGTGGAAGTATCTTCCAAAAATAGAAACCCCAAAAACAATCTTCTTCAATAGGTGCAAACTTCTCTCTCCCAAAAAACTGCGAACTTCACTTGAGTGACTGTGTCCTAATGAGGAGGGGCGACTTCTCTTGGGGGAGCAATAAAAACCTTTTTATAATTTTATTTTGTTTCTTTTAATGCTGGCTTTTCACCCCAGGGTTTACATTAGGGCTTGTAAGATAGGTTACAACAATTTCAACTCTCGTAGGAGGTACAAGGAGATACAATACAAGCATAATAAGAATAGCTTCTGAAGTTGCGCAAATTCCAACAATGGTTTAGCATTAAGAAATAAAATCAATCAACAATGAGATCAGAATTGTTAGACAAATAATCCTCTACCTAGCTACCTAGACCTTGACTTGTTGACTCTAGTGGGCCAAACCCCACCCAAATTGACCACTTGACTCAACCCTATGTTGAATTCCTAGATTTGGGGGCACAATCCTTGATTTAAGGAAGTGTTCCCTGATTTTAGGAGTGACCGAGTCTGTAACTGGTTGAGGACTAGATGTGCTCCACTAATCTAGATCCTAACTGACCCTAACTAGTCCTAACAAACCCTAAGCACACCAGTTGAGTGATTTTAGGGATTTGCATGCACATATAATCAATTGCTTGTACATCACTCTGTTAAAAATATTGATTGGGGAGTCTTGGGTCAGTTAAACTCAATCTAGGTGAGTGTGCATGGCGTTAGTTTTTACAAGATTGTAGTAGTATAACTTAATTGCAAATAAACAATAGGATCTCTAGAAGAAAGACAAAGCACATAAACAAAGAACACAAGAGTTTATCCTGGGAAACCCAATTGGGAAAAACCTAGCAACGTTCGTATAGAGATGATAGCTTCTGAGAACAGAGTAAAAGAATGAGAGAGAGAGAGAGAAAAGTCTCTCCAAGATAAAACCCCCAAAAAAACTCCTCACTTGTGCTGCGAACTTTTCCTAGAGTAAGCAAACTTGCTTGCGTTGGATGAGTGAGTAAATGAGGCACACTTGCTCTCTATTTATACACATTACAAAATTGACTTTTACTCTAACTGGGTCGACTTGTCTAATTGACTAGGCTGACCTATCTTGAGGAAATATAAAAATAATATTTATTTTCTTATTTTCTTTGCGTAATCTTCCCCAAGGTCTACATTGATTCTTTCTAGGGTTTACATGAGTAATTATATCAATATAATCTCCCATTGTAGGTACAAGGAAATACAATACAATTGCAATAAGAATAACTTATGAAGTTGCACAAATTCCGACACTCACTCTCAACAAGGTATTCTTCAAATATGGTCATCATCAGCATCACGAACATCCAAGTCTCTTCTGTACTTCTCATCTGTTTCGATCATCTCTATACATGCTGAAGGTTGCAACACAGTCTCAATCCGTCGAGAGGTGTCATCATGTATTTGATCCAATTAGTCCATTCGTAGATCTATCAGCTCTGCAACTCTGCATAGTCCATTCGAGGGTACAACAATCAACATCTCATCTGCTACAAGTTCATCTCTACCTGAGAACGAGGACATGCTTCACACAACCATCTACTACCTGTTCATCTCAAGTGCTGATGGGATTTCTCCCACACTAGGTTGAGAACCGGGGTGAATAGTGGTCACTAGTGTACACGACCATCTATTACCTGTTCATCTCTACTGCCCGATGGGATTTCTCCCATACCAGGCCGAGAACTAGAACAAGTAGTGGTCACCAGTGCACACGACCGTCTGCTTCCTGCTCGTCTCAATATGCCAATGGGATTTCTCCCATACTAGGCTGAGAACCAAGGCGAGCATAGGTCACCAATGTACACGACCATCTACTACCTGCTCGTCTCTGCTACCGATGGGATTTCTCCCATACCAGGATGAGAACCAAAATGAGTAGAGGTCACCAATGTACATGACCATCTGCTACATGCTCGTCTCACAACGTCGATGGGATTTCTCCCATACTAGGATGAGATCAAGAACGAGTAGAGGCACTAGTGTGAAAGCAATGTAGATGTCTATCTCAACTTTCCCTCTCCACGAAGGATGCATTTTCTTCTACTCCAAGTCTTCAGTGAAAGTATTCAAACTTTGTTCTGAGAAGAGGCTTGCTAAGAACATCTACAGTCTGGTCATCTGTCGAAACATATAGTAACTCGACTGCACCTTTTTGCACCATATCACGAAACTAGTGTATCGAAACTCTATATGCTTCATCTTATTGTGAAACACAGGATTCACTGACATCTGTATACAACTCTGATTATCACAGTGAATCATAGATGGTCCTATAATCTAACCAAACAATCGTGCAAGGAGTTTTCCAAGCCATATTGCTTCTCGGGTTGCTGTACTGACAGCCATATACTTAGGCTCTGCAGTGTTGAGTGCTAAAAAAGTTTGCTTCCTGCTACACCAAGAAATCACTGCAGAACCCAAACTGAAGCAACATCTGGAAGTACTCTTCATGTCTGCAGCACACCCGACCCAATCTGAATAAGAAAATCCTTGCAATGTCAAATCACATCCTGAAGCATATCTTAATCCATATTTCATAGCGCCACGTAAGTATTTGAGGAAATGTTTTGCAGTAACCCAATGAATCTGCCTCAGATCACTCATAAACTGGCTGAGACTATTCACAACAAAACATATAGATGGTCTTGTGTTTGTCAAATACATCAAAGCTCCAATCAACTGGCGATACATGGTGGGATCAATCAAATCAGAATCTGAAGCAGATTCCCTCAACTTCTTCAGATTTGCATCCATCGGAGTAGCCATGGACTTGCATTCCAACATCCTGGATTTCTTCAAAATATCAGTGGTGTATTTTCCTTGACTTTAGATAATTTCCTTGTGCCTCTGCCAAACTTCTACTCCGAAGAAGTAATGCATCAATCCGAGGTCCTTCATTTCAAACTCAGAGGCAAGCCTCTTCTTACGCCATCCAATAAGTTTCTCATTACCTGTGAGAAAACAATCGTCCACATACAGAACCAAAATCAGTGGCTCATTATCCACAATCTTGTACTAAATATTGGGACATGCATCACTCTTGGTGAATGCCAAGTTCACCAAGTATCCATCTATCCGTCCATACCAAGCACGAGGTTCTTGCTTAAGTCCATATAATTCCTTTTCAAGTTTACATACGTGAGACTCTTTTACATGGACAACAAACTCTTCTAATTGTTCAATGCAAATTTCTTCCTCAATAACACCATTGAGGAAGGTGGTCTTTACATCCATCTGATGCAGCTTCCATCCCATAGCTAAAGCAATAGCAATAATGGTCTTGATGGAAGTATATTGAGCCACAGGAGCAAATGTCTCATCGCAGTCAATTCCCTCTTTCTGAGAGAATCCTCTAGCAACAAATCTAGCCTTGTGTTTTTCCACACTACCATCTGCTTCGTGTTTAATCTTGAAAAGCCATTTGGAAGTCACTACTGACTTCCCTTCAGGTCTTGGTACAACCTCCCATAAATCATTCTTCATGATGGATTAGAATTGCTCCGTCATGGCATCCTTCCAAACTTGGCGTCTGGATGCTTCTTCATACATGGTAGGTTCTAAGTTAATGATGTGACTCATTATGCTACATAACTCGAGAATCTCTGAGGTCTTATGCTTTCTCGAAAAGTCCCATGTGGAGCTTCATGCCCCTCTACATCCTGCAATGTCTGTTGTGTCCATCTAGGCCTTTTTCGGTTTATTGTCATATCTATGGGAGCATAAACTAGCTCAACTGTATCAATGGGATCGATTGGTTCATGCTTTTCTTCAAACTCCCTTTGAACTAATTGAGGAGGAGAAGATCTCATCTCTTCGTCATCATCGATCTCCATATCAGATCCTCTTCCTTTCCGAATAGCCATCTCTTCTTCCAAGGTAACATCCCTACTGACTTCGACCTTCCTCGATCTTGGGATGTATATTTTGTAGGCCTTTTAAGACTCACTGTATCCCATGAATGTTTCCTTCTTGCCTGAAGGTTCTAGCTTCATCCTTTTATCCTTGGGCACATGAATGTAAACTGGACAACCAAAGATACGAAAGTGGCCCACTTCTGCCTTCACTCCTATGAAAGCTACTTCCGGAGTCATGTTCTTCAAGATTTTATGAGGGCATCTGTTTTGTACATAAACAATTGTTCTGGATGCTTCTTCCCATAAGAACATTGGTAGTCTCTGGTCATGTATCATGGCTTTGGCTGCCTCCACACTTGTTCTATTCTTTCTTTTCGCAACCCCATTTTCTTGAGGGTTGTAGGGAACTATGAGCTCCCTCTTAATTCCTTCTTTCTTGCATTATCCATTGAAATCTGTACAGATATATTCTCCATCATTGTCTAATCTCGGGATCTTAATCCTCCTTCCGGACAAATTCTCGACTTGTGCTTTGAATTCTTTGAACTTGTTGAGTACTTCCTCAGATTCCTTGGTCTTGAGAAAGTATATCCACGTCTTTCGTGACTGGTCATCAATAAATGTTACATAGTAGTTGTAATCACCCAATGAAGTAACAGTCACGGATATGCACAAGTCAGAGTGAACTAGATCTAATATTCCCTTGGATTTGCTTTCACTATTCGGAAAGGAACCCTTGGCATTCTTACCAAGTGCACATTGTCTACATATTCCATCATGGTCTACATGAAGCACTGGTAGACCTATCACCATGTTCCTTAATGCTGGGAGAGCTTGATAGTTTAGATGAGCTACTCTTCTATGCCATAACTCACCTATGTTGGTGGAATCATGAACTAAATCTTGAGCTGGTAAGGTGCTCAATCGACACAATCTCTCCTTTGTTACACCAATTACTTTTGTTGTGTTCATGCTAGAATTCTTGTTCCAAGCAAGCACATTTCCATCTGCAGAGTAACTCTATATCCCTTGTCCTCTAAGGCAGAAATGGAGACAAGATTCCTTTTCATACCAGGTACATAAAGCACATCACTCAGGTGTAGTAAGTCATTGGATTCTAACTGAAGAGAGGTAGATCCAAATCCTTTCACAGTATAGTTGGCATCATCTCCAAGTACAACACGGAGATGCGATTCTTTCTCAACAACTTCTGAAAGATTCTCTTTATAACAAGTCATATGTTTAGAAGCACCACTATCTATAAGCGATGCATCACTAGTGATGGGAACAGTACTTGATAAGGATGATATGAAGAAGAATTTTGTACGATCTTCATTTCTTTGTTTCTTGTAATGATGACCTTCTTCTACATCAGTTGTTGAAGCTTCATGCTTCCTCTTGTTTGCACTAAAACATGTGTTTGCATAGTGACCATATTTCTTGCACCTATGGCATTGCATATGTGATAAATCCTTCTTCTTCTCCCTCCGATCTGGAGAAGAACTTGGTCTCCTACCTTGGTGCTTATGGTTGTGAAACTTCCTTTTCCCTTGCCTTTCTTAGCGTGAGTAATGAAGGCTTGATTCTCCTCAACTTGAGGACCATGGATTCTTTGCCTTGTTGCAATCCTTATCTCTTCCTGAGTGCAATCTGCCCAACCTATCAAATTTGGGCAGCTTGGTTTGACCACTTTTGGTTTGGATGAAACCCTCCCAATATGGTGGAAGACCATTTAGAGTGGTCATGACAAGCTCCTTATCTACGATGTGTTCTTCACTGGACCTTAGGTTGTCCTTAAGTTCGGTGATCCTCATGAAATATGAGGCAATTGATTTGAACTTGACCATCTTCAGATTTGATAGTTGGTTCCTCAATGTGAGAGTCACATTGATGCTACTGTGTTTAATAACTTCTTCAGGGTCTTGAACGTCTTCCTAGCCGTCTTCTTTTGTGAGACTTGTGGAACCAAGTGATCCTTGACTGAGTCCACCAAAATCCTTCTTGCTTTAGCATCACTCTTCCTCCACTGGGACTTGTCTTCTTCAACTTCTGGTTCTGGAACCTTCTGATTGACAAACTTTAAGAGATAATTTTCTTCCAGGATGAGAAGAACTCTAGACTTCCAAGAGATGAAGTTTGTAGCCTCATCAAGATGATCTTCAACCTTCATTCCAATCATCTTGTCTACAGATCTGAACCAAAAAACCCTAGCAAGAGTGAGGTAAAAAATGAACTTTTGAATTTATTGAAACTGACCTCACAGGTAGATGTGCCCTATCAAGGCGAGTTGAAGGAAGGTGAGGTCGATCCAAAATAGTGGGTTGATCAGCCCAAAACTTGAAACCCTAATTTTTGCAACAACGAAATTTGGTCAAAAATGAAACTTTTCTCGAAATTTGATTTTTCCTTCACCAAAAGATGTGAGTTCCCTAGAGAGAAGTTCCTACAATTCTTTTTCTGCTAAATAGGTGAGGGAAGGCCTTGGAAGGTCAAACCCTAGCTTCCGACAATGGCTTCTTCTAGAACTACTCTGATACCATGTCAGTTTTTACAATATTATAACAATATAACTTAATTGGAAATGAACAATAGGATCTCTAGAAGAAAAACAAAGCACAAAAACAAAGAACACAAGAGTTTATCCTAGGAAACCCAATCGGGAAAAACCCAACAACCTTCGTATAGAGAGGATAGGTTCTGAGAACAATGTACAAGAATGAGAGAGAGAGAGAGAGAAAAGTCTCTCCAAGATAAAACCCCAGAAAACACCCCTTCTCACTGGTGCTGCAAAACTCTCCTGGAGTGAGCGAACTTGCTTGTGTTGGATGAGTGAGTAAATGAGGCGCACTTGCTCTCTATTTATACACATTACAAAACTGAATTATCCCCTAACTAGGACGACTTGTCTAATTGACTAAGCCAACCTACCTTGGGGAGATATAAAAATAATATTTATTTTATTCTTTTCTTTGCGTAATCTTCCCCAGGGTTTACATGAGTAATTACATCAATATAATCTCTCGTAGTAGGTATAAGGAAATACAATACAATTACACTAAGAATAACTTCTGAAGTTTCACAAATTCCAACACATGGATAACTAAGGTTCTTTGGCTCTAATTAAGCTTGACTAGCCTCCAATCACTGCATGAACAATTCGAATATCCTCCTGACCTAATTCGAATTGCCTTGCTATTTATATTGTTCACCTCCATTCATTCAAGTTAATGAAATACATCATTCTTCTTATATGTACTAGTCTTTTGTCTAACGATCTATGATATCTCATTTGTTACATGATTAGTTGATTGTTGATCTCATTTTCATAGTATATCTCTCTTGTTTATGGGCCTAGATCTATATGCTCAAGTTTTACATTGTATCAGAACTATATAGGTGCTAAACTAGTTAGTGTTCTAGTGCTTATTTTCAGGGATCAAGCTATTGCAGGTTGAAGAGGTGCATTTGCAGCCATTAAAGAGCTCATTTGCAGCCATGGATCTCCTATTCCTCAGCTCAATTGCTAAATAATTGGTATGCTAGATCCACTCTAGAAACTTCACAACATGTGTCCTAGGATATATTCACATACATTGAGAGGATGAAAGAGGCCCTAGAAGCTTCACAACTTATGGACTACGAGGACTTATGCACATCCATGAACCACCACTCAGCTGAGGAAGACTTTTTTGCAGGCCCAAAAGAAGAGGTGATCTACAAATTTCTTCTATCCATTGGAGAACTTGTCCCAATTCAAATTCAAATTGAAGAATCCATTGGAGAACTTGTCCCAATTCAAATTCAAATTGAAGAATCCATTGGAGAACTTGTCCCAAATCAGGTTCTTGTTGAAGAAGACCTCCAGAATGTCTTCTCATACTCCACATCTACAACCTTTGCTCCTACAGTTCACTAAGTTCCGCACAAAAGCTTCAAGGGGTTTCCTCCATTCAAAGCAAGAAGTGGTCAAGAACCACCATTCAAGCACTTCAAAGTATTTGGATCTCTTGAATGGGCTCACATGCACTTCAAAAGAAGGAGTTCACAAAGGCTTGCAAGGATCTTCGTAAAGCCCTTTACCAAGAAACAATTCACCCATTTTAGAGCTTCTTCGAGAGTGAAGGCATCTTCTGAGGAGGCTTCTTAAAGCTTTCTCTTCACATTCTATTTTGGGGGGGGGTTCCCATGTGGTTTTTTCTCTCTTGAACAGTTTTTAGAGAATCTTGTGTGCATGGGTACCTAATATGGCTGCAAAATATTGAGACACATTCTTACTTTTTTATTTTTTAACCTAGTTAGGCTTATGAGGGGGTGTTAGAGAAAATAGCTCTCTACCTAGCTACCTAGATGTTGACTTGATGACTCTAGTGGGCCAAACCCCATCCAAATTGACCACCTCAGTCAACCTTGAGTAGGATTCCTAGATTTGTGGATGCATTCCTTGATTTGGGGGTGCAATCGCTGATTTGAGGAACTGTTGCCTGGTTTTAGGAGTGATTGAGTTTGTAACTAGTTGAGAACTAGATGTGCTCCACTAATCTCGGTCCTAACTGACCCTAACTAGCCCTAACAAACCCTAAGTGCCCTAGATGAGTGATTTTAGGGATTTGCATAGGGATTTGCATGCACATATAGTCAATTGCTTGTACATCGCTCAATCAAAACTAGTGATTGGGGTGTCTTGGGTCAGTTAAAGTCAGTCTAGGTGAGTGTGCATGGATAACTAAGGGTCTTTGGCTCTAGTTAAGCCTGACTAGCCTCTGAGCACTGCATGAGCAATTTGAATTTCCTCCTGACCTAATTCAAATTGCCTTGCTATTTATATCGTTCACCTCTAAGTTGCACTGAAGTGGATACGAAAATGGATATTGATATGGGGGGTGGGGAGAGGGTGCGGGAGGGGGGACGGATACGACAATTTTTCAAAAAGTCTGGATATGATATAGCAGGGAAATGTCACCGTATCCGTTTATGTTTGCGTTTCAGTGCAACTTAGAGGTGAACAAATGACGTTTCCTTGTCGTACAGTACCCAGACTTTTTGAAAATTTATCGTATACGTTCCCACCCCCATATCAATATTCCATATCCTATATATATATATATATGAAAACCATGAGACATCACATTTTCAATTTTAGATTATCATTCACGATTCATCATTTAGATTTAGAACTAGATCATCATCATCATAAATATTTTAATATTATCATTGTCATCAAAATCATCATAATATTATCATTGTAATTTGTACATCATCATCAAAGCAATGTTGCATATATCGTTTTGAGGAAAGTATCAACGAGGGTCTGGAATGTAACTTCTAGGTAGTATCAATGAAAAAGATAAAAAAATATCGAAAAATCTCGCAAAATGTTGGAAGGCCTAAAAAAATACAAAAATACTCATTTTTTCAATTTTCAAAACATATAAAGCAACAACAACATCAAATAGACACATTGCTACATAAATATGATGTAAAAATGAATAAATAAGATGCATAAGATGTCAAGTGGTCACATATCGCTACTAAACTGAAAATTCTGAAACATGTTCTTGATAGGATGATACAAAATCACATCAAAAGATAAAAAAAATGTATCTCATGAGATGAATCATCACAAGGAATCTAGATACTAAATAGTACATAATACAATCAAAATGATAGATCATAGGAATCCCAATCATCGATTCCGTCTACCCCTTTTACAACTAAAGGGCACCACTCTTCATCTGGAAGCAATAGGTGGTCATGGAGGTGCTCAGGATGAGGTTGGAGTGGAAGCTCCAGAGCCTCCAACTACTCCAGTTGAGGTGGAAGACAAAGTGAGTTGTCGTCTCTAGCCCCAAATCCAACTACAAATCTCATTGGAGGTGGTGGTGGCATTGGCTGCATCAGAAGATCAATCTCCTCCTCAACATCTGTATCTACTAGAAGTGGAATATCCTCCCGCTCCTCCTTTGTTGTTGTCTCCTCGCCCAAATCATCTGCATGATCCTTCTCCAACTACTCAAGTGCCTCCTTCCTCTTGAGCTCCTCCATCTCCACTCTCCACAGAGTAGTGGTGTCAATGGCATCCAATGAAATGGCCTCTATGTTAGGTTCTTTGTCAAGCTACTTCACCCATAGCCTTATATTGTAGTAGTCATACACCATGTCATTAAGGTGTTGGGTACCTAACTTGTATGAACATTAAGGGCCATATTTAGTGATGGTAAATTGTAGTAAATTAAAATTAAAAATTAAAAAAATATAAACAACTTAAATTTTGATTGTTGCATTTTTTAACATTTTTACCCTGTTGTGCTTCTTAAAGCATATCTTTTCAAAGACACTCCAATTGTGCTCACACCCTGAAGAACTGCAAGTTTGGCTAAGCACCCGAACGACAAGTTTCTACAACTCAAGGAGCTTTCCACCATAGTGTTTCCACTAGACATCTACAATTGAATAAGATGAAAGGATTCAAAGGAATACAACAAATTACATTTCCATAGAGTAATAAATGTCAAATATATATAAAGGAAAACAAATTGACATTGAAGCTAACCTAACATCTTTGCTGTCCTATTTAGGACAACCATCTCATAAACCAAAACCTTGAATGCCATCCTATATATCTCCATCTGTCTAGAAATCTCTAAGCTTTTAGCTAGAGTGTGCACCATCCTCTGAACAGACTAGAAAAAACCATCCATGACCTCACCATCAAAATTAAATCCACAAGCATAAGCGAATGCAAGGTTGAGGTAGAGCCCTGCTGCATGAATGGGATGATGGAGAGTGTTATTCCATCACTCGTCAATCACACCCCAAATTTGAGTTCTCTTGGTGAGTCCTTCCTCCCCCTTGTCACCATAGTACCAATAGATATCTTCCTTGGCCCTATCCATGGCCTCATACAAGTCCCATTGCGGGCTTGTCACCATCAACCAATCGAAGAACCTTTACCAAAGCTTCACTAACGGTACCCACTGCACTCTAGAATCTCTGGTCATATCCCACAAGTTGGGCTATGGATTGCCCATCTTGTTGGGTGCTATAGACACAAGCAACCCACTCGTCAGAAAGAAATATCCTCTGTAACTCCAACATACTCTTGAGGAGTAACTGAAGAGAAATGAAGCTAGTGGTAGAACTTGTGATCGTGGGACGCACCAACTCTATGTTTCCCGTGAACTGTCTCACGAGTGAAAGAACAAATGTGTGATTATATATATATTTGGTCACACATCAAACTGAATCAATGGTTTCCTTGATCCAAGGAATTTTTCCCATGTCCTCTAGCATCAAATCAATACAATGGGTTGCACAAAGGAATTCAGTACAAGGTTGGATACCTCTCCATGAGAAACCTCCTAGTAGCAACATTATTAACAACGTTCTCCATGACGACTTAGACAACATACAACGGGCCTATCTCTCAGATAAAGCCATCCAAAAACTCACACAATAACTGTGCATCTTTTGTATATGCACTTGCATCAACTCTTTTGATAAACATTGTACCCCTGGAACAACTAATGAAGAAATTTAGAATTGACCTGCCCTTTGTATCAGTCCACCCATCTGACATCACAGTGAATCCGGTGGTCTCCCATGATTCCCTGAGCCTAACTAATCTTTGTGTGCAATTGGCGTTTTCCCCTTGAAGGATATGCCCTCTCAAATCATTTTAGTAAGGGCCCCTATACCCTGGGCCAACAATAGTAACAACTTCAAGCATGGAATGGTAAAAAGGGTTCTTGGCAATGTTAAATGGTATATCACTCCAAAGAAAACATTTGGTCACTATGTTGTTGGCCTCCTACTTCTCCTTTGTTTTAACCAATGATCGAACAAAAGGTTGCCCCCTCAGTGTTAACATCGTCACAAACAAAGGTGAGCTTGATGAGGGGATTCAAGAAGCTATGGGCGTGTGGATGAAGAGTGGGATTGTGGTCCTCCTATTGAGGCCCCTGTTCCAGTGTTTGTACTTGTAAGTTCATTTTTGCAAACCTCCTTCGCATCCCTCTTATTAGCAATATCAATGATGGATTGGTTTGTAATACACATAATTTCCGGGGTAGTTTTGTCATAAGCATCCACATCAAACCCGATGAGTTTGGAAAGGTGATATTTCAAGCAGCTAATTCCTCCATAAAGTTTTGCCACAAAGATTGCATATCAATATTTGTCTATTGGTTCACCATACACCCACATTGGATTAAATCAAAGAGGTAAAAATTGCCATTTTTTCAAAAAAATCGTGACTTTTTCCTTAGGCGGAAAAATCGGCTAGGAAAAAAGCGCAAATTTTTAAGTAAAAATAAAAATCACGAATTTTGGTAAATAGCATGCCATAATGGAAAAAATCGCCAAGGAGGCTTTTTCACAGTTTCACAAGTTCGCTAGAGGAGAAAGAGAAAGAGCTACATAAGACTTCTTATTCTTGGGGTTTTCCATCTTGTGATATTGTATTAGTGACATAACTATTCTAAGGAAGTTTGCGGGGTTATCTCCTTTATGGTTTCCCAGAAGAAAATCTTTGTGTCTTGTGTATCTTGTTGTACTTGTTATTCTTTCAATTAAGATCCGAATCAATTTGAGTTAAAGTAGAAACTCTAATATGGAATCAGAGCCACTCTGAAAGAAGGCATTGTGCAGCTGCGGGAAACTAGTGCTTCCTCTTTCAAGGTCTTCTCTCCACATATTATCAGAAAAAGAGGGCTAGGCTAACTCGCCCTAGAAGGGTGCATCTTTTGGAGGAAGCAGAATCAAATGTGAAGAAGTTTCATTTTTAACCTAGGACACTTGTGTCGGGAGAAACTAGGGCATCATTTTTTTGGAGTTTCCCTCCATAGAACTTGGCAAAGGAACTCACTAAACTCTTGCCTCAAGGAGGTGCATCCTTCTATCGAGACATAATTCCAAGATTCCAAGTTTGGAAAATTAAGGTTTCTCTATGGAACCCTTGGTCAGCCAGCTCCAGAACCAAGTTGGGCATCTCAAATTGGTAAGATCTAAATCTTCGTTTTTTCCATTTGAGGTTCTCATTTCAAAATGACTCACCACACCCAGCTTGATGATAAGCTTGGGGGAGCTGACAACTTCCGAGCATGGAAGTATAGGATCTCCCTGACCCTTGAAGAAAATGATTTGGACAAGTATATTGGTGAGGAAGTTCCAACTCCAGAGGGAGATGAAGCTAAGGCATTCCATAAGAAGAACTTGGTCAAGGCCTAGAGAATCATTGCAGATTCTATTAAGGATGATCTCATCCCTCATGTGTCATCTTTGAAGACACCCAAGGAAGTGTTCGATGCTTTAACGAAGCTATTCGAAAGAAAGAACATCAATCAGAAGATGACATTAAGGAACCAACTAAAAAATGTGAAGATACAAAATTCAGAGACCATGCAATCATACTTCACAAGGGTTTCCCAAATCAAATAATAACTCGAAGCAATTGAAGAGAAGGTAGAAGAAGGAGAGATTGTTATGACCACCTTGAATGGTCTCACAAGATCATGGCATTCATTCATTCAAGGAATATGTGCCAGAAATAGGATGATCACCTTCAAAAGACTTGGGAAGAATTCACCCAAGAAGAGGCTCGATTAATAACAAGAGAAGAGAAGATGGGAGCAACCGATGATCAAGCTCTCACAGTGCACACCAGAAGAAATCACAAGAGGGAGGACCATCATCACTACAAGTCAGAGGACCATCATCACAAAAGACAAAGAAAACCCAGAAGAGACCTATCCAGTGTTAGATGTTACACATGTGATGGGAAGGGGCATTACTCTACAGACTGTCCCAGAAACAAAGGCTCCTCCAACAAGTAGTCCAACAAGAAAAGACATCATGCTCACACCGCTGAAGATGATGAACCGACAAAGAAAAGAATCAGAGAAGAAAGAGTTGATTCTTCAAGTGATGAAGAATATGTCTTAACCTCAGCACTCACGACTAATATCACACATGGAAGCAATGATTGGCTTGTAGATAGTGGAGCATCCAAGCATATGATGGGATACAAAGAATCATTCATCAATTTATCTGAGCATGAATCACCTCACAAGGTGAAACTTGGGGATGACTATCAATACCCCATAAAAGGAAGTGGAGAAGCTTCCTACAAACTAGACTCCCGCAAATCCCTAAAGATGAAAGATGTTCTATATGTTCCGGGATTGAAGAAGAATCTTCTCTCCATCTCTGCACTAGATGCAAAAGGAATAAGGGTTGCATTTGTTGATGGCAAAGTCCTAATGTGGCCAAAAAGAAAGACAGTAGATGATGCAACAGTAATTGGGAGCAAGAGGGAGACTTGTACAAATTGAAGGGACAACCTGAACAAGCATTGGTTCATGACTCCATAGAATCGAGTGAACTATGGCATAGAAGGCTTGCACATGTGCACTATAGAGCACTACCTTTTGCAAGCAAAGCAGTTTCAGAACTTCCAAAAATCCAGACAAAACATGAAGGCGTTTGCAAGGGATGTGTGCAGGGAAAGAATGTAAAGAAGGCATTTCCTAGCAGCGAAAGCAAAGCAAAAGGAATTTTGGAGATAGTCTACTTAGATGTATGCGGGCCCATGTCATCTAACTCACTAAGTAGGTATGTATATTATGTTTCCTTTATAGATGACTTCTCCCGTAAGACTTGGATCTATTACTTGAAAAGTAAAAATGAGGTATTTAGTAAGTTCAAGGAATTCAAAGCCGTGCTTGAAAATCACACTGAGAGGAAGATCAAGACTCCGCCGTCAGAAAACAACGGAGAATTCACCTCGGAAGAATTCAAGAACCTCAATAGAGAATCTGGGATTAAGAGGGAGTTGAGCACTCCCTACAATCCTCAAGAGAATGGTGTTACATAACAAAAGAACATAATGATAATGGAAGTAGCAAAAGCGATGCTCCATGACCAAGATCTTCCAATGCACTTGTGGGCAGAAGCAACAAGAACAACTGTGTATGTACAAAACCATACACCTCACCGAGTATTAGACAACAAGATCCCCGAAGAGGCTTTCTCAGGTGAGAAACTAGAAGTCAGCCATGTCGGGATATTTGGCTACCCAATGTACATTCACATCCCAAAGGAAAAGAGGACCAAGCTAGATCCCTCAGGAAGGAAGGGAATATTCGTAGGATATAGCGACATTTCAAAGGCCTACCAAATATGCTTCCTAGGATTTAAGAAGATTGACATCAGCAGAGACGTAACATTTGACAAAGACTCAACATACTCTAGATCAAGAAAACTACCCATTGAAGAGGTCGAAGAACCAGAAACTATTAGAGTAAAAAACACTGCAATGGTAGAAGCAACTTCAGAAGACCATGAAGACCATGACATGATAGAACCACTTCGCAAGAAGAACTCCCACAAAAGAAGACCCGCATGGGCATGAGAACTAATACAAGATGCAGAGAGGTATGGCGCTCCAGATGGGATGCATAGAGAAAGCAAAAGACCTAGACCATACACTAGCTATGTGACATCATTGATAAGGAACCTTCCAACTACAAAGAAGCAACAAAAAAGAAAGAATGGAAGGAAGCCATGGTCGAGGGGTACCAGTTGATTATGAAGAATGATGTCTGGGCGATAGTTCTGAGACCAGAAGAGAAATCTGTCCTGACTTCAAAGTGGATCAACAAGATCAAGCATGCTGCAAATGGTAGCATTGAAAAACACAAGGCAAGATTTGTGGCACGTGGCTTCTCCCAGAAAGAAGGCATAGACTACGAGGAAACATTTGCACCTGTAGTAAGATACACTTCCATCAAATCTATACTTGCATTGGTTGCAGTAATGAAATGGAACGTACACCAGATGGATGTCAAGACAACATTCTTGAATGGTGTAGTTGAAGAGGAAGTGTACGTGGAGTAACCACTGGGATTTGAGACACATGACATGCATACTCATGTGTGCAAGTTAAAGAAATCCTTGTACGGATTGAAGCAGGCAGCCAGGACATGGTACGACAGGATGGATAGCTTCCTGATGAGCTTAGGATTTACCAAGAGTAAAGAAGATTCCAACCTTTACTTCAAGGTTGAAGCCGAAAGACCATTGATACTCCTGCTATATGTAGATGACCTGTTTCTGACAAGTGTAGATGAACTCATTGTAGATGCAAAGAGGAGGCTTGCCGCTAAGTTTGAGATGAAAGACCTATGAATGATGCATTACTTCTTACTGTCTTAGGCATGGAGGTGTGGTAGAGTGCAGATGGAATTTTCCTTGGTGAAGAAAAGTATGTCGTGGAAATTCTGAAGAGATTCAGAATGCTAGACTGCAAGGCAATGGCCACACCTATGGCATTGAACTTGAAGTTACTGTGTGATGCTTCATCAGAGACAGTTGATGCCATCATGTATCGACAAATGATTGGTTCGTTGATGTACCTGACGAACACGAGCCCATACATATGCTTTGTTGTGAACACCCTAAGCCAATTCCTGACGGATTCGAAACATGTTCACCTGATTGCTGCAAAACATGTATTGAGGTACTTGAAGGGTACAGTTGAGTATGGGCTCAAGTATGAAGTGAATCCGAAGATTAGCCTGCACAGTTATGTTGATTCGAATTAGGCAGGCAACGCCACTGATAGAAAAAGCACTTCGGGATGCTCCTTCAGTTTGGGATCCGGTACGATCTCCTAGTTTAGCAGGAAGCAGTCATGCATGGCGTTGAGTATAGCCGGAGCAGAGTATGTTGCATCCTGTTCAGCTAGCTGTGAGGCAGTATGGCATTTGAAGCTACTGTCAGATTTGTTTGATCTCGAGTTAGAGGCAATTTGTATCTTTTGTGACAACCAGAGTTGCGTGAAGTTGTCAGAGAACTCGGTGTTCCATGACAAGTCGAAGCATATTGAGATCAAGTATTACTATATCCAGGATATGATTCAGAGAGGAGTAGTGAAGCTCCAGTATGTGGCAAAAGACGAGCAAATAGTCGATGTATTGACCAAGTCATTAGCCAGAGTGAAGTTCAAATACTTCAGAGAGAGACTTGGTGACATCCAGATCGAGGTCCCTAGAAAGAGGGAGTGGCGAGTTCTTGCATGGTGGAAGACACAGGTGGTCCTCGAGACGTACTGCACTTGGGGTGCTCCTGGCATGCTCTCACGCTGGAGATGATGAGAGACCGGAAAATGCAGATGCACCACAACGAGATCTTACATGGTGGTAGACGTAGGTGGTCCTTGGGACATAATGCACCTGGGGGTGCTCCTGGCATACTCTTATGCTAGAGATGAGGAGAAGTCCATCGGTCACAAAGACACCCCCTTTCCTGCTAAGTTGTCATTGCTTCAGCCGCATGCACCAAAAACCACTGATACTAATAGGGGTTGACCTATCTCCACGAGTCAAACTTAGATTTCTAACTCGTTTCAACTTCGTTTCCTGCGATTCAAAGTGCGTTAGAAAGATCTTTGGAAGTACCCTCATTTATACACAAACTCACTCAATTCGTATGAGTAAGAGAGAGAGGACAAGTTCGATAGAGGAGAAAGAGAGGGAGTTGCATAAGACTTCTTATTCTTGGGTTCTTCCATCTTGTGATATTGTATTAGTGACAGAACTATTATGAGGAAGTTTGTGTGGTTTTATCTTTTATGGTTTACCCAAGGAAAATCTTCGTGTCTTGTGTATCTTGTTGTGGTTCTTATTCTTTCAATTAAGATCCTAATCAATTTGAATTAAAGTAGAAACTCTAACAGAAATGACATAGACTCTATTCAATATTAGAGCTCTGTATGAATAGACATGCATGTGAAGAGAAGAATAACATTATCATTCATGGACAACTTTTCTTAAGAAAGAAGAAGATTCCAACAATAAAGTGGTTAAGTAAATCAACATTGAAGTGGTCAAAATAGCAAGTCGGTCCCAACAAGAGTACAAGTCGACCCCAATAGTGAATTTGAGGTGATTTGATGTGTATAAATAAGAGGAGAGACTCCTCATTTTATCTATTCAATTCTTCCAAGATTGTCTATTGTGTAGAAGTAAAAAAAAGGTCTAGTGAAGATTGAAGAAGCATTTTGTGAAGATTTCTTATCTCTTTTTGGGTTCGCCATCTTCTCTCCATGAAGTTCGCATTCTCTATGTGACTAGGATGTGCACTCTCTGTATGACTGGGTTTGTAACTAGAGGCTTGACATACCCTTGTGATTAGGGTCCTTCATGTTGATGTTGCATCTATATTATTGGATTATTTCTTCTTAAGAAAAGTTGGGTTTTCTCCCGAGTTTGGATTTCCTAGGATAAATACTGTGTCTATTGTGGATGGTTATCTTTCTGTGATTCTTTTGTTTCCACTGCAGTTTAAAGTTGAAACTTTTAGTGTGTAATTATTCAATGACAACAATGGGATGGAAATTTACTTTTAAAAATCATTAGGAAGTAATTACAAAGATTTGAAAATTGTATTTCTATTGCTATAAGATAATTCAACAGACTGAAGGGAATGGGATCACCATGTGGGATGTTGAGAACCTCATGATCTTTGTTCTTGTGTCCATGAATGATAATTTGTGAGAGCAAATGTACAATCAATGTGCATGTCATGTGGGAAATGGAGTAAAAAATATGCATGGTGCCTCGGTTGAGTGGCTAAAAGGAGGTCTTACCCACATATGTCCATCTATAATTGCTACCTACTACCCAGATATCATGTACACTCCTTTCGGTGGAAAATGTGTTGAAGTTGACACATGGGAGATAATCACCTAGTAGATGTCAACGATGTAAAGTTGTAAAGGCTTGCTAGGCATTAAGGAACCCACCAATAAGGCTAATGGGCGCTATGGAACAAGCACATCCTGTCAATGTGAAAGATGTGTTGGTATTGAACATTAACAAGGATCATTCGATCGAGGCTCAATGGTGATCAACCTTGTTGAATACAAGATGACCACAGTGAGGCTAACAGCCATCAAGGTGCTCCACTTTTGGATCATCCCCTAGATGATGGGTTGGAGTTGATGAGGAATGACTTGCTGAAAGGAAAAGGCAATGATGAAAACCTCTTCCCTCAACATGAAGTAAACAACAAGATGTATATGGGATCTACCAGACCATGTCCCTATGGAATAAACAAGATTCATTTCTCGAATGCAAACAATAATGCAAACATTGTCTTTTGGTATTGTTTTCATAGCTTCCTAAACTTGTTTTATGTGCTGGACCATTTTCTATAGTATTCAAGTTCTAGGACAACCATCTCTAAAGCTAAGTCTAGCCATTATTCTTGTACTAGAGAGTCTATTTTCCCCTGAGATCTACTTAACCAAGAAAAGCACTCAGCCTGAGACCATAAATGGTCAAGACTGATTCCATCTTGATAGCAAAAGGCACCATTTCGATTGGTAGATCAAGTCCCCTTTATGTTGTTAGTGTTTTGAAGCTTTGTGTGACTGACACCTATTGGGTTTGTTGTGTTGTTTGCTTTCAAGTAGCCTGTGATTATATTGTTGTATTTGTGTGTTGCTTGTCTTGGTCATTTTAGGGGTATTTCATCTATCACTTATTTCCATTTCTACCCTTGAGTGAGATCCCCCCAAGGTACCAATTTACCACATTTGCTAAAACCCCAAAGGTACCCTGTTTCCTACCCAAAATCGGTTATGCAACTACTTTTGGAAAATTGAGTTTTTTCGAGTACTTAGTAAAGTAGTACCGGGAATACCTCCTATGGCTAGTTTGGGTTTGCCATCCGCGGATCCAGGAAGCCTAAAGAGAGACGATTTTGCCCAATGTGACACATTGGGCCAAACTCTTGAGGTATCACAGGTATAGTGGTCACTACTCTCTACCATACATAGAGACCGCTACATTTTGTGATAACATATTTGGCGTCGTTGCCGAGGAGGCAGACACTACCCTGGTTGGTCTTAGCAAACCTATCCTTGTAGCCTCTTCCAATCATATCGCATCTTGCACATGTAATTTTGGTGGCTGATTTGTTTTCTTGATTGATTCTATTGCCATCATTGGTTATATCATCTCTATCTCCCTTGCTCTCAACGATAACCATTCGATGATTAGTGCATGTTATTCAACTGGTGACTCCACACTGCAACTCCATTGAGGAGATAACCCATCACCCGTATAATCTTGGAAACTCGAAGGGCAATGTTATATACTCTATGACTCCACTGCTAATCAATCTTGTCATACCTATAACCCAAGGATTTTGTCAATGTGTGTGATTGTTTACATTCGGGCTCCTGAAATTTTTTAGCTCTGACACTTCTGGCTAGTTGTAACCTGCTAAGGCCTTTTGTCCCAAAAAGGGTTTCTCCCTTTGACTTCTCTAAGATCATTGGGTATTCTCGTGTAATATCCCGTTATCACAAATACATTCTGCAGCTGGGCTACCATGATGCAGCATACAGACTTGTCTCTTTTTATGTTCCTGGCTATTTTTCACATGGGGTATTAACATGGATCTTTACAGCTTCAGTTATTCCAGAGCCTTGTTCATCGGATTTTCCTTGCTAGGACTAAGATTCAGGGATCCATTGAGATGCTTTTGGTGAATATCTAGTTCATTGTAGCAGAGCAACAGATCAAAGTTGGTACACACAGTTATAGAGGGGCTTACCAGTTGGAGACAGGTATATTTGGTGAGATCAGGTATACACTTCCTTGGTTTGATTTTGCTCTATAGACTATGATGTATGTCAGATATCTATGCTTGATCATGTTAGGATGATTATGGTGACCTATGCTTATATCTATTGTTGCTTCAACTTGTGTTATGACGAATCAAGGAATTTGATGTGAAGACTGTTGCTCATTCCATGCTCGTACATTTCGATTGGCATATCCAATCCCCTTTAGGTTGTCAGTGTTTTGAAGCTTTGTTTCTTTGGCACTTGTTGGGTTTGTTGTGTTGTTTGCTTTCAAGTAGCCTGTGATTATATTGTTATATCCGTGTTCTGCTTGTCTTGGCCATTTTAGGAGTTATTTGAACTATCGCTTATATCCATTTCTACCCCAGAGTGAGATCCCCCCAAGGTACCAATTTACCACATTTGCTAAAACCCCAAAGGTACCATTTTTCCTACTCAAAATTGATTATGAAACAGCTTTTGGAAATCTGAGTTTCTCGACAAGTACTTAGAAAAGCAGGACCCGGGACACCTCCCATAGCTAGTCTAGGTCTGCAATCTACGGATCCGAGAAGCCTAAAGAGTGAGGATTTTTCCCAGTGACACATTGGGTCAAACTCCTGAGGTATCACAAGTCTAGTGCTCAATACTCTCTTCCATACACAGAGACAGCTACATTTTGTGATAACAAAACTAAAAGATCCCAAGATAAATGGTTGAGATTATATAAGCAAAATCAAACTAGTAGTTAGCGTATTATAATGGAAATATGATTTAATATTAGGTGTTTAATAAACCCATGTTGCAATAAAGTGACTTAAGGTGATTAAGTCACATCTTAAATTCTGTCAAATAAATTATTAGCTCCTAGTTAATAATGTGGTTGTAAAAGACATTGTTTCCCTCTTATGTATCATCATCCACCACATAGTTTTAAAAATCAGATTTGGTCGAGGGTCAACTCGGAATCAGAATCGGAATCTGTAATGAATTGGTCATAAATCAGCCGATTTGAATTTAATGACTAGTTTTACTAAAAATACATAAAATATTTAAATTTTAAAGAAAAGCAACATTTTCAAGATTTTAATCCATGATTCCAAAGCATTAGAGACTCCAACTTCCAAGCACCACAGACACTCCATAGTTGCCAACTCCACAGCCACTGGTCACTATCCACAGTGCATACTCCACTGTCGACTCCACAGTGCACACAATCCATTGTCCATAGACTCCACACTCCACAGGCTAGTGGCTACAACCACTGCTCTAACTTCAAGTTTGTCCACTTCTCCACGAATCCACATTGGCAAAGGCACAATCCACTCAATGCTCACAGTTCAACAGTCCCCAGACTCCCACGACCCTCTCGACTCTCTCATTAATAACAGGTTGTGGCTCCTCACAAGAATCACAACGATGAAATGAGGATGGGTGTAGGAAATAGAGTAGGGGATCAATAAATAGGTAGTTGTGTTAGGGTTGGGTTAGGTTAGGAGAAAACCTAACCAAAAACAAATTTGCTGTGATTTTTCAAGTCCACGGGTCCCCCACACCTTTCCCAGAAAAATAGGCCAAATTTTGACATAGATCGGTCAATTTGACCAATTCAGTACCGAACCAGCTGATTTGGTGTGTACTGAGCCAGTCGACCAAACTAATCTAGTAACTGATTTGACTCGGTTGCCCATCAAACCAGTAAATCTGCCGAAACTGAAACCAATTTTACCAAATTTTAAAACTATGATCCACCATACTAAAAAATAAGTCAAGTAAATATTTATCTCTCTTATTAGAATGTAACGTGCATATATCATCTATGTTCTTGACACACACCATAAAACAACACCTTACACTCCATGAACTACTACCTTTGTGTCAAAATAGTAAAGCTATTTCATACTTGCCTACTATGTTGTATGTTCTCTTTGGATATACATTCCCCACTTAAGGTTCTAGTCATAATAAGTGAAATATTTAAGAGGTCTCCTATACTTTAGATTTCCCCAAACCTCCAATTTGATTCACAACTCTCTCTTTCGGCTTTCCCAACATATGCCCAACATTGATCTATAGGAAAATCCATATGAATGCACAAGAAAGAATTGAAGGAGGTAAAGAAAGTTGAAAAGCTTCGCTGTGAATTTGGTTTTGTATTTTGCAAAAAAAAAATGAGTTTCCTAAATTTCTCTTACTTTTTCACTTTTCAAACAATTCTTCTGCAATCATATATTGGAGATATAAAATCAAATTCTAACAGCATACCTTTCGTTTTGGCATGTAGCAGTAATTCCTGTTGGAATGTGCACAATACGCACAGCACTATCGGTTGTGTTAGCATGCTGGCCTCCTGGGCCTCCTGATCGGAACCTTTCAATACGAAGATCACAATCGTTGACCTGGAAGCGTGAAGAAACATCATCTAAGATCGGTATGACCGCTACTGCAGCAAACGAAGTATGTCGCCGCTTTGCGCTATCAAAAGGAGAGATCCGTACCAATCTGTGCACCCCAACCTCTGCCTTTGCATATCCAAATGCAAAATCCCCATCCATTCTCATCGTTGCACGCTGCAAGTGCAAAGTGCTGTTAATAAGATAGCATAAGGGTACATATAAAACAACTGTCCATACTGTTACTTTAACAAAATGATTAAATTTACCGTGCATATTTTGACCTTGATCAACTTATTAAATTAAATAAGAAACAGCATAGTTTATGATCCAGGATATGTTTAGTGGAGACTCGAGTGTGATTCTTGCTCATGGAGTTTTTGGCCAGGCATTGTAAATTTTGTACTTAATGAATTGGAGCTATATCAATACCCACTGCATAGTAATGACAGCTTATGTAGAAGCTAAGAATAGGGTCCACACATCAATGCTATATTTTTGTGTAACATACACTTCCTTTTGTGCCATGTCTCTGTTACGAGTGATCTTGATTAAATGCCAATCCCATGCCCTCATACATGATAGAATCTAGTGGAAACGCTGCAATCTTGAAATCCTGAAAACTGTTAAGTTTGTTGAACTCGGAATGTGGTCTAAAATTCTACTTTTTGCATATGAAGTTCGATGAGGCTGGAACCAATCTCAAACATCCTGAAGCAATTAATGGTAATGTTAAAAACTTAAGCCCTTTTACTATCCTTTTACCTTAAGAATTTAATATTACCAGTAACTACTAGGGTTTTTCCTTTAAAAATTTTCTTTTTAAAATTTCAAGGATAATTTTTGTGGTCCCACGTGCTGGGGTAAGGATTAGTATGAAACTGGCTGATTCTGTACAAAACCAGCCAGTTGAGGAATTTAAGGATGGTTCCATACAGAACTGACCATTTCTGGTTTTGGTAAAACCAGCTTGATTCTAATAACACTGGTAAATATTACAATGGCCATATTTAGTGGTTTTATTAATGTACTTGATTTACTTTAGTCACAATGTCATGTTATGTAACTTAGCAATGATGAGGTGCTTAATCATTTGTTAACAAGTTTTATTATTAATTTGGAACTATGCATTGCACATTAGGTAACTTAAATTACGTATGTCCCTCTCCCACCTTTGTATTATGACATTACAACATTGAAGGATATCATCAAAGTATATTTTCTCTCTCTTTCTGCTTTGAATTATCTGCCATTACTTGGGGAAAACTTTGGGTATCAGATGACAGAGCCATGAACGAAAGAATTCATGGAGGCATGGTGAAGGAGAATCCAAGAGACCATAAGAGGCATGGGGAAGGAAAAAGATGATCTGAGGGACTGTGGCATGTAAAAAGTGGAGCAAAGCCAGGAGATAAGGCACAAACTAGACAGAAATGTGAGATAAGCCAGCCAAAAATAAATAAATGTTATTTCATTTATTAAATGAATATCTAGTGAATTAAATGTTCATATATCCTAAGTTTCATAACTCAGGAAAATGTAAAGTTTTCAAAGGAAGAAGATCTAAATGCAGATAGAAAAATTTCAGTGAGATGGTGGAACATGCACATAAGGGCATGAGGAATCACGAACAGGATAGTGACAACGTATTAGCTTGACAAAGCACGGAAAAACAGAAAAGTCTCAATTTGGAATTTTGGATACAGTCTAGCAGGAGTTTGTAAAAATTTCTTCCCTTAATGCCCTTATGGCTTCTAATACAAAACAGAAATTTCACCTCTTTGACTAGAGGTTTCCTGGATCTTAACCCTATGAATTTTCAACCTTAGGGCTGCTATGAAATTGTAGCAGCGGAAGTGCTGAGATAAACATAATTTATTCTTTTCAGCCTTTTTGTAATTTCCTTCCTTTCATTCCTCATAAATCGACCCTACTTTTGAGACAAAAAGGAAAATTAAAAAAAATACACAAAAGCCTCACAACTTTGACCATAGGTTGCCTTGAGTCGAACTGGCTTTAGCATGAGTTTTTAATAGGGTTTGGGAAAGCTATCCTCTGCTGTTTTCTTCTTAAAAAAGACTGCTTTCAACACCTTTGCTAGCTGTCCAGTTGGTCAACCTGCCTTTACTTTTATTCTGCTTACTTTATGGCTTATTTTTAAGATGGGCCCTCTCCTATGTAAACACTGCCTCTTGTACAGTCTTTCATAGGAGATAATTCCAAAACTATCCCTTGCAGCGCTGATGTCAATCTCTCTATTCTATGTTCCTTGATGTTTCATGACCATAGAATGATACAGCAAAGTCTATTTTCTGTATGGTGAATTTGGATCAAAGCTAATACTGCAGGAAGCTGCCAAGAGCGACTGCCAGCACTAACATTCATGCATGGAACAACGCCGTAAATCTGCCCCTGTGCAAGTCTTAACAATATTTTCATGGCCCTTTCATACTGTTTTATGATCCTTTTGCATGCCAAATACCACTGTCACCTGCATCTTAGCACTGTCCTCACATGTTGGTCTGTTTTGGGTGTATTTTCTGTGGTGAATACAGTCCATTCCATGGTGAAAAAGGTTTACCTAAGATCAGCATACGTACCCATGCTTTCTGAACTCTGTTTTTCTGAGTTTTTTCCTTGGCAGCCTATTGATATGACCTTATCACTGTCGAGAAGCTGATCCTTACAGCGAATTTCTGGGTGAAAACATATACTTCAATACTTTTCCAAGCAGACTATGGCAAACGCACTGCTGTCTATGCCTTTGAAGCGTTGAATTCACCAAAGATAACAAGCATAAACTGGCTGGAAAATACACTGTCATTACGATCATCCCAGATCAACAGTACTAGGCTGACCTTTTGGCATTATTTCCAAGTTCATTCCACCTGTCATTGCTGCTGTTTGAATTCTCAACTTGCTGGCTGATGGCATTTTAGGCACTTTACATAGCTAAGACAGCCCAAATCACTTCAATGAACTCTCCCTGTGAACTAGGGACTGGGTCACATGCCAATAATGCAAAGGAAGTTGACCTAACCCCTCTTGCTTGACAGAACTAGTACTTAGTAAGTTTCGCCTTGGGTTTCCTGCTTTCTCTTTTATAATAGCAACGTTATCCCTTTTTACTTTTTCTTTGCAAACAAGGAGATACATGACAGCCTGTCATCTATGACTCATTGCGATGCAATCAATCTCTTTGGTAATATGTGATTTGGTAAGATTATGCTTTGTTTAAGCTCTTTGAACCTATTGGTTGTCATTAATTAAGTTGTGTGCAGTATTCTGGTAGTTTATGGTGCACTTACTTTGAATTTTCTTCCCTTGAGACACACATTCACTCAACTCATATCCATTAATTTATTGTTGCAACTATCTTTGGGATTTGATCCCAATCACGCCAAATTACTATTTCAAGCTTACCTTGCTCTTGAATGTTAACGGACAGCCCAAAAGTCGGTCCTTTGTGTGCTAATCATCTTGGCTTTTGTGCAGATTTATTGCTTATATGGAGGCATACACATTTTAGGGACACCCCCCTGGGACTGGAAAGGCAACAGTCTGAATGGAAAGGCATCTAGCAGTGACAGGGCTGGGTGGCCTATAATTATTACGCAGGTCTGCTGGTGCAGATTTGTGTGATAACAGGAACTCAATGTGGCAATGGATAAAAGCTAAAGTAAGATTTGAAACTGACATTAGACAAGGTACAAAACAATTGCATCACCAAAAATTGAAGCATCCAATTTTATAAAGCTGCAAGTTATCCTTAAGATTACTCAGGAGGTTACGCCACCATATGCCACTAGCAACTCCTAGCTGCAACCATGACCACATTAAAATCTCAAGTGTGCATATGAAATAACAGTAGGAAGGGAACCAACAAATAGGTTGACAGATCTTAAAAAATCATATAAACAATTAGTGAGAATAAATCTTTATGCTCAAAATTAATGACCACGTAACTTTATGGAATATACAGATTGAAAAAGATTAAATAAATGAAAGATCTATGTTTGACTCCCTTTCATTTTGTAGTCACAGTCAGAGATTAGCTGTCCTATTCACAGGTTTATAATTTATAACTATATTAAACATTCATAAACACCAAAAAAATGAAAAGCACAATATGAGCTTTAAAGGACAGGATGAATAAGGAATAAGACCTTGATCCCAGCTAGTTCTCCTGGCATCTCATCCACTATAGTGACTTTGAATCCACGATTCTGAGCCCACATTTTGTACATACGTAAGACCATAGCTGCCCAATCCATACTCTCTGTTCCCCCAGCTCCTGCTTGAATCTATGACAAAAGCAGAAATTCAAAAATTATCTAGATCTGTAGTACTCTATTCATTTTCCTAAAACAAGACCCTAAATATCTTTAGACTGTATCCCATGCATTTGATAGGTTTACCATAGTAAACAAAACCATAGTTTCTGAGTTTTTTGCAATGCCCTTTCCTTGTCCACTCCACAGTAAGATCATTAATCAGCCTCTGACCATGTTTACATAATCAGAAACCTAATACTATTGTCCTATAAAAGCTTGCAATACAGAATTAAGACAATTGCTGATCAGTGGCAGCTAAAGAAGATCCCAAATTTGTTAGCTTCCTAAAATAAAATTGCATTATGGAGAAAGAAATATCCTCCCAAAAAACAGGCGGACTCACTTTCATTTTCTTCAATTTGTCACTGCCCTTCTAAAACAGAAATTGTCTCTTTAGAGTTTGAAGGACTTGTAGAAAAGCATTGTTAATCACCTCTAAATAGCAAGAACATGAATCATGCTCTGCAGACAGCAATGCTGCAATCTCTTTTTCCTTTGCAAGTTTGCGCATATCTAGCAAGCCTTTGGTTGTTTCCTGCAGAATTTCAAACTTAATCATTAAATATCAATCTTCAGGGTACCTAATCACAATTCAAATATACTTTCCATTCAGAAGGAGAAATTACGCCCTTAAAACAAAGTCACCTGACCTGAAAAGCACTTAACAAAGGTTAGTGGATACCGAATTTTTATAAGGCCTTCAAGGGAAATCTGGGTAGAACAGGGAATGGCATTGTGGAAAAATATGGCAGTATCGTTCATCTTTACTGTGAAGTGAAAGCACAGGTAAAACAAATGGAAACTCTGGAGACCATGATTTGAGGACTAAGAATTTGTAGTGAAATTAACCTATGGAGAATTGAGATCGTAGGGGACTCTATATTAATATCTAATTTGGTAACTAAGGGAATAAACCAATGGATTGGAAATTGGATTGGGGGCTTCATATAGTAAAATATCCAATTGGATCTTCTGAAGGAAACAGCACAAGTCATATCAGGCATAAATTGAACAAGGTGAAAGACATCATAGAAGGTGGCTGAGCTTCACACCTGTTAAGGTGATAAAGATAGGACTGAGAAGTTCTGAAGGACCAATTTGCACACCCTGTGTTAACTTTTATACCCTTATAGAGTTCTCGATTAGCGGCAACTATTAGTGTGTTCTTCAGTTAACTATTAAACATTAATTACTGAAAATACAACTGCATAAGAAACCATAAATGCACAGCGGAACAACAAAATGCAACCACACAAAATAAACATAAGGATTTACCCTGGAAACTCCAACAGGGAAAAACCAACAAATGTTTGTCTTCTTCTTATTGGAGAACTTGATTACAACAACACTACAATAGTCTCCAGATAATCCTTCCCAATCTGGACCAAAACACATAGGAAGATGCTGCAATCTGTTTTGCAAACTAGATAGACAAACCCTAGATCCACCCTGAATCCAATAGACAAAAGAGAAGTAACTCTTCCCTGAAAAGATTGTAATCTCAAACTGAGATCTAGACTGCTCACTACAAGAGGAAATCCGTCTCTTGCAACTATGATCCCTCACTCTCAATGTATCTCCAAAGACTCTTTTATACATTCAATTTCTGTATTGTCAAAACCGGACCGGAACCAGCTAAACCGGCCGGTCAACCCGGTTTCAGCAGCAGGCCGGTCAGAACTGGGACATCTGGCCGTTTTGGGCCGGTTCGATACCGAACCGGCCGGGTTGGTCCCCGAACCGCCCGGTTCAGTATCGAACAGGTTCAAAACCGGTTTTTTCAACAAACCCGCCGGTTTGTACGGAGCCGTACGGAGGCTCAAAAAACCTTTTTTTTTTTAATTTTTTTTTAATTTTTGGAATGTTGGTTGGGGGGGATGTATTTAGACACCCAAAAGACACATCATTAACCTATAAAAAGGCCCCCACCCCCTCTCTTTCACTCACACTATTGATTCGAGTGTTTTTGAGTATGTACCTGAGTGTCTTCGGATCTTTGAAGTTTGATGGTGCTGATTGTTAAGGGTCTTAGCGCTGGTTCCTAGGCTGATTGGAAGAGGAGATTGAAGGAGTATTTTGGAGAATTTGTGGGCTGAATCTCTTTGGAGACATTTGCATCAGATTTGGAGCATTTTGGAGGCACTCTTCAAGGTATGTAAAAATGCTCTAAATGTGCACTGTAGTCTGTAATATATTCATTTAATTTTGTATGGAATAGTCTATTCGAAGTTTGATAGCGTTGTTTTTTTTTCATAGAATTAAAAAAAAATAGGGTTTTAATTTGGAGATTTATATTGCTTGCCATGGCCTCGAAAGATAGAAAAGATGCCGCATGGGTACATTGTCAATTAGTTGAGGGAAAATTTGTGTGTAACTATTGCCAGAAAGAGGTTGGGGGGAGAGGTATAAATAGGCTGAAACAACACTTAGCTGGTACAAGGGGGAATGTAAGACCATGCCTCAAAGTCCCTGAGGACTTGAGAGCTGAGATGCTTGGTCTTCTTGAATCTTACCAAGCTGAAAAATCCAAAAACAAGAGGGTGCAAAGAGAGATAGGGAGAAGTTGCAGCTCTGATTTTCTTGAGGGGAACCCTAGTTTTGAAGAATCCTCTAGTTTTCCCAACCCTGCCCATGATCCTTATACCATTCCTAGGGAAGAAAGTGTTGTAGTTGGTGGTGTTGGAAGTAGTACATCCCAATTTAAAAAACCCCGTGGTAGCCTTGAGTCTTTCTTTCAACCCCGAACTACCCCTGGTGCTCAGCCCACCATTGATGCCAAATGGAAGAAGGTGGAAAAGGAGGTTGCTTGGGAATGCATTGCTAGATGGTGGTATGATGCAGACATACCTTTCAATGCTTCAAGGTCGATATATTATCAACCTATGTTGGATGCTATAGCTTCATGTGGTCTAGGCTTCAAAGGCCCTGGCTATGAGGATATTAGGGGGCCACTTTTGAAAAATGAAGTTGAAAGGGTACAAGAGTACCTCATAGAGTTCAAAATCTCATGGAGTAAAATAGGGTGCACAATCATGTCTGATGGATGGATTGATGCAAGAGGTCGCACCATTCTAAACTTCCTAGTTGCTTGCCCAAAAGGGACTATGTTCCTTAGATCAGTGGATGCATTTGATCAAGTGAAGGATGCACAATTACTATTTCGTCTTTTAGATGATGTAGTTGAGGAGGTGAGGGTTGAAAATGTAGTGCAGGTTATCACAGATAATGCCTCCAGCTATGTTGCAGCTGGAAAGTTGTTAGAGGACAAATATCCCACCATTTGGTGGACTTCATGTGCAGCCCATTGTTTGGACCTCATGCTTGAGGATATTGAAAAAATTGAGTGGATGAGAAAGTGTGTGGAACAAGCAAAATCTATCACAAGATACATTTACAACCACTCACGGGTTTTGATTCTTATGAGAAAATGCACTGGTGGAAAAGAGCTTGTCAGGCCAGCTATCACAAGATTTGCAACAAATTTCCTTACATTGCAGTCCTTGATTGAGCAAAAGGCCAACTTGAGGAAGATGTTCTCTTGTGATGAGTGGAATGCATCTCAATGGAGCAAGAAGGCTGATGGAAAGGACATTGTTGATAAAGTCTATGAGAAAGCATTTTGGAAAAAGGCAGAGGAGATCGTACTTTTTAGCCAGCCTCTTGTGAAAGTCTTGAGAATGGTGGATGGTGATAAAGCAGCAATGGGGTTTATTTATGAGGCCATGGATCAAGCCAAGGAGGCAATAAAGGAAACATATGAGGGCAAAAGACAAAAATATCTTCCTATGTGGAAAATCATTGATGAATGATGGAATAGACAACTTCATCAGCCTTTACATGCTGCAGGGTATTACTTGAATCCAAGGTAACTAATTTCAAAGTTTTTAAGTTATATTACTAAATTTTAATTGCAAAAGTTTATCCTTTTTTAATGTGATCATCTTTTTTGTCTTGGATCTTCTGAAGGTACCATTACACAAAATATTTTGAAGCAGATGGGGAGGTAAAAGAAGGATTATATAAATGCATTGAGCGCACGGTCTCTGATCCCAATAAACAAGATGAAATACACAACAAGCTCTTGCATTTCAATGAGAGTCTTGGTATCTTTGGCTTGGCTACAGCCGTATGAGGTAGATCAAAAGATCCTCTAGGTAATTAATTATGAAGTATATTTTAATTCATTGGATTTGTTTTCGAGTTTGTGCTTAAATTCATTTGCTAATTTTAATTTGTCCTTACATGCAGCATATTGGTGGCAACAATTTGGCAGTTAGTGCGCTGATTTGCAAAAGTTTGCAGTTCGAATATTGAGCCAAACATGCAGTGCTTCTAGTTGTGAACGCAATTGGAGTGTTTTTGAGTGTATACACACCAAGAAGCACAACCGTTTAGAGCAAAAACGGTTGAATGATATGGTATTTGTTCAGTACAACCTTAGGTTGAAGCGCAACCAATTGTAGAACAAGACCCCTGAATCGTGTTCTATTTTCTTAGATGATGGTGATGCATCAGCAGATTGGGTTGAGGAGACTCAGCCAGCAGCATTTGACAATGAAGATCTCTCGTGGCTCGATTTGGACCCACTTCCACAACAGCAGGATGTGGCAGTTGATGTTGGACATGTGCCTTCTGGACCAGGGGAGTCAAGTCAGGTGGCCCAAGCTCAGGCACCCCATATTGAGCATCAGAATATAGTTGATGGCTCAGAGTCTGAGTCTGAGGCCTTTGATGAGTCTGATCCTGAGGATTTAGATGATTCTGATGATTAGATTGTTTAGTCTTTGACTCTAGTCTTTTTGTATAGGCCATTTAGAGCCTTTTTGTTGATGTATTTTGATGCAAACATGGATTGCACTCAATGTTAAGTCACAGTGCTATTTTGGTTCTATGTAGTATGATGTTGAACTCTTATATGCTATATACATGAGAAACTTTGCATATTTTGTGTATAATGGTTTGAATTCACATGTATGCACATGAATATTTAAAAAAAAAAAAAATTTGAATATTTTATGTATTTTTGGTGGACCGGTTTTATGATTTGGTTTTTTACCTAGTTTTTGACCGGTTTCGGTCTGATTCCGGTTCTGAGGGTCGACCGGTTCATCCACCGGTTCGTTTTTTGTAACATTGACTCAAGACCATGGGAAATACCATGGGACACCCATTACCATGCTCTTCAATACCATGGGCCCTCCAATACCATTTATATAATGTATTATAAAAGTCTCTTTCACAAAGAGTTACAATTTGAGGATACTTCTACATGCTAGACACAAACCAACGTAGAAGCACCTATCGTCACTACAAACTTCAACACTTTGTAACTCAACTTGAAGAGGCAGTAAAAATGAACAAAATAAGGAATGAACTGGAAAATATCGAAGAGAGCAAACCCCCCTGGAGCTCTTGAGCAAATTGGAAGAACGAACATTTATATATTGGTTACAAATCTCAGAAAACAAGTGGGTGGCCTCTCTACCAGACCAAGACAGGAACTTGAACAAAACAAATCCAAATGATCACTGCCTTGAATTTTTTTTAATATTAATTTATCAAATATCCTTAAATCACAGATTTAAAATTAGAGTATTATAACTTGATGTTAGTTGGTTTTGACTCAGAACATGGATTGACTGGTCCTTAGTTTATAGCTCTCTAATTTGTTTGTTTTGGGCCTATTTTAATTTTTAACAAGCTACTTAACTTTGGTCAACACCACCATTATGTAGAGCACTTCATGTGATTTGAATAGAGTGTTTCTGGACTATCAGAACAAGTTGTCTTAGATGTATGTTAGAGGTCATATTGTGTGACACAATTTTCTCTTGAAGTACAGTGGCTCCTAGAATATTTTGCCATGGTCAAAGACATTAATACTTGAATACTGGCAATTTATATATTATTGATAAATACATGGCCTTTATGGTCATTATGGACGATATTTTGGTGTAGTTTGAGGTAGTCACAAGTGACAGGATGCCTTAGGCATTCATAATAAAGGGACAAGCCCATTGCTAGAGTGATGGTAATCTTCACATGTTGTCATTTATGGCCAAGCATCCGCCTTAATGTGTTTTTTATATACTTGACCGGGTCATCCTAGTCACCCTCTTAGGGTGTTGTGTATAAATATAGAACCCAAGCTCGCATTTATATCATCCCTGCGCCTTCTTGATCCTCCTTTCCCATTTATTTCCTTTGGATAACACTCACATCTTTACATGAAGAAATCCCACAATTAGGGAGGGCCAACAAATGGCTCTTAACTTGGTAGTATGTCCTCTTGAAGTCATTCTTGCAAAAATTGCAAGTCCAAGACACATTGCCTCCCCCACCTAGCTTTGCCCCGGGCCCTTCTTTCCTAGTCACATACCTCCACAAAGGGTATTTCTTCTCTTGGGCTTGTTGTCTTGCTAAAACAGGGCTCAATGGAGCATGAGCTCCACTAGCAGCAGATGGAGCATTAGCAAGAGTACAAGAGCTTGTGATTGGAGGAATAGGAGGGGAGACATTAGATGGGGCATTTTTCCCTTTCCTTTGCCCTCTACCTCCTCCCCTAGCTGAATGAGACATTGTTCTTCTTGCCTGTTGGTTGAGTTTGCAATCCACCCAACCAGATCCACCTTCACTTGCAAAAAAACCCTTCCAAATCCTTTAGCACCCTTCCAAAGCCTTCAAATCCTCTTCACCTGCCAAAAAAAACACTCTTAGACCTCTCCCACAAATTAGAAATGAAAAAAACGTGAGAAAATCGCATTTTTATGGGCTCGGTCGTCAAAATCGTGTTCTATTTTTAGGACACGATGGGACAATGCCCGGACTCGTGTGTCTGGACATGAGACACGATTGACAGTCATGTTGGACACAATCTGTCAACGTGTCCATGCCCGACACGTGGACACGGGACACGTGGCCCTAAATCAACGTGTCCGGTTTCTTAGATGCCAACATGGACTTGCAATGGCCCCACAGGTTGTCATTGATGCCACCAAGTCCCACTTGCAGTGCCTTGGACCCCTTACAAAGTGTGTTTGAGCCTTGGATCCCTTACAGAGTGGGTTTGTGCCTTGAAGCACCTTGTACCCACAAGGATGGATCTTGGAGCCACCACCTTGTTGAAGATGCTGAAGGCCCTGCCAATGGTATTAAAGACCCTAGAGATGGTCCTGAATCCTTGATGGACGATGGAGAACCCCTAGATGGGTTGGAGAAGCATTAATGACCCATTTTGTGGTCATTCATGCTCTGATGGTATCATAGTACCCCATGAGAAGACCTAGCTACCCCACAGATGATGTCATGATGGATCTTGATCCTTGAGGGTTTCCTAGTGTGGTTGAGGTGGTTGAAGAAGCCTATGAAGCCTCTTGCTTGTTGAAGAAGCCCTGATGAAGTCCTTGGAGCCACACTTAATGGTTTGATGACCTTGCAACCCTTATTGGGGTCATGGAGCTCTTGTATGATGATGATAACCTTGTATGGTCCTTGATAGGCTATGAAACCCATGGACATGTCCTTGGTATGATGAAGAAGCCCATGAAGACTTGGAACCCCTAATGAAGACCCCGATGCCCTTGGAAAGGCCATGGAGCCCACTACTTGTACTTTACATGGTTAGATGGCATGATGATGTGGTATTTGGTGACTTAATGAAGTCATGGAACCTTGTGAAGACCTTGATGCCCATTGCTTGCACTTGATGTGGTTAAGGCACCCAAACACATATTGGATTGATGATGGTCCATTTAGTGACAAGCTTGTAGCCCATGATGGCGCCTTGCACATGGCATGCCATTAAAAGCCCTAGTGGCTTGATGCAACCCTATGAAGATGTGGAGGACACACTCCCATGAATTTTAAATGATGTGTTTGACTTTGAACAATGTTTTGAAAGAAAAATAATAAAAATACATAAGGTTGACCATTGAGGTGGTAAGAAAATAATAAAAATACATAAAGTTGACCATTGAAGTGGTAAGAAGTTTGAAATCCTTGGTCATACATATGGTTTATGTGGTGGACATGCTATTATATGGCAAATAAAATGCATGCAATTCTTTGGTAAGGTTTAACCATTGAAGTGGTAAGAAGTTTGAAGTCCTTGGTCATACATATGGCCTAAGTCACAGGATTCGACGAATTTGAACCTTGAGGTTCGAAATTCACCGAATTTCAACGGAAAAAAATCTTAAATTAAATTCGCCGAATTTTAAAAACGAATTTGAAAAAGAATTTTATCGAATTCGAATTCGAATGTGAAGGCGAACTTAATAAAAAATCGAAAAAAAAACTCAAGAATCTCAGTTTTATTTTTTATTTTTTAAACTATTTAAGCATGCTGCATAATATATTTCATTTTATAAGTTAAAATTTATTTCAATAGGATATTTTATTAACAATTTTATTATATATATATTTATATATATATATTCGAATCTCAAAACGAATCTCAAACGAACCTCATCCAAAAATTCGAATTCGAACTGAATCAAATGGTTCTCGAACTCGAATCGAATTCGAACCATGTGACTTACTTAGCATATGGCTTATGTGGTGGACACCCTATTATATGGCAAAGAAAATACATGAAATTCTTTTGTAAGGTTTGACCATTGAAATGGTAAGAAGTTTGTGTGACAATTAAAAGTCAAATTAAAAATTCAAATTACAATTTTTAATTAAAAGTTAAAATTCTTACCACTCTTACCTTTGAAGACAAGTCGGACAGCATGAAACATGTCCACTTTAATGTGTATATAGACACATCAAAAAACAGTCAATGATGGATGTAGAGAAGTGAATTCGTGGAGATTGGTCTGAGGTTTTTTCGCAGCAACAAAGGAGCAGTTCCTTTTTACAAAGAAATTTTTGGGCATCTTCAATAAAATTGGCATAACTTTCTCATATGGAAACGGAATTACAAAATTCTTGGATCGTTGGAAAGCTTGTTACGAGGGCTATGTGATGACAGGTTCTAGAGTTTCTTTTGGTTTGCCTACTGTTTCTTCATATTGTGATCTTCGGAAAGGTATGGTTAATTCTTTTGGGTTTCTCTTGTGATGACACATGTCTCTCATGGATAGAGTTCATCTTTGATCTTAGTATGTGAGCCTCTATATTGGTATATATATTTGGATTCATTATGGAGTCTATGATGATGATGTTGCATACCTTTATGCTATGATATGATACACTTTATGTGTTGAAAAGTTACCTAGGAAGTGTTTGTCCACCTAGCATTGCCTTGGGGTGGACAAGAACACTTTAAATGATGACCCCTAGTCAATTGTAATTAATAAAGTGAGATGTACTTTATGTTTTTAAAGTGCCTAAATTAAAAAGTAAATGTCATGGTTTATCCTAAGTTCATATTTAATTAAAGTTGAGTAAGTGATTAATTAAAAAGGAGTTGCTCTTGTTACCTCCTAACTTGTAGGGGTATTTTCTGAACTTTGACGAAATTCATGGATGGGAAAAGTTTGGCCGCTGCATCTACTAAATTAAAAATTTTCATTTCGTTAGACCAAAAGAAAGCACAGAAGTTTACAGGGCATCCAGACTCTGTGAGGGCTATGATGTTTACAGAAAGTGGAAAATCTCTTCTACTGGAGAGAGGCATGTTATGATGTGGAAATGTGATGGTAGTAATGGGACTGGAGCTGCTGCATGTGGAACACCCGGTCGTGGCTTTGGACTGCATGACACTGATGTAGAGGTTTTCGACAAGATGGAAGCACTTGTTACTATTGTAATGGTTACAAGCAAGCTCATACCAGATGAGGAACACCAACAAAATCCCTACCCTGAGGATACAAATAGAAATTTTAAGAGCAATCCGAAGTAGAAACATGACAGAGCAGGCCTCACTTACTTTCATTAGTTCAGATTCACCACGCCCAGTGCCTTCACAAGGGTAAGATTGGAGACCATTGTAGCTCAGATAAAAATCTTCAAGAGGAAGAGATTCAAGACATAGTTTGCAAGCTGAAGGAATCTGTGCAGGAATTATACAGAGTGTTGTATATTCCAGACAATCATTTCTTGTAAAAACACCCCAAAGATGTTATATGCTCTACTACAGACCGACTATTTGAGGATCCGGTGACAATAGAGACTGGGCAAACTTATGAGCATGCAGCAATCCAAGAATGGTTGAATCGTGGCAATTCAACATGTCCTGTAACTCTACAGAATTTGGAAAGTTTAGCGCTACCAAAAGCAAATTTTGTATTCAAGCAAGTTGTGGATGTCGGCTCTGGCCAGGATGAAATCAGTGTAGCAGCGGTGAAACTCATTGCTGATGATGAGACACAAGGATGACTAGAGATATTTAGTAGTGACAGTCTTTTATCATCCATCGACTACCTGAACTGTGTGCTCGAGTTTCCATTCAGGAAATTGGCGTTGATAAAAATGGATTTTTAGATAACGCTGTATAGTAGAGCAATCCACGTTTTTTTGGTGACCATCAACACTTATTGGAACAACCATGCATCATTGGTGTGCTCGGAATCTCTGTTTGATGAAGCGAATTTCACGATTTGCCCAAAACCATGGACGATTCTATCATGTTCAAGAGCAGTCAGCTGCCATGGAGAAGAGTTGTCGATTTGCTAAAACAGATGGTTCTTCACGTTGGCGAGTTCTGTTCCAACCACTCAATGTTATCAATGTTGGCTACGTGGAGTTTGAAAGCAATATTGGTGGTCAGTAACGTTGAGATCGAGTTGGGTGCCTGTGGAATTCGGGACCGGCGTCCCATTGGCAGCCAAATCACGTGAAAAATGTCCATCAGCTGCGTGAGGGGTTTGAACTGGGCTCGTATTATGGTGACAACTGGTTACGTGAACAAAGACTATAGATTGTGGATCTCATGGGTATCCACTTGACATTTGCTCGGTGATACACTATCCGCATGAAAGCGCGGGGTCTTTCTCATACAGCTCGTTAGCAGCTGAGTGCTTGGAGCTGCGTCCCGGTTGTTTTATTTTTGGCACTTTATGATCACGTGGGTTTTTTCTCAAGGTTTCAATCCGCCTTTGGTACATGGCAGCCGTTTTCTTTCATCAGCATTTGATTGCGTTGAGTGTTGGAGCAGTTCACAAGGTGGTAGTGGCTTTGTCTTGAGCCACGTATCATTTTCATTGACTGCTAATTGCAGATTATTCAACTTTTTATGTGGGGTAGCTTTCGTGGTCTTTCTCAACTTCTAGTTAAAGGCAAGTTCCTTTTATGAGCCTTGGGGATTCGATGGAGAGGAAAGTGGATCTCGGATCCACTTTTCCCATTATTTTATTATTTTCTTTTTTCTTTTTTTTTGAAAAAAGCCTTTAGGCTTTTGGGGCCTATAAAGACAACAACTCTTTCATTGTAAAAGGATGGAATTTTTGGGCTGGAAGGATTTTTCCCCAGAGTTAATAAAGAAAATCATGTTGAGTTTTTGGACATGTTGGGCTTCTTTGTCGTAGCTCTATGTTTTCATGAGTTACAGACCAAGCCAGTATAGAGGGCTAACAATCTAGCACGTTGGGCAAGCATTTGCAGCTGCCAAGTTGCTTGTCGTCGTTATGTTCTTGGAGGTTTGGGAGTAATGGAAAGTAGTCAATTATACTTCCATTCTCCTTGCCTCTAATTATGGAACGGACCAGCTTAGTCTCCCTTCTGCAAAACACAAAGCCTTTCTGAGTTCGCTTTTGACTCCATTTACCCTTCTGGTACTGGAACTGGCCTTCCCTCGAGGACTGATCCTCCTTTCCCTTCCTACCCATAAATCTGACTCATTTTCCTTTTTTGCGACCCGTGTTTCTCTAAGGCAGCCTCTTCAGATCACCTTGCCCTCAGCCGCACCTGCCTTAGCGGTCCTAGCTTACGAAAACCCCCCTAGAGCTGGGGAAGAGCTAGCCTAAAGCGAGGAGAGAGGGGTGTGGTGACATTGGCCTCTCAAGAGAGAGTTGTCGCCGGGTTGGTGCGCCTGCAGTTTGGGCTTTCAACACTCGCATGCCAGTTTCGGGTAACAACAGCTCCCACTTTATTAAATGACATGAAGTGCACTAAATGTCATTTATTAATTAATTAATTGAGCATTTAATGTGAGCCCTTCATCCAATCTAATCTTGACCATTAGATTGAAAGAGGAAGTTGCCATGAACAAAAAGGGCTAGGGCAAGGCATTCTATCATTCACTGTGGTCATTTCCAAGAGAGATTTTTGGAGTGAAGAGAGCAAGAGAGAAAAACTGATTTGGGAGAGAAAAAACAAACCCTTCCATAGAAATCGAGGAAGTTTTTGTAGGGCACGTTGCCCAAGACAAAGACAAATTTACAGGCATTAATTACTGGAGTGATTCTGTACAACAGGAGGTCGTATTGTACTCGACCGTACAACAACACGAGTTTTGAGAAAATTTGGGCACGATTTTTGAGAAAATCCATACAGCATTTATTGTTGTTTTGCAGACCGTACAAGGCTCATATTTCAAGAAAAAGGCAGCAAGTACAGTTCACAGAAATCGATGAAATTTCAGTGCACATAAATCGAAAAAATCAGACCATATAGCTCGCACGTGTGGGTCGTACAACATGCTTTTCGAGGTGTTGTTTTCTGGGTTTTTCAGCAGGTGTTTCACATGCATTTCGAGATGAAATGCTAAGATAAGTATTGTTGTGTATTTTTGTAAATTTTGCTTGAAGAATAAATGATCTCTCTTTGAAACAAGTTTTCCCTTGGGGGTTTTATCCTGGACCATTGGTAAAAAATATCAGTGTTATTTTCATGTGTGTTTGACTGATTTAAATTTCTGAGTTTGAAATTTTTATCTGAAAAAAAGAAAATTTCTGAATTGTTAAATTTTGAAAAAGATTTCCATGTGTTTCAGTTTAGTCAAATTTTATTAAAAATTTGTGCATACAAGGGTTTGGGCATTAAACTATGCCGAGAAGCTAACAAGCTTGAAACCGGGTTGGGGTTCTCAAAAACTTTCATGGTATTAGAGCACAGTTAAAATTTCAGAATTTGAACATTCAGAAGAACAGGGGTTTGTGGAAAAATATTCTTGAACAGGTTGCTTGAGATTTACAGGTTGTAGCCATGGTGTTTGGGCTTAGAGTTGAAGACAGATTGGATGGGGCTACAAATTTTAGCCCATGGAAGGCTAGAATCAATTTGATACTTAAAGAAAATGAACTAGGATCACAGTACAACTGCAAACCCTATAGTAGTACCTGTCGATGCAATTGATAAGGCTACTTTCATGAAGAGAGATGTGAAGGCAAGAAGGATTATAGTTGATGCCGTGAAGGATCATATAATTTCTCACATATTAGCAAAAACACATGCTTTTCAAATGTGGACTTCTTTAACAAATCTTTACCAGAGTTCAAATGAAAACAGGAAGATGGTATTAAGGGAGAAGTTGAAGAATGTGCACATGAGCAAAGGGGAAGGCATGGCTTCCTATCTTACCAAGATTACACAGGTAAGAGATGAACTTGCAGCTGTAGGAGAGGTTATAGATAATGCTGAAATGGTACGTACAGCCTTAAATGGTGTGACTCAGCAGTGGAGTGTCTTTGTGCAGACTATCATTGGTAGGGAGAACATGCCCACATGGCATCGATTGTGGGATGATCTCACACAGGAGGAGACATGTAGGGAATACTTACAGGGCAGTTCATCACATCATAGGGATGATGAGGAGAATGTGGCATTAGCAGCAAAAGGTAAGAAGAAGAAGAAGTTCAAGAAGGGTTCCAAGGATGGAGCCAAACAGCATGATGGAGAGAAGAAGGACATGAGCAAAGTGAAATGCTTTGCTTGTCAGAAGTTTGGACACTATGTTGGACCAGTGAAGCACGACTCGGGCCATACTCGCGAGTGGCGCCGAGTCGGATGTTGGGGTGAGCACTCGCCCAAGACTCGCCCAGGAGACTAGTGACCCGGTGAAACTCGCGATTCAGCGTTGGACTCGCGGTTAAGCGTCGGACTCGGTGAATACTCGCCGGTAAACTCGCCGAAGTATGCCCGTGATTGAACTCGCGGATGCCAACAAACCCATCAATTAGTTTGTGATTCGTGATGGTCGTGGAGGTCGTCTGCACTATTGCGATGGTCGTGGAGGTCGTCTGCACTATCGCGAAGGTCGTGGAGATCTGAAGTGTCATCGTGGAGGTCGTAGTGTCATCGTGGAGGTGGTCTGGACTCTGCACTATTGTCGTAAAGGTCGCGGGTGGTCTGGTCTTCAACCTTTGTTCGTTGCTTTGTTGTGGAGGTCGTGGAGGTTGCGGGTCTTCAGCCTTTGTTCGTTGCTTTGTTGTGGACGTCGTGGAGGTTGCGGGTCCTTATTCGTGGCCGAATTGATGCCCCAAGTTTGATTTGTATTTTTTATTTTATTTTATATATGTTATAAAACTTTAAAATGATTTTATTGTTTCTTATTTTTTATTTAAAATTTATTGTGTTTTATTTAAATTTTATTGTTTTTAATTTTTAATTTTAAATTATAATTGTTTTTTTAATTTTTAACTTAGGATTTAGTTTAAACTTTAAAATGATTTTATTATTTTTTATTGAAATTTTATTGTTTTTAATTTTTAATTTTAATTGTTTTTTATTTATTTTTAACTTAGTATTTAGTTTAGAATTTTAAAATAGATGGGCTATGGCTTATTATCTGAAGGGCTGACAAATTTAAATCTAAATTCTAAGTTAAAAAATTAAAAATTAAATAACAATAAAAATTAAAAATTAAAGGACAAAATAATCAATTTTGTGTGGGGCTTGTGGGCTGAGTATCTCAGCCACACAGGGTCACATATTTTTTATAAATTCATTAAACAATTGGAAATGTCATTAATCTCTATTGTGTGCTCTAAATGCACCATATTTTATTTTTTTCCCCTATTTGTCGAGTCTGTCTCGAGTCTTCCCGAGTCTTTCCCAAGTTTTTCCCGAGTCAACGAGTCATATGCTAGCCGTGTCTTTGTCGAGTCCGAGTCATGCAACATTGTGTTGGACAGTGTCCAAACAAGAAGAAGAAGAAACAACAGATAGCAGTTTCAGCAGAGATTGATGAGTTTGTTGCTAGATTTAAGAGAGACTTTTCTATCCTTGCTGGTGTTAGTGTAGAGAGAGCATCATCTATCACCAACAGGGACATTCAAGGTCACATAGAGCATTCCATGATTGTTGGGCATTCTTTGAGTGTTACCACTACTTCCTCCACTTGGTACATTGATAGTGCAGCTTCCAGTCACATGATAGGTGATCGAAATATGCTTGTCGAGATGTCAGAGACAGATTTGGAGTTGGAGGTTGTGTTGGGAGATGATACAGTGGTGAGAGCAGTTGGGCATGCGACTGTCCATTTTGACAGAGAGTCCATGCAACCTATGTTTCTAAGGGATGTCTTGTATGTCTCTGGGCTGAAGAAGAACCTTGTTTCAATTTCCATGATTGAGGACAGAGGCTTTGGAGTATATGTCCTTGATGGGAAAGTTCACATCCTTCCCAAAGCAGCAGGTCCATCTGATTCACATGTGATTGGAGTCAAATGCGGGAAATTGTACAAGCTTCTCTTCGAGCCACATCATGCACTGTCACACAATTAGAGCAACAGTGAGTTGTGTGAGTTATGGCACAGGAAGATGGCCCACCTTCATCATCCAGCTTTGAGGATGCTGAGAGACATGACTACATGTATGCCAGATTTCAACATAGAGCCCAGTGGTGTTTGCAGGGGGTGTGCTTTGGGAAAGTACACCAAGACTGCTTTTTCGAGCAGCAATACCAGATCAGAGGGAGTGCTTCAGTCGATACATTTAGATTTGCGTGGTCCAATGTCATCTACTGTTGATGAAATTGTCATTGATGCCAACATGGACTTGCAGTGGCCCCAGAGGATGTCATTGATGCCACCAAGTCCCACCTGCAGTGCCTTGACCCCTTACAGAGTGGGTTTGCACCTTGGAGTGCCTTGGATCCCTTAGAGAGTGGGTTTGTGCCTTGAAGCACCTTCTACCCAGTTGACAAGGTCCATGTACCCACAAGACTAGATCTTGATGCCACCACCTTGCTGAAGATGTTGAAGACCCTGCTGATGGCGTTGAAGACCCTGGAGATGGTCCTGAATCCCTTGCAAATGATGTAGAAGCCCTAGATGGGTTGGAGAAGCATTAATGACCCATTATGTGGTCATTCATTCCCTGATGGTGTCATGCTACCCCACAGGTGATATCATGTTGGATCTTGACTCTTGGGGGTCTCCTAGTGTGGTTGAGGTGGTTAAAGAAGACTATGAAGCCTCTTGCTTGATAAAGAAGTCCATGAAGACTTGGAACCCCTGATGAAGACCTTGATGCCCTTACAAAGGTCATGGAGTCCACTACTTGCACTTACATGGTTAGTTGACATGAAGATATGGTCATTGATGACTTAATGAAGTCATAGAACCTTTGTGAAGACCTTGATGCCCATTAATGTGGTCAAGAGTCAAGACACATATTGGATTGATGATGAAGTTGACAAGGGTCCATGGTACCATTTGGTGACATGCTTGAATCCCATGATGGCACCTTGCACAGGGCATGCCATTAAAAGCCCTAGTGGCTTGATGCAACCCTATGACAAAGTGGAGGATACCCTATGAACTTTACTGATGTGGCAAAGGCATACATGCAAGCTCTGGTGGGTTAAATGATACCCTAATGGTAAAAACATTTTAAGTGACATTTAAAATAAAAATTTAAATTAAATCCTTACCTTGTTGAAGTCAGCCCTAATGAAGACAGGTTGGCTACAATTAAACTTTTTTAAAAATAAATAAAAATAAAAATTGTTTTTTTAATACAAGTCGGCTCAAAAAAAAATTACGAAAAAAAACCAGTATAAATACCCCATCAACGATTTCATTTTTTGTGTGGAATTCGGATTGAGCTCTGAGGTTTTTTCGTCAACTGAGGTAGACAGTCTGAGTTTTTTTGGATGTCTGAGATTTGTGGTGGCGGCAGTAAAGGAGGAACACCTGAATTTTGCAGCAGAGGAGCAGTCAAGGAGCAGTCACAAATTTGCAGCAGCAGCAAAGTAAAAGAGCAGCAGAGAAATTTTTTTAAAAGTCTGAATTTTTTTTTAGCTTTGATTTTTGGGTGTGCACTGAGGAAATTCGGGTGTAGATGAAGGACTGTGGCAACCGCATTAGCATGACACAGCTCTGTAATTCGGGCATACCACTAAGGAAGTTGCAGGATGATTTTAACTCTGATTTTTTTTTGTGAAATGAGTGTAGACACAGCTCTGATTTTCGTTTTTAAACTGAGAAATTTTGGGTACACAGACTGAGGTAGCCGCAGACTTAAAAAGGACAGCAGCAGTACGAAGTTTTAGTTTTGAATTTACATTTTCTTTTGGTATACTGAGTGAGCAACAGATGCTAGAAGAAGACTGTGTTGGGGTTTATGCTGGTTGCTGCAAAACAATGGTAAGTCTGCTCCAGCTTGTTTAGGGTATGTTCTTTGCCCTCTATAACAAGCCGCAGTCCTAAAGGTCCTCTCCTCAGTCATTACAAACAGGCTGCAGCTCTAAGGGTTTGACTCAGCCTATCCCAAGCAGGCCATAGCTCTGAGAAGAGTGCTTCAACGGGACTAGGGCACATTCTTCAACAAGTGAAGGTTCAATCTTAAGGTTAAGCCATAAAAAGGTATGTAAATCCATCTCTGATCCACCTAAGCTTTTGGTTTGATCTGAACGGTTCCAAGACTGTCATCAGAATTACTTTGCATATAACAGTGTTTGCTAATGACAGAAGTGTTCATAATAGCAGAGATATTGGGGTAAATTTTGTACATGGTAGAGTTTTGGCCTGTATGATTCTACAAGTTGAATTATTTGAGCAGAGAATGTGGTTAGCAGAATTGTCTTCAGTTTTTTATGACAGAGATAATTGGACAGAGATTGATTTGTGAAGTAAACAGGAAAGTGACAAGAACTTGTGACTTGAAGTAACAGCCTCAATGACCTGTGAATACAGTCTTCATTGAAGCCTTGACAGTGACAGTCATTTTGACATGATAAGTGACATCCATTGATGACAGTGACAGCTTGACAACGACAGTCCAGGATCAGTTGACTTGGACTCTTTAGGCATAGACTAGTGTATCAGCTTGTCTAAGAAAAGTGCGAGTATGCACATATGTATGGCATGCTACTATTGATAATAAAAAAAAACAGAAGTGATCTTGTTTCATCGCTGGGATAAAATTGATGTATGAAGTGACCAAATAAGTGTAGACCTCATCTAACAGAAGACATAACAGGAATATCGATGCCAACTCTGTAAGAATACAGTTACAGAACTTGTGAAGCATGTGTGAAGCCATCAATGCAATTCTTGAATAGTCTTTAGCAGACCTGGAGCAGTACTCTGTTGATAACAAGAATTGATACTGACAACTAACTTGACAAGGGATAGAATGATATGGTTTGAATTGACAGAGATAGTATGATCAGATTCCTTGTGATGAAGACATGATGTCGGTGGACAGAATGTTGATGTGACAGAGACTGCCTGTGATGAAGACACGATGACATGGATAGAAAAATGATGTGGCAGTGAGCGCACTTGACAGTGATATGTGTGTGATGAGTATGATGAGACAGTGAGCTGTAATTGTAAAAGCAAGCTTGTCTTGCTTTTGAGGTTAGGAAACCTCAAACCCTTCTTAGCAGGGTCTAAGAAAACCAGGCAGAGTCTTGGATGAAGAGTAGGTGCTCTTTGTATCAGTAGGTGTTGATTTTACCTCATGGTTGTAGCCGTTCCAAGACAAATACAAAAAGATTACAAAATCATATGGTGTTGTGTTCTCTTGTGCTATGGTTCTTGTTATGACTTCATGATTCAGATGCTTATGATTTATAAATGATGAAGTGATAGATGTTTATGAAATGATTATGCAAATGGTAGAATAATGCATTGATGAATTAGATGTTGATTGTTAAAATTGAAAAAGTAATAAGGACTGCACACACAAATTCACCCCCCCCCTCTCTATGTGCCTGGTGTGTCTAACATCTACCTCTTTGACAGGTTATGAGTATTATGTCACAGTCATCGATGACTTTTCCAGGAAGACCTGGATCTATTTCCTTAGAAGCAAGAGATCAGAGGAAGTGTTGCTTCGGTTCCAAGAGTTCAAAGCTCCTGTGGAGAATTAGACAGGAAAGAAGATCAAGGTACTTCGGTCAGACAATGGGGGTGAGTATACTTCCCATGCATTCGATGAGTTCTGTAGACAGGAGGGTATCAAGACGCAGTTGACAGTTCCTTACACTCCACAGCAGAATGTAATGGCTGAAAGGAAGAACCATTTGATAGTGGGTGCAACTAGAGCCATGATGCATGATCAGAGTCTTTTCTTTCTATGGGCAAAGGCCTGTAGTACTGCTATGTATGTTCTGAACAGGAGTCCGCATCGTTCCTTGGGGTGCAAAACTCCTGAGGAGATGTTCACCTGGAAAGTGCCTGAGATAGGTCACTTTCGTATATTTGGTTGCCTTACATACTCGCATGTCCCTTCTGAGAAGAGGACAAAGTTGGAGGCTACAGGAGAGAGGGGTATCTTTGTTGGGTATGACAAGACTTTGAAAGCTTTTCGCATATACCTTCCTACATAGAGCAAAGTTGTGGTAAGAAGGGAGGTGAAGTTTGAGGAGGAGAAAGCCTTCGGGAGATCTCTAGATTCTGAGATAGAGGAGTAGCAGAGTACTCCACAGGTGACAGTTCAGAGTTCAACGAGTTAGAGCACAGGGTCACCGATTTCAAGAGGGACTGGGTCACAGGTTACAGGTTCATCAGTTTCAGGGGCTCAGTCTACAGGGACTTCTGGTACAGGGGCAGGTTCACAGGTTACACCTTCGGGTGATTCGAATACACTTGGTACAGGTTCAGGTTTGCTAAGGACAAAATCCCAGACTATTGGTACTTCTTCAGGGAGACATTTGTCTAATGAGGATGTAGAGGAGAGTCTATGACAGGATGCTTCTTCCAAGAAGAGAAATCCAATTTGGCTTAAGGAGCTTGTGAAGGAAGCAAAGGAGTCTGTTAGACCACCCAAAAGGGAGATTAGAGAGAGTAAGGCACCTGAGAGATTTTCCAGCTATATGGCACAGGTGATTAGCTTGCGTGATACCGAACCTACCACTTATGAGGAGGCTTCTGTACACCAGGGTTGGAGAGATGCCATGATGGAAGAGTACAATTCCATCATGAAGAATGGGGTGTGGGAAGTGGTTTCGAGACTAGAGGGGAAGTCAAATGTGACTTCCAAGTGGCTTTACAAGATCAAGTATGTTGCGAATGGCATCATCGAGAACTACAAAGCTCGTTTTGTTGCACATGGGTTCTCATAGATGGAGGGAGTTGACTATGATGAGACCTTTGCGCCAGTGGCCAGATTTTCTTCGATCAAAGCCGTGATCTCTGTCATGGCAGAGATGGGTTGGAAGATCCATTAGATAGATGTGAAGACCGCTTTTCTCAACGGTCTTCTACACGAGGTGTATCTGGAGCAGCCATAGGGCTTTGAGGTGTATGTGTGTAGGATGAAAAAGGCCTTGTATGGTCTGAAGCAAGCCCCTCGGGCTTGGTATACCAAGATCAATTCCTACTTGCTTTCAATTAGGTTTCAGAAGAGTGAGGCAGATCCCAACCTATACTACATTGTGGTTGGTGTTGTTCCGCTCATTCTTCTGCTATATGTTGATGACTTGTTCATTACTGGAGGAGAGCACCTGATTGATGCTTGCAAGAAGGATCTTGCTTTAGAGTTTGAGATGATTGACCTTGGGCTGATGCACTATTATTTGGGGATGGAGATTTGGCAGGAGGATGGACATGTTTTCCTGGGGCAAGGAAAATATGCTGCAGATGTTTTGAAGAGATTTCGAATGGATGATTGCAGACCCATGTCTACACCCATGATCACCAACTGGACGAAGCTTCATGCTTCTTAGGGAGAGTAGGTTAATCCTACTTTATATCGTCAGCTTCTCGGTTCGTTGATGTATCTGGTCAACACCAAACCAGATATGAGTTTTGTGGTTAACACTCTCAATCAGTTCGTGGTGGAGCCCAGGAAAGTGCATTGGACTGCCGCAAAACACATCTTGAGATATCTTGTCGGTACAGCTGATTATGGCTTGGACTATAGGAGATCTGATGGAGTGGGATTGGTTGGCTTTACTGATTCAGATTAGGTAGGTAGTGTTTCGGAACAGAAGAGCACTTCTGGTTATTGCTTCAGCCTGGACTCAACAGTTGTGTCGTTGTGCAGCTGGAAGCAAAAGTCCATAGCATTGAATTCTGTTGAGGCCGAGTATATGGCAGCCAGTCAGGCTAGTTGTGAGGCTTTGTGGCTTCGCAAGTTGATGGTAGACTTGTTTGGTCAAGAGTTGACTCCTATGGTTAAACATTGTGATAATCAGAGTTGCATCAAGCTCTCTGAGAATCCAGTATTTCATGACAGGTTGAAGCATATAGAGATCAGATATCACTTTATCAAAGATTATGTTCAGAGAGGGGTTGTACAGTTGTAGTAAGTTTCTACAAATGAGCAGGTAGCTGACATTCTCACAAAGGCTTTGGGTAGAAAGAAGCATGTCTACTTGAAAGATAAGTTGGGAGTGGTGAAAAACACCTTCCTCGGTAAGAGGGAGTGTACAGTTGTAGTAAGTTTCTACAAATGAGCAGGTAGCTGACATTCTCACAAAGGCTTTGGGTAGAAGGAAGCATGTCTACTTCAGAGATAAGTTGGGAGTGGTGAATAACACCTTCCTCGATAAGAGGGAGTGTTGAAAAGTTACCTAGGAAGTGTTTGTCCACCTAGCATTGCCTTGGGGTGGACAAGGACACTTTATGTAATATCCCAAATACTGATATTCTCTAATGTTCTATTGTAGTGTTGACCTTCACACTCAATCTTATATAAAAATACGAAATAACTATGTATGCAAACTTGCCATGCAAAAATGCCCTAGATTGTAGTTGAATTAGGACTAGGGTTTGCAAAGAGAAATTAACACTTACCACTGATATTCCGGCTGATAATGACTCCAAAGATAGTTGCATGCATAAAGATTTGGGTAGGTGGGCTAGTAGTGCTTCTTTCCTCCGGTGTTACCGCCCCGCTGTACCGTAAGCACCCTCCAGACTGAAGGTGACATTTTTGTAGGAGGAGAGGTCAGATCTGGCTGAAACTTTGTGGGCTTGTCCGTTTGCTGATGCCGGAGAGATAGACTGTCACATGCAAAGGTTTGGCAACCTCTAAGTGCCCTAGAGAATTGATCTGTGATTCTGCTGCTCACGGCCCCCAAGCTCTCTGTTTGCTGATAGCCGCTCCAGATGAGCACACTGATGGCTGATAATCACTATATGCCGTAGGATAGGCTTGCTGAGAAAGAGGAAGCTGACATGCGGGGGAAAGACTGGGTTTTGTGGTCCTAGCGAATCCTTCTATGGTTTCCCCGCTACTTCCAGCTGCAAAAAGTGGATCTACCAATAACCCTTCGGAAGGTGTTGGATCTTCGAATACTGAAGTATATGATGAATGCTGTGGATAAACCTGGATGATTTATCCCAATAAGAGACTAGGGAAAATATCTCACTATCGAACCCTCACTAGTTGGAGACATTGTCTCCAACCCCAACTGTCGCGGTCGCACGCTATGCTGCTGCTCAAAACTCCAAAATCAATCAACAATAATAATAGATAGTTCCTTTAGTCCCATAACCCTTCTTAAATAGATCTTCATATGTTTTTAAGGTTTATGCTTCACTTTTGCATGCATGCAATTCTAATTTGATGTTGATTTTAACACTGACTAAACAAGGCCTGCATGCTCCACATGCTTTAGGATATGAACTCTGATGGCCTTCTTTCTACACTGATGACTTAAGAATATTGAATTGATGTACCTTTTTGCTCCTAGTGCTATTAGTCCTCAGTTATTCCCTTTTTATCAAAAACGGAACATTACAATCCTCCCTCACCAAAGATTGCTTGTCCTCAAGCAATGCCAAGGCAACTCCACAATCAATCAAACTGAACCAACTGAACCAACTGAATCCTAGAAGATTTGTAGCACCCTCTGCTCAAAGCACTACACTGCACGGTACCATCACAAGATATCCCATGGAAGCCTCCTATAAGTAGAGTAACTAACCAGGCTGTAAACGAGGTACCATCACAATAGACTTCCTGAAAGCATCCTCTAGCAATCACCAAACTACCAGTCACTGTAATCCAAGGGTCCCAAATCAATCTGAGAATTACAGAGGTCAAAATGCATCCACCGCTACCCTGCATAGTATCGACACAAGGAGCATCCTAAAGACTCCCAAGTAACCCCATCAGTAAACATTGTATCCATCCCTCATAAGGTCTCCCACCTGGATCCCAATGCAAACTTGTGCATCTTTCATCCCAAATATCCCAAGGCTCTTGTGGGACTATACCCTTGTCTAGGAATGTCTTCCTAAGAATCGCCCACTCAATAGGACACCAACTCTTAATCTCTCTCCAATCCAATCCCCAAAAAGGACCTTGTCCATAAGCACCATCACAAGGAATAATCCTACCAAGATGACGTTCTGCCCTTTTGATTTCAACTGGAATGCTCATATACTGCTGCCCAATTTCTCGATCCTGACCAACTTGTAAAAACCATCCTCCATTATGCAAATGTGTACTCAAGATACTGCAAACCTTGTCTATGTACTCCTGAAGAGGACTGCTTTGAAATGCAATAGTATGTTTCTTCTGCTGCCCCATCAAGGACTCTACCTACTCTTCAATACTAGAAAGCCTGACAGCTGACTCGGTACATACAACTCGAAGAGATGTAAGCTCAACATCTCGCTGTAATATAGTGTCTCGGAGTATCTTGGTCCTCTCTTTCATTACTAGAATGCTTTCTTTAACACGTTCAATCTTCTTTCGATGACTATCATCTGAAATCTCTATCGCATGCTTGTATAAACTCTCCCTAACCTCCATGTGTGACTGCCCATTGTCTCGACTGTTGTGCTCATTGCCGTGCACCTCATGTATTTCGCCTGTTATAACTGTCTGGACTCCTGTTGTAGTGGACGAAGAGTGTACCAACTCCAACTCATCACACGGCTTGTCCACAATCTAACTAACAAATGTGCTTGTGTCGCTAGACTCACAGGATGGCTCTAATGCTATCTCCTCATGCACATCCTCATCATGTACTGTTAACTCCCAATCAAGCTCAACAACCTTTACTTCATGCACATCTTTCTTCACTCTCCCAACCAATGTTACAAATATCGGCGCGGCGCGGAAATCGGCAGGGTCCAGGAAACATCGTCTCGGGATATCTCGGCAGAACATCGGCAAAAATCGACAAAAATCGACAAACTTAAAAAACACAAAAATATTCATTTTTTTTCAATTTTTTAAACATCTAAAGCAACAATAACATCAAATAAACACATTGCCACATGAATATGGAAAGAAAACTGATATATAAGATATATAAGATGTCTAGAGATACATCACACCTCAAAATGGATCATGTCCTAGTCCTACTCCTGAATAGTGAACACTGAATGTCTGAATCATCAAAAATATAAGTTATAACTTACAACAAATGTATCTCACGATCATCATCATGACTCATGAGTCATCTACAGTGAAATAAAGTAAATAAACTATGGATTCCCTCTACCCCTTTTACGGGAAAAGGTAATCGCTGTGGAAACAGCCCTTGCCCTTTCTCTAGGACTAGGTGCCCTCAAGGCTTGTCAGCCTCGTACTGGTATCTGACGTCCTCTAGAAGAACTAGAAGACCTTGCAAAAGGATCATGATGTCCTCTAGAACCTGAAGGTGGCTGAAACTGGTGTCCTGAAGAAGAAGAAGGAACTCGAGGAGGTAGTCCTACAGCTACTCCTCCACTAGTAGCAGTGCTACTATCGGGTCTATCTCCCTCTAACCCTGCCTGTGGCTCTGGATCTAACTGTGGCACACTCCCAGACTCAGTGTGAAACTCCTCTGGAACTGGATCACCCTCATATGGAGCCTCTGTATCATGATCATGATCATGATCATGATCATCTGCTAGCCAATCAGGGGCTACCTCCATAGCAGGCTCTTGACACTCCGACCTCCAAGCTGCAGTGGTGTCGATATCATCTAATGAAATGGCCTTTGCATCAACTTTTCTCTAATATTGCTTCACCCACAACCTAAGATTGTAGTGGACGTAGACCAAATCATTAAGGCGCGGAGTATCCAACCTGCAGGAGGATCATAGAATTAGATATTAAATTATAAAGTTAATAATTTCAATTTGTAATGCATAAATTAGAAGGCAAAGGGGCATAATGATAAATGATAAAATTATAAACTAGAATTCAATAATTTATATTTTCTAATGAATTTGAAAATTCTCTAACCTGTTGCGCTTTTTGGAGTGTACTTTTTCAAATACACTCCAGTTGCGCTCGCAACCGGAAGAGCTACATGTCTGGCTGAGCACTCGAATGGCAAGCTTCTGTAGAATAGGTACGCAACCACCATAGTTTTCCCACCAGGTATCTACAACGAATTAAAGAAACATAAGAAAAAACAATTTAATTTAAAAAAAGAATTAGAAAAAGAAAACGAAAATTTGAAACAAGGTGAAGCTTTCTTGGCATCAGGTTGGTCCTGTCATGTATTGTCAAATGAAACCCAAGTAATCCTGTGGCTCTCTTATACACTTCCAACTCTTGGGAAAGCTCTGCATGATCATCTGCAGACGGCACCATCCTATGGACACACTCGTAGAATCCAGCCATAACCTCTCCATCAAATCTGAAGCCACAGGAGTAACCAAACGCAGGGTTGAGGTATAATCCTGCAGCATGAATGGGGCGATGAAGTGTGTTGTTCCATCGCGCATCAATCATCGCCCATATAATCTGTTGTCTCTCCTGCCCCCGATCTCCCTTGTCCTCGTAATAGGCACGAATGGACTCTTTGGCCCTATCCATGGCCTCATACAGGTATCCCATTGCAGGCTTATCTCCATCAACCAAGTGGAGAACCCTTACCAAAGGTTCAGTGACGGCACAAACCTCCCTCACGTCATCCCAAAAGGTCTGATGGAAATTCACTAGCCTGCATATGGCTTGCCCCTCTGGTCTAGTGCTAAATGATAAAGCACGCCACTCAGGTGAAAGGAACATCTACTGCAAGTCCCACATAGAAACCAAGAGGGACTGGAGAGAAATAAAGCTAGTGGCAAAGCGTGTGATGGCAGGACGCACCAACTCTCTGTCACCTGTGAAAGTTCTCATCAAGCTAAGCACCGCTGCATGATTGTATATGAATTTTGTGATGCCCCGTGCTGGATCAATGGTATCCTTGATCCAATCAATCTTGGCTAAATCCTCTAACATCAAATCAAGGCTGGGCCGCACAAGGAGTCCAAAATAGTAAAGGATACATGTCCATAAGCATCCTACCAGCAGACACATAGTTCGCAGCGTTGTCCGTTATGACTTGGACAACATGCTGCGGGCCAACCTCTTGGATGAAGTCATCCAACAAGCGACATAGTAAACCCGCATCTTTGACATGTGTAGATGCATCCACGGATTTCAAAAACATAGTGCCCCTTGGACAGTGAACCAAAAAGTTGAGAAGGGTCCTACCCTTCATATCAGTCCAACAGTCTGACATCACTATGCATCCTGTTAACTCCCATGATTTTCGAAGATCCTCCAACCTGTGAGAGCATTCGGCCTTTTCATTCTGGAGGATGGGCCCTCTCAACTTCTCATAAGTGGGGGGCTTATACCCCGGCCCAATAACAGCAGCTGCCTCAAACATGGACATATAAAATGGGTTATTGGCAAAGTTAAATGGAATATCACTCCATAGCAAGCATCGACCCACAAGTGTATCTGCATCTTTTTTCTCCTTTACTTTCAGCATGGACTTTACAGAAGGTTGTCCACCAGCTGAGCATCTCAACACATGGGCACCCATTGGTGATGCAATCGAAGGTGAAGGCATTGTGGACTGTTGCGTCGAGAAGGTTTTCGGACTCGTCCCACTAGCCCCCGCTCCACATCCCGACCCGGATCTTGAGGCAATTTGATGTCTCACGGCCTCCTTGAATTGTTTCTTTTGCTTAGTTTCCTCAATTGCTTTTTTGGCCTTGTTAATGTGATCCTCATTTGTTGCGGTACAAGGAATCACATCATGCCCCGATATTTGTGCAATGTGATATTTCAGCCTGCTTATCCCTCCCGCCATTCTTTTCCCACATAAATTGCAAGTGAGTGTTTGTCGATTTTCTGGATCAATGGCTGTGCCAAATTCCCAAAATGCATCCAATTTCGACATCTTGTATATGGAAGAAATGAAGTTTCAACTTCAAGTAAACCTAGGGCAAAAAAAAAAAAATTAGCATGCTGCAAAATTGCAAATAACACATAAGTTAAATAACAAAACAGACAGTTATACTATCAAATATCTTTATTTCGAGAAACTAGCTTTAATTGCAAATCTCGAAATTGCATTTAGGGCTTGATCTTCTATTTTCATGTTTGTTCCTTACAGTCTCTGTAAAAATATCTTTAATATTCATATTTTTGTAGTTACTTATTATATTTCACAAGTTATTTATCATTTTATTGGGGTAACTAACGAATTTATGTAATCTGGAATTTACACAAAAGAGTGCATAAACCAGATTTAGTAACTCTTAAAAGGTCTAACGTTTATCTATTTATCATGTATTTTCTCAGTCACATAGATATATTTCAAATTTCTACTCTAAATTCTAACAAGCTATATCACTGTTTATTGCAGAAATTACTCAAGAGACTTGCTTGTCAAGCATATCTTTTAACATTTACTTAACTTGTCAATTCTGGAAATTACATTTAAATTTTTGTATTTTATTCATTTCTAGCCTTTTGAGTTTAACCACCAAGTAACATAATTTAATTGTTCATACAATTCATTGATTACTTGATATTTATCTCACTCTTAGATTTATTTAAGTAGTGGTCATCTCCAGAGAGGCGCTGTGGAGTGGGTTGGGCGAGGAATGTGGAAGCCGGGCGCGGAGAGAGGCACACAGTGGAGGCATTCAAATTTTTAAATGAAAAAAAAACCTAACATTTACACATTTACTTACCTTCAGCTGCACCCTAATCGCCGGCTCTCCTCTCTCGACCTCTGTCGCGACCAAATGAGCGAATAAGCCCTAACCCGCGGGCATAAAAAGTCAAAAAATGAATTTTTTTTCATCTGTCAGGAAATCGCGAGTCGACGACGATATTTCGGCCCGATATTGGTGCCCGATTTTATCTTGAAAAATCGCCACCGGAAAAAAACCGCGATTTCTCGGCGACTCGCGACTTATCGGCCGATATTTGTAACTTTGCTCCCAACTATGCCTTTAAGGAGATCCTCATCCCAATCCTTGGGCTGGCTCTCGAACTTGAGGGTGTAATAATCTTGAAAGGACAACGCTGCGCATACCTTATCACCCAAGCCTAGATATTCCCAATATCGAGGCAAGTGTTGCAGTGTTGCTAACCTCTACAAATTTCCAGTGAAGATCCTTCTCATTGTCTTCATGTTCTCACAAGCTGGCAAAACAAAACCTTTGTTCTGCCATACACTTCACCGACATAACTGACATGCATTTGCATGTACAAGCATGCATCAACATGCACTTTTATTCAATTGCTATGTGCCCATAGCTGGCAAGGATCATGCTCTAATACCACTATAATATGCCAAATACTGATATTCTCTAATGTTCTATTGTAGTGCTGACTTTCACACTCAATCTTATACAAAAATACGAAATAACTGTGCATGCAAACTGCCCTAAATTGTCGCTGAAATAGGGATAGGGTTTGCAGAGAGAAATTAACACTTACCACTGATATTCCGGTTGATAATGACACCAAAGATGGCTACATGCATAAAGATCTGGATAGGTGGGCTAGTAGTGCTTCTTTCCTACGGTGTTACCGCCCCGCTGTACCGTAAGCACCGTCCAGACTGAAGGTGGTATTTTTGTAGGAGAGGTCAGATTAGAATGAAACTTTGTGGGCTTGTCCGTCTGCTGATGCCGAAGAGATAGACTGTCACATGCAGAGGCTTGGCAGCGTCTAAGTGCCCTAGCGAATTTATCTGTGATTCTGCTGCACAGACACCCCAAGCTCTCTGTTTGCTGATAACTGCTCCAGATAAGCAAACTGATGGCTGATAATCACTGTATGTTGTAAGATAAGCCTACTGAGAAAGAGAAAGCGGACATGCAGAGGAAACATTGGGTTTTGTGGTCCAAGCGAATCCTTCTATGGTATCCCCGCTACTTCCAGCTGCAAAAAGTGGATCTGCCAATAACCCTTTGGAAGGTGTTGGATCTCCGAATACTGAACTATATGATGAATGTTGTAGATAAACCTAGATGATCTATTCCAATAAGAGACTAGGGCAGATATCTCATTGTCGACCCCTCGCTAGCTGAAGACATCGTCTCCAACCCCAACTGTCGCAGATGCACGTTGTGTTGCTGCTCAAAACTCCAAAATCAATCAACAATAATAATAGATAGTTCCTTTAGTCCCATAGCCCTTCTTAAATAGATCTTCATATGCTTTTAGGGTTTGCATGTCACTTTTAGGATTTATGCTTCACTTTTGCATGCATGCAATTCTAATTTGATGTTGACTTTAACACTGACTAAACAAGGCATGCATGCTCTGCATGCTTTAGGATATGAACTCTGATGGCCTTCTTTCTACACTGATAACTTAATAATACTAAATTGATGTACCTTTCTGCTCCTAGTGCTATCAGTCCTCGGTTATTCCCTTTCTATCAAAAATAGAACATTACACTTTAAATGATGACCCCTAGTCAATTGTAGTTAATAAAGTGAGATGTACTTTATGTTTTTAAAGTGATTTCATTAAAAAGTAAATGTCATGGTTTATCCTAAGTTCATATTTAATTAAAGTTGAGTAAGTGATTAATTGAAAAGGGGTAGCTCTCACTTTATTAAATGACATGAGGTGCAGTAAATGTCATTTATTAATTAATTAATTGAGCATTTAATGTGAGCCCTTCATCTAATCTAATCTTGACCATTAGATTGAAAGAGGAAGTTGTCATGAACAAAAAGGCCTAGGGCAAGGCATTTTATCATTTATTGTGATCATTTCCAAGAGAGATTTTTGGAGTGAAGAGAGCAAGAGAGAAAAATTGATTTGGGAGAGAAAAGACACCCTTGCACAAAAATAAAGGAAGTTTTTGTAGGGCACATTTCTTAAGACAGACAAATTTGCAAGCATTAATTACTGGAGGGATTCCGTATAGCAGGAGGCCGTACAGTAGCACGAGTTTTGAGAAAATGTGGGCACAAGTTTCGAGAAAATACGTACAACATTTATTGTTGTTTTGCCGACTGTACAAGGCTCGAATTTCGAGAAAAAGGCAGCAACTGCAGTCATAGAAATCGAGGAAATTTCAGTGCACAGAAATAGAGGAAATTTTAGTGCACAAAAATCGAGAAAAAACAAACTGTACAGCTCGGACATGTGGGTCGTACAACATGTTTTTCGATGTGTTGTTTTCTAGGTTTGTCAGTAGTCTGTACAACAGGTGTTTGGCACACATTTTGAGATGAAATGTTGAGATAAGCACTGCTGTGTATTTTTGTAAATTTTGCCTGAAGAATAAATTATCTCTCTCTGAAGCAGGTTTTCCTTTAGGGGTTTTATCCTGGACCATTGGCAAAAAATATCAGTGTTATTTTCATGTGTGTTTGACTGATTTAAATTTCCGAGATTGAAAGTTTTATCTGAAAAAAAAATTCTGAATTGTTAAATTTCGAAAAAGAATTCCATGTGTTTCAGTTTAGTCAAATTTTATTAAAAATTTGTGCATACAAGGGTTTGGGCATTAAACTATGCAGAGAAGCTAACAAGCTTGAAACCTGGTTGGGGTTCTCAAAAACTTTCATTATGATGATAATGCATGTGATAGTGATGTACACTCTATGATGTTGATGCACTCCTATACAATATGATGTACATGCATACCATAGTGTGATGATGCTCTCCTATACATTATGATGTATACTTGATGTTGATGATACATACACAGTGCACACTGAAATGATGATGATGCATATTTGATGACGATGATGCATACCCTATGACGATGATGCATACCTATGATGATGCATATCTCACTGTCGACCCCTCGCTAGCTGAAGACATCGTCTCCAACCCCAACTGTCGTAGATGCACGTTGTGTTGCTGCTCAAAACTCCAAAATCAATCAACAATAATAATAGATAGTTCCTTTAGTCCCATAGCCCTTCTTAAATAGATCTTCATATGCTTTTAGGGTTTGCATGTCACTTTTAGGGTTTATGCTTCACTTTTGCATGCATGCAATTCTAATTTGATGTTGACTTTAACACTGACTAAACAAGGCATGCATGCTCTGCATGCTTTAGGATATGAACTCTGATGGCCTTCTTTCTACACTGATGACTTAATAATACTAAATTGATGTACCTTTCTGCTCCTAGTGCTATCAGTCCTCGGTTATTCCCTTTCTATCAAAAATAGAACATTACACTTTAAATGATGACCCCTAGTCAATTGTAGCTAATAAAGTGAGATGTACTTTATGTTTTTAAAGTGATTTCATTAAAAAGTAAATGTCATGGTTTATCCTAAGTTCATATTTAATTAAAGTTGAGTAAGTGATTAATTGAAAAGGGGTTGCTCTCACTTTATTAAATGACATGAGGTGCAGTAAATGTCATTTATTAATTAATTAATTGAGCATTTAATGTGAGCCCTTCATCTAATCTAATCTTGACCATTAGATTGAAAGAGGAAGTTGCCATGAACAAAAAGGCCTAGGGCAAGGCATTTTATCATTTATTGTGATCATTTCCAAGAGAGATTTTTAGAGTGAAGAGAGCAAGAGAGAAAAATTGATTTGGGAGAGAAAAGACACCCTTGCACAAAAATAAAGGAAGTTTTTGTAGGGCACATTTCCCAAGACAGACAAATTTGCAGGGATTAATTACTGGAGGGATTCCATATAGCAGGAGGCCATACAGTAGCACGAGTTTTGAGAAAATGTGGGCACAAGTTTCGAGAAAATATGTACAACATTTATTGTTGTTTTGCTGACTGTACAAGGCTCGAATTTCGAGAAAAAGGCAGCAACTGCAGTCATAGAAATCGAGGAAATTTCAGTGCACAGAAATAGAGGAAATTTTAGTGCACAAAAATCAAGAAAAAATTGACTGTACAGCTCGCACATGTGGGTCGTACAACATGTTTTTCGATGTGTTGTTTTCTAGGTTTGTCAGTAGTCTGTACAACAGGTGTTTGGCACACATTTCGAGATGAAATGTTGAGATAAGTACTGCTGTGTATTTTTGTAAATTCTGCCTGAAGAATAAATTATCTCTCTCTGAAGCAGGTTTTCCTTTAGGGGTTTTATCCTGGACCATTGGCAAAAAATATCAGTGTTATTTTCATGTGTGTTTGACTGATTTAAATTTCCGAGTTTGAAAGTTTTATCTGAAAAAAAAATTCTGAATTGTTAAATTTCGAAAAAGAATTCCATGTGTTTCAGTTTAGTCAAATTTGTGCATACAAGGGTTTGGGCATTAAACTATGCAGAGAAGCTAACAAGCTTGAAACCTGGTTGGGGTTCTCAAAAACCTTCATTATGATGATAATGCATGTGATAGTGATGTACACTCTATGATCTTGATGCACTCCTATACAATATGATGTACATGCATACCATAGTGTGATGATGCTCTCCTATGCATTATGATGTATACTTGATGTTGATGATACATACACAGTGCACACTGAGATGATGATGATGCATATTTGATGATGATGATGCATACCCTCTGACGATGATGCATACCTATGATGATGATGCATGACGATGCATACCTCACTGTCGACCCCTCGCTAGCTGAAGACATCGTCTCCAACCCCAACTGTCGCAGATGCACGTTGTGTTGCTGCTCAAAACTCCAAAATCAATCAACAATAATAATAGATAGTTCCTTTAGTCCCATAGCCCTTCTTAAATAGATCTTCATATGCTTTTAGGGTTTGCATGTCACTTTTAGGGTTTATGCTTCACTTTTGCATGCATGCATGCAATTCTAATTTGATGCTGACTTTAGGATATGAACTCTGATGGCCTTCTTTCTACACTGATGACTTAATAATACTAAATTGATGTACCTTTCTGCTCCTAGAGCTATCAGTCCTCGGTTATTCCCTTTCTATCAAAAATAGAACATTACACTTTAAATGATGACCCCTAGTCAATTGTAGTTAATAAAGTGAGATGTACTTTATGTTTTTAAAGTGATTTCATTAAAAAGTAAGTGTCATGGTTTATCCTAAGTTCATATTTAATTAAAGTTGAGTAAGTGATTAAGTGAAAAGGGGTTGCTCTCACTTTATTAAATGACATGAGGTGCAGTAAATGTCATTTATTAATTAATTAATTGAGCATTTAATGTGAGCCCTTCATCTAATCTAATCCTGACCATTAGATTGAAAGAGGAAGTTGCCATGAACAAAAAGGCCTAGGGCAAGGCATTTTATCATTTATTGTGATCATTTCCAAGAGAGATTTTTGGAGTGAAGAGAGCAAGAGAGAAAAATTGATTTGGGAGAGAAAAGACACCCTTGCACAAAAATAAAGGAAGTTTTTGTAGGGCACATTTTCCAAGACAGACAAATTTGCAGGCATTAATTACTGGAGGGATTCCGTATAGCAGGAGGCCGTACAGTAGCACGAGTTTTGAGAAAATGTGGGCACAAGTTTCGAGAATATACGTACAACATTTATTGTTGTTTTGCTGACTGTACAAGGCTCGAATTTCGAGAAAAAGGCAGCAACTGCAGTCATAGAAATCGAGGAAATTTCAGTGCACAGAAATAGAGGAAATTTTAGTGCACAAAAATCGAGAAAAAACAGACTGTACAGCTCGCACATGTGGGTCGTACAACATGTTTTTCGATGTGTTGTTTTCTAGGTTTGTCAGTAGTCTGTACAACAGGTGTTTGGCACACATTTCGAGATGAAATGTTGAGATAAGTACTGCTATGTATTTTTGTAAATTTTGCCTGAAGAATAAATTATCTCTCTCTGAAGCAGGTTTTCCTTTAGGGGTTTTATCCTGGACCATTGGCAAAAAATATCAGTGTTATTTTCATGTGTGTTTGACTGATTTAAATTTCCGAGTTTAAAAGTTTTATCTGAAAAAAAAATTCTGAATTGTTAAATTTCGAAAAAGAATTCCATGTGTTTCAGTTTAGTCAAATTTTATTAAAAATTTGTGCATACAAGGGTTTGGGCATTAAACTATGCAGAGAAGCTAACAAGCTTGAAACCTGGTTGGGGTTCTCAAAAACTTTCATTATGATGATAATGCATGTGATAGTGATGTACACTCTATGATGTTGATGCACTCCTATACAATATGATGTACATGCATACCATAGTGTGATGATGCTCTCCTATGCATTATGATGTATACTTGATGTTGATGATACATACACAATGCACACTGAGATGATGATGATGCATATTTGATGAGGATGATGCATACCCTATGACGATGATGCATACCTATGATGATGATGCATGACGATGCATTCCTTATGTTCAGTGAAAGCAGAGCATAATTACTTGTTCAATAATTGTGTATGATGAGGTGTACGATGATGTACGAGCAGCAGTGATGAGCAACAGAAATGAGCAGTAGTGATGAGCGGCAGTGATGAGCAGATTGACTAGCAAAGTGATGGGCAGAGATTGATGTGCAAAGCAAAGATTGGTTGTGCATTAGAGCCATATGATTGCTTGCAAGAAGAATCTTGCACTTGAGGATTGGACTCCTCAAACCCTTCTTAGTTGGAGCTAAGAAAACTAGGCTGAGTCCTGTTATGAGAGTTGGTGATCTTTTCATCAGTTGGTGTTGATTGTAATCGAGAAGATTGTTGTCTTTCATGTACAATAAATAAAGGTCAAAAATCCATATATTCTTGTGTCTCTTTTGATGTGATGTTGTGCTTATGACTCATGATGAATTTGATTATTCAATTGATGACATAATGATTGATATAGTCTGATTGATTAAAAGAAGGTAGAAAGTATATACTTGCTCTCACACCGATTCACCCCCCCTCTCAATGTGGCTATTGTGTTCAACAATTGGTATTAGAGCAGGCCTTCATCACAACCCTAGCAAGCTTGAAGGAGATCCTTAGACACAATGGAAGAAAATGAAGAGTCATCAAGCAATGATGTTCCTGTACTTGATATGACAAATTATTTCAGTTGGAGGACTAAGATGAAGGCATACCTGAAGAAGTTTGGTGTTTAGGAGATTGTGATCAATCCACCCGCTCCATCAAACAAGAAGGGAAAATCAACTACACAGAAGAAAGCAAAGAAGGACAATACTACAGCCTTGAAGTTCCTCATGGATGGACTTCCTTGTTTAGTGAAAGAAAGTGTAGGGGAGTACACTTTAGCCAAAGACTTATGGTTCAAGGTGGAAAGCGAGTATCAGAAAGCAAGACCAGAACCTGAAAAGACAGATCAGGAATCAGAAGACAAGCCCAAGTAAGAGGTCAATCAAGAAGAAAAAAAGCAAGAAGAGGACTCCAATAAAGGTATGGAATCTTGTGATTGTAAAGATAGCTTGTGTGATGAAATTGAGAAGGTTCTTGCAGATGATGATGAAGGGATATCAAAGAATGCACGTGAGATACATCTCACATTGTTGAATATTGATCTCAGAGCCAATTGGTTCCTTAACACAGTAAATATGAACCAGAGTGACTTCACGAAGTTCAAAAAGAAAATCTTGGACTCCTTGAATGAATATCAACAAAAGACCATGACAATGAAAGTGTTGCTTGTGAAGCTCAAACACAAGGACAAAGAGTTGCGGGATCATATGAAAGACAAGGATGCTGAAGTTGAACAACTAAAAACTGAATTGATCAGTCAAAAGGAAGAACAAGAAGAGCCTACTGAAGTGCTTGAAGAAACTAGGGAGGCTAATCATGATCTGAAGACTCAGCTGGAGGAAGCCAAAAGGATAGAAGAAATCTTGAAGAATCAGTTGGAAGAAAAGGTGCAAACAATCAAGAAGCTGGAAATGGAGGTAGTTGATCTCAAGAAGAAAGGTGAGAAGAATGATTCTTTTGTCAAGTTCAAGGACAGTTTAGTTGTCCTAGATAAGATCTTGGATTACCCAAGATCTCCATGTGACAAGACTAGTCTTGGTTACAAGAAGGAGAAAGAAAAATATGAAGATGACACTTGGTCTCCAAAGACTCTAGAAGCAGGTCCATCAACATCCAAAGCTGCTCCCCATGCACCTGCACATGACAACAAAGACCCTAGTAGTTTAAGAATGCATCAAGAAGCGAGATCTATTCCTCAAGGCAAGTTCAGAAAAGAAACAGCTCCAATATGGAACCAAAGTCCTAGGTATGAAAGTGGTTCAATGGTTATTGTTATTTTTGTTCTAACTTTGGTCATAAAGCTGTGGAGCGTAGACTCTACGAAAGAAGTAGTGGAATGCTCAATGACTCAGTTAGATGTTGGACATGTTGTTGCCACATGTCACATATTGAGATGCTACACATGCAGTGGATTTGGTCACAAAGCCCAAGAATGTGCAAGTCAAAGAAGTCAACGAAGGAACTGTCATTCCTATACATTAGCAAGAAGACGCAGTGAACCTTGGAAAAAGATCAATGCAAGAAGATTTGAAGATCAAAAGACAAAGGCCTACAGTCAGGGACACTCTCAGGTATGGAGACATGAAGTTGATCAAAGAAGTGTTGGAAGTTCCAACAACTCAGTCAGGTGTTGGACATGTAACAATGTTGGTCACATTGTTGCATATTGTCGTACGGTGTGGTGTTATAGTTGTAGCGGCCTTGGGCACAAAGGTCAAGATTGTTGGAGTACACAAAAACAACCCTTGAGAAGTTTCCTATACAACTCATCAAGGAAATCCAGTACAAATGAAGGAACAAATGTTGAAAGGACAGATGCCAAGAAGCAAGTATGGATGAAGAAGACTGAGCATATACAAATAGGACAAGTTGATTAGAGCAGGGAGGATGGCTGCCATATGGCAAGCCAAGCTTAAGGTCTCTCAAAGATCTTAACACACCTTGGGTTCATAAGGCTAGAGGATCAACTCAAAGGAGAAAGGATGGCTACTCCAAGCATACAGACAGGTCCTAGGATCGTGCATATTGACAGGGGGATCAATAACTAGTGATCAGTGATTTCAGATACAGGTATGTGGACACCCTTTGCCATTGATGCCAAAGGGGGAGAGATAAAGACAAAGAGAGAAATGAAGACAAAAGGGGAGCATGCTCATGGGGGGGGCATGAGTTGTTGTCATCAATGACAAAGGGGGAGATTGTTGATGAAATTGTCATTGATGCCAACATGGACTTGCAGTGGTCCCACATGTTGTCATTGATACTACCAAGTCCCATTTGCAGTGCCTTGGACCCCTTAAAAAGTGTGTTTGAGCCTTGGATCCCTTATAGAGTGGGTTTGTGCCTTGAAGGATGGACCTTGGAGCCACCACCTTGTTGAAGATGTTGAAGACCCAGATGATGGTGTTAAAGACCCTAGAGATGGTCTTGAAGCCTTGATGGACGATGGAGAACCCCTAGATGGGTTGGAGAAGCATTAACGACCCATTCTGTGGTCATTCATGCTCTGATGGTATCATAGTACCCCATGAGAAGACCCACCTACCCCACAGATGATGTCATGATGGATACTGACCCTTGAGGGTCTCCTAGTGTGGTTGAGGTGGTTGAAGAAGCCTATGAAGCCTCTTGCTTGTTGAAGAAGCCCTGACGAAGCCCTTGGACCCACACTTAGTGGTTTGATGACCTTGCAAGTGTAATATCCCAAATCCCGATATTTTCTAATTCTATGCAAATATACTGAAACAACTGGGCATGCAAATTGCCATGCAAAATTCCCTATTTTATAGCAAAAATTAGGGTTAGGGTTTGTAGGATAGAATGAACACTTACCACTGATACGTTGGTTGGAATGCTCCTGAGAGAATATGTATGCATCAAGAGTTGAATCGGATATGACTTGGTATCTTTTGCTTCCGGTGATACCCCCGCGGCACGAACCCCAAATCAGTTAAGGGTGACATTTTCAGTGAAGGATGTGTCTGATGAAGCTGATGATTTGCAGGGCTGATAGCCTTCGCATGCCGGAGAGAATGCCTGACACATGCGGAAATTCTGAGGTCTCTAGGCAGGCTAGCAAATTGTTCTAGAGGTGCAACTGCTCATGCCCCTCTGATCTGGAAATGAATGATAACTGCTCAGGATGAGCACGATCGGATCTGATAATCATCAGGTACTGGAGTAAGATACCAATGATGAGAATGGTGCCTAGGTTTCGAAGGTAAACTGATATCTGAAGACCCAACTAACGATTTGGGCTTTCCGGCTGCACACGTGCCCCTACAACAATCTCTGTTGTATACTGAATAACTATGAATAAATTGAAGAGCGAATGGTGAACCTGTATGGCTTACCCTGGATGAGACTAGGGCGGATATCTCACTGCCGAAACCCTGCTAGTTGAAGACGTCGTCTCCAACCCCAACTGATGTGCTGCTACTCAAGAGCTCCAAAATCAATAATCATCAAAAGTAAGTCTCCTTTCACTTTATCTTCCTTTTATAACTTTCAACTGCGAAAACTCTAATTTCATCATTAATTTGCAGTTGACTTGCATGCATGCGCATGGAGACTTAAATGGATGCATGCATCATTAAATAATAGATGGCATGCATGATGGTGGCGTTTGGCCCCAGTGGTCCTTCTTGACCTAATGGTGATAACATATTGATGTCCTAGATTTCTATAGATGGCATCACTCTTTAGATGATTCCCTAATTGTCAGTAACCGCTCGAACCCACAGGAATCACATAAGTTAGCGGTTTTGGTCCTCAATGCCTAATCAGATGAGGGCATTACAGCAAGCCTTATTGGGGTCATGGAGCTCTTGTATGATGATGATGACCTTGTATCATCCTTGATAGGCTATGAAACCCATGAACATGTCCTTGGTATTGTAATATCACGAACACTGATATTCTACTGATACTATGTATACTGCTAACTCATACACTCAATCTTATGCAAAAACATGGAATAATTGTGCATGCAAACTTGCCATGCAGAAATACCCTAAAATATAGCAGAATTAGGGCTAGGGTTTGCAAAAAGGAATTTAACACTTACCACTCATAACTCGGCTGATAATACTCCTGAGATAGGTTGCATGCATAAAGTGTCGAATAGGTGAAGTAATAGTGCTACCTTCCTCCAGTTGACGCCCAGTTCCACATGTGTTGCCTCCTCAGACTGAAGGTGACGTTTTTGGGGAAGGAATGGTCAGATGCTGCTGAAACTTTGTGGACTTGTCTATCTTCTGCTGCCAAAGAGATGGACTGTCCAATGCAGAGGTTTGGCTGCCTCTAAGTGCCCTAGCGAATTGGTTTGTTGTTCTGTTGCTCACGCCCCCCAACCTCTCTGTTTTGCTAATAATTGCTCTAGGTGAGCAAATTGATGACTGATAGTCACTCTATGTCATGGGATAAGCCTGTCGAGAAAGAGGAAGTTGACATGTAGAGGAAAGACTGGGTTTTATGGTCCCAATGAATCCTTCTGAGGTTTCTTAGCTATTTCCAACTGCAAAACGTGGACTTGCAGATAATCCTGTTGAGTGTGTTGGATCCCTAGATACTGATGTATATGATGAATGTCGTTGATAAACCTGGATGCTCTATCCAAAAAGAGACTACGGCAGATATTTCATTGCCGAACCCTCGTTAGCTAAAGACATCGTCTTCAACCCCAACTGCCACAGCTGCACGCTGTGCTGCTGCTCAAAAGCTTCAAATCAATCAACAATAATAATAGATACCCTCTTTAGTCCAATAACCCTCTTAAATAGAGTTTCATGTGCTTTTAGGGTTTGCATGTCACTTTCAGGGTTCATGCTTCACTTTTGCATGCATGCAATTCTAATTTATGTTGACTTTAACACTGAAGACATAAGGCCTGCATGCTCCGCATGCTTTAGAATATGAAATCTGATGGCCTTGTTACTACGCTGATGACTTAATAATATTGAATTGATGTACCTTTCTGCTCCTAGTGCTATTAGTCCTTAGTTATTCCCTTTTCTTTAAGACCCGCTCGAACCTATGGGAATAAGATAGGTTAACGGGTGTTCTCAGGGTGGTTTAGTTGGAAGAGGACATTACTGGTATAATGAAGACGCCCATGAAGACTTGGAACCCCTAAGGAAGACCCTGATGCCCTTGCAAAGGTCATGGAGCCCACTACTTGCATTTTACATGGTTAGATGGTATGATCATCTGGTATTTGGTGACATAATGAAGTCATGGAACCTTGTGAAGACCTTGATGCCCATTGCTTGGACTTGATGTGGTTAAGGCACCCAAACACATATTGGATTGATGATGGTCCATTTAGTAACAAGCTTGAAGCCCATGATGGCACCTTGCACATGGCATGCCATTAAAAGCACTAGTGGCTTGATGCAACCCTATGAAGATGTGGAGGACACACTCAGATGAATTTTAAATGATGTGGTTGACTTTGAAGGATGTTTTAAAAGAAAAATAATAAAAATACATAAGGTTGACCATTGAAGTGGTAAGAAGTTTGAAATCCTTGGTCATACATATGGCTTATGTGGTGGACACCCGATTATATGGCAAATAAAATACATGCAAATCTTTGGTAAGGTTTAAAAATTGAAGTGGTAAGAAGTTTGAAGTCCTTGGTCATACATATGGCTTATGTGGTGGACATCCTATTATATGGCAAAGAAAATATATGAAATTCTTTGGTAAGGTTTGACCATTGAAGTGGTAAGAAGTTTGTGTGACAATTAAAAGTCAAATTAAAAATTCAAATTACACTTTTTAATTAAAAGTTAAAATTCTCACCACTCTTACCTTTAAAGACAAGTCGGACAGCATGAAACATGTCCACTTTAATGTGTATATAATCACATCCAAAAACAGTCAATGATGGATGTAGAGAAGTTAATTCGTGGAGATTGGTATGAGGTTTTTTCACAACAGTACAGGAGCAGTTCGTTTTTACAGAGAAATTTTGGGCATCTTCAATAAAATTGGCATAACTTTCTCATACGGAATCAGAATTACAAAATTCTTGGATCGTTAGAAAGCTTTTTACGAGGGCTATGTGATGACAGGATCTAGAGTTTCTTTTGGTTTATCTAATGTTTCTTCATATTGTGATCTTCAGAAAGGTATGGTCATTCTTTTGGGTTTCTCTTGTGATGACGCATGTCTCTCATGGATAGAGTTCATCTTTGATCTTAGTATGTGAGACTCTATACTGTTATATATATTTGGAGTCATTATGGAGTCTATGATGATGATGTTGCATATCTTTATGCTATGATATGATACACTTTATGATGATAATGCATGTGATAGTGATGTATGTTGGCAAGGGGTTTTGGGTAAGCTAGCTGCGCAACATGTGATAGTGATGTATGTTGGCAAGGGGTTTTGGGTAAGCTAGCTGCGCAGCATCGCGGATGCTGCGCAAGCTCAGAAGACATCGCGCAAGGCAAAGATAGCGCACAAGATGGAAAATAGATTAATTATGAATATTTTGTGTCACTTTTTGTACTTTTGACCACATTTTGTGGATATTGGTCATTAGTCAGTTAGGAGTTGGTAAGAAGTTAGTTAGAAGTGGACCATGAATGTAAACGCGCAAGCCTATAAATAGAAGAAGAATTGTGAATGTAAATATATCAATAGATCCAAAAGGAGAGATCGTAGAGAAGATCAAATTGTAGACTGTGAACTATCTGTTTTGAATTTGCAGTTGGTTGCGCGAGGTTAATATAATGAGAAGGAGATTGATCTGAATTACTGTCTTGTTGTTATCTTTTTGTCTCTTTCATGTTTTCCTGTTGTGCAAATCCAATGAGGGAGTGACTATGCGACATGGATCTATGATGCAATGTTTACTACCTATAAGAGATGTCATAGTATTAGACCTGTATATTCTTGTAGTAGTTGAATGAGGCAAATGACTAGCTCTGATAGATAGACAAATGAAATGCCAATGCCCATAGTCCTCTTCCTTCTCTGCGGAAAATTGGTTCCGTCAGCCCTCTCTTGAACATCTTGGCTAAGACTTCATCCGCTCTGTTGGTATTGTTGGACAGGGTAAAACCTGTCTGGGCCGATGCTCAGAGAGATCGCGACGAGTTGGGTGTCGATGGAGTGGGAACCCCTATCAACTGGGTTTTGTTGGTGGTGTTTGCACCAACAATATACAGTCTATGATGTTGATTCACTCCTATATAATATGATGTACATGCATACCATAGTGTGATGATGCTCTCCTATGCATTATGATGTATACTTGATGTTGATGATGCATACACGGTGCACACTGAGATGATGATGAGGCATATTTGATGACGATGATGCATACCTATGATGATGATGCATGACGATGCATTCCTTATGTTCAGTGAAAGCAGAGTAGAATTACTTGTTCGGTAATTGTGTATGATCAGGTGTACAATGACGTATATGAGCAGTTGTGATGAGCAGCAATGATGAGGAGCAGAGATGAGCAATAGTTATGAGCAGCAGTGATGAGCAACAATGACGAGCAGCAGAAATGAGCAATAGTGGTGAGCGGCAGTGATGAGCAGCAGTGATTGGCAGCAATGATGAGCAGATTGACCAGCAGAGTGATGAGCAGAGATTGATGTGCAGAGCAGAGATTGGTTGTGCAGCAGAGCCATATGATTGCTTGCAAGAAGAATCTTGCACTTGAGGATTGGACTCCTCATATGATGTGCAGAGTGGAGGTTTTTTGTGCAGCAGAGCCATATGATTGCTTGCAAGAAGAATGTTGCACTTGAGGATTGGACTCCTCATACCTTTCTTAGTTGGAGCTAAGAAAACCAGGTCGGGTCATGTTATGAGAGTTGGTGTTGATTGTAATCGAGAAGATTGTTGTCTTCCATGTACAATAAATAAAGGTCAAAATTCCATATATTCTTGTGTCTCTTTTGATGTGGTGTTGTGCTTATGACTAATGATGAATTTGATTATTCAATTGATGACATAATGATTGATATACTCTGATTGATTAAAAGAAGGTAAAATGTTTATAATTGCTCTCACACTGATTCACTCCCCCTCTCAGTGTGGCCATTGTGTTCAACAATCTCATCATATTGATGCTTTAGCCTATGGGCACCATATCTTGTGTTTCTCTTCATTTGGATTCATCTTCTCTTATCTTTATAATGTGCTTTCGGTTCATGTTGATTTATATTTTATTGGTGCTTCTGTTTTAACTTTTATCCTACTCTTTCTTGTGATCCCAAATATAGTAGCCAAGCAGGTGTGAACTTCCTCTTCTTTATTCAACATTTTTTGTGCTTGGCATTTTTCTCCTTGTTATTCGCATTTTATCTCTTCTGCAAATTAACGGTAGGACTGATTTTACCCTCCTAGTGCACTCGTGAGGATTCACTGTGGTTGTACATGTTGGTTTTTTCACCCACAGTCTTATTTCAGCCACTCATTTGAACTAGATCCAAAGTTGTGGCAGGTATAAATTGCCCAAGGGCTGCCTTTAGGTCTAAAATTAGGGTTTCTATCCTGTTTTTAAGGCTATTCCAGGACTGAAACTAGGGTTTTCTGCAGTTTTTTGGGACAACACAATTTTCTAGGGTTTCTACCCTCTATTTCACTACCAACCTTCTTCTTTGGCACCTTTTTGTCCTTTCAGCAGATTCAAGGAGACTTCTAGCAGATATTCACCCTCTTCTCAGCACACTTTTTTTCCTCTTTCAGCCAAAAATCTACAGTTTACTGTTTTCTTAAGGAAGCAGAGGTTCTATTCATCCAAAGTATTGCTTAGCAATGACATTTTCTGGATCATTGCTATTATAAGGTTTCAAAACCCTTGGACCCTTTAGTGGGTTCTCTTGAGATCTTCATGACGAGTTCACTTTTCTAGACATGATGGACTGCTTCTTTGTAAGATATGGCAATGTAATAGCCAAGTCTGAAAGGCACTCCACGAACAATCAATACTACATCAGTGCATGGACTAACCAATCCACCCCGTAATGTACTCACGAACTGTCGATGCCAAATAGTGAACTTTATAACACTGAGCTCACCTCGAATGATATCCATGAATATGTATTGTAGATTACTACTCAGATTTATAAGGCCAATTCCAATGTTAAGGAGAACAATCTGTTGAAAGCCAATAAGAAATCCTAAAAAAGAAAATTATGTTTGTGCAATACCCCTTTGAATGATCTCTCTCAAAGATCTCGACTCTACTGGAGAGCAATTAGAATGCGATTCATCCTCTTCAAGTATGTGGGTTCCTCTTCATGCCCATGGGGTCTCTTTGTGAGAATGTTGAGATCAAATTGTTCTATGCATTCTTGTCTTCTATAGAGTTGTAGTATTTTCTAAGTGAAGCGATCTAGGGTCCTTCCACCTATGGGCACTGTTACCTACTAAGACATACTTAGTTGGTGGTATCAAGCGAGCCGGCAAAGACGTACAAACATCATTGTTCATTCTTCAAAGTCCAAAAGTCAGCTAGGCTTCTTCTGGGAAAGATTTTTAAAAAAAAATATCGTACCACATGTTCATACCCCCTTGGGGGACTGTAATAAAATGTTCTAGCATGGTAGAGTTTGTAAAAGACTCAGTCTCCTAGACTTATATATCAATACGACTAGCCCAGAGTGTTTTTCCCTTGGTGACTATTTGTTGTTGAATAAAAGACTAATAATTTCCGAGTTTTTCACTCATACCTCAAAAGTTGGGGTAGTCGTCTTCGTATTTAAGCCTAAGGAGGTTATTAGAGTCTGTGTCAATGTATATAAACATGCTAGGCATTATTATTGATTCATATGGACATGTGCTAGGTCCCCCTAGGTTTATTTTTAATTTTTGATGAAAATATTTTTTTATGTAAACTTAGGCTATCTTTTAATAGTCTAATTGGAAAAACTATAAATGTAATAAAAGGGTGGTTAGGGATCGGATTTTGCCATGGGTGTGCTCATTTTCTAACTCAAAGCACCTATTTAACCCAAAAACCCACTTTTCCTAAGTTTTAAGTGATAAATTTATCACTTAAGTCAAAAATCTCCAAAAAATAAAAATAAAAAGTCAATTAAAAAATAGAAAAAAATTAAATAATGGAGAAAATCCCAAATTCCTAAATCAGTGGAATCTTGTCGGATTTGATTGCAATCAGTGGCATCAGCTTCCAATTGAGTAGGCGAGTCTTCTCCTTGATAAAGGTGTCGGTTTGGAGTTAGTTTTGAGATGTGGCATCTGTCTGCTAGTTATGGTTGTTCCCCCTTCTCTCTCTCTCTCACATGTGGATGATGTGGTAGAGGATGAGTGGGTTGGTATAGTTTGGTGAAAGAGGTGGCAATCAACTCTTCAGTTCCACTCCTCTTCAACTCAGATCAATTCTCAATCAACTCTCTCTCAGCTCTACTCTCTCTCTTAGTCAAGGATGCGCCCCCTCTAGGCCTCTCTGGCTATAAATAAAGTTGACATTCTCTCATTCAAGCTAGTTTGAGTTGGATAGAGAACATGCTTGTTGATTGTAATAGTTATAGTATTTTTGCTTGGAATAAAGAAGGCTTTGGAGGCAAGATGGTGTCATGTTGTATTGTGTGGATGAGCATTGCCATGTTTCATTGAGGTAACTTGTATTTTTTTTTCATAGCTTGCTTATTATGATCTTGTCGATCTAGCATTGAAAGATTGTTATCAATTGGTAGGAAAAGAGTTTGGTTAATAAGTTTATTGGCTAATCATTTTTCTTATATGCATGCTTAGAGATATAGATCTTACATGTCTATAAGTTTATTGGCATGCCATTTTAATCTCTCTATATATGTATTAACTAGATCTCACAAGCGTTTTGGCAAGTCTTTGAGTAGTTGCAGGTATCCCAGTTTGAAGAAAGTGTTGATCTAGTTTGCTTCTTCATTTTCTCCAACAAATTCAAGGCATAGTCCATCGACATTCCACTGATAATCTCCACGGTTGATCATTCGGGCACCAAGCCACCTCTTTCACTCTTTCTCGTTTAAAATCATTGCTTTTCCTGGTTACTTTCTTCTTATATCTTAGATCAGCGGTTTATAAGCTAATATCTTTTCTAGATCTGAATATATAAGAATTACATGCATAGATCTAGATTCATTTAAAAAGGATTCAAGTCTTTTTTTCGTAAAACCAGATCTAGCTTCAAGAAGGTTTTTTCATTTTTACAAGTCATTTAAAAAAAAAGTAGATCTAAAGCGTGTTTAAGTGAATAGTCTTTCTTTGAAAAACTAAAGTTAAATCTTGCAATCAAAGTGCTTCCTGTTATTGACTGCCCCCAAAAAACAAGCCAAGATCCCAAGGAAACTTTCCTTGGTTAAATTTTTGCATTTTTTTGTAGTTTAACTTAGCATTTTTGTTACTAAATTTTGTGAGTTGTCTAAAGACACTTCCAAAGTGTTTTTGGGCACACTTGACTAACATATACTTGCTGGTTTTTAGCAGGTCCACCAAAAAAGAGAAGGAAACGCTGCCCAAAATTCCATTTTTGGGCCATCCGGAGCTTCCCAAGGGTTCCCTATACTTCTGTGGTTCCTTTTCTGATATTTTGTAAGCCTTTGGATCCCAGATAACAAACACCAAAGAGCATTTCTCATCAAGATTTGCAACCGAGTAACAAAGTTTCTGAGTAGGCTCTCTAGAGCCCACTCCCTCTACCCCTAGGGGGGATCTGCGTCGGTGTCAATTTTCGTGTTGTGCTTGATTAGTTTAGTTTCTGGTGTAGAGTTATATACTTTGATCTGTATTTTCATTCTATATCTTATTTGAATCAAAGTAACATTAATACTAACCCCACAACTTCCAGAGTTACTCAAAAGGGGAAAAAGATGCGTGGTAGGCTTTATTAGACAACCTTTGTTTCTTTCAGTACTTTAGTTTTTTTTACTTCGCATGTTAAAATTTATCCCTCCTTGCTTTCCCGATTGAGGTTCATTTGAACCGAAAGAGATTCTTTAAGGAAAATTCACAAAGGAAGCGAGAACAATTGGGTAGTGACCTCGAGACACCGTCAGGCTACACTCTTGTTGGTGTAGTGTTGGACACGTCTCAGAGACTCCGACCCAGCCCCCTACTTCCGTGGTTCCTTTTCTGATATTTTGTAAGCCTTTGGATCCCAGATAACAAAGACCAAAAAGCATTTCTCATCAGGATTTGTAACCGAGAGTAATAAAGTTTCTAAGTAGCCTCTCTGAAGCCCACTCCCCCTCCCCTTAGGGGGGTCCGCATCGGTGTCAATTTTCGTGTTGAGCTTGATTAGTTTAGTTTTTGTTGTAGAGTTGTATACTTTGATCTGTATTTTCATTCTATATCTCATTTGAATCAAAGTAACAATAATACTAACCCCACGACTTCCCGAGTTACCCGAAAGGGGAAATAGATGCGTGGTAGACTTAATTAGATAACCTTTGTTTCTTTCAGTACTATAGTTTTTTTTACTTTGCATGTTAAAATTTACCCCTCCTTGCTTTCTCGATTGAGGTTCATTTGAACCGAAAGATATTATTTGAGGTTAATTTTTTCTTTTTAACAAACAAACTTAGTCTTTAAAATCCTTAAAATCAACAAGACTCCGTTACTTATGCTCTGTACCATTGCAGTTTGACCGAACAGTTGGTTGCATCAAAAGCAACGTGGGTGACTAGTTTATTTAGTTCTGACATCTCAATTAACCTCCCCAGGCAAAAATCCAACGCCTCGATTTAATCAGTTGCGGTGGAAAATTCACAGAGGAAGCGAGAACAATTGGGTAGTGACCTCGAGACACCGTTAGGCTACACTCTTGTTGGTGTAGTGTTGGACACGTCTCAGAGACTCCAACCCAGATCACATATTCCTCGCATAGAGGCCCATCGGATAAGGGTTTTGGACATACTGCTCGTACTTTCGGGTATATTTGGAGTTCCCTTCCCCCTAATCTAATCCACTCATCTTCCATATTAATTTAAAACTGACCAAGTGCATTTGAAACACATCCCAGCAATACAACAACACTTTATTATTTCAGACTCCATTTTTGGCACTGGTATTTTCATCATACAAACATCTGCTTCTATATGCTTTATATATCATGTGTTAATCTATATGTTGTTGTGTTTAAACATATATTGTGGAAATATCGTGTTCAATTGTTTTTCCATCAAACTACTAAGTAACTCAATCATCATCACACTAAGCCTTAACAACCTTAGAAACTAATAGGGTCTACCCCCCTTGGCTTCGATTAGGAGTTGGCCTAAACAGAGGAGTCAAGAACAAGGTGACATCCTTGACTCGAGACTTGCCCCCAAGGGCGCACAGAGTGGCTTAAAGATTTCTGCCATGTCCCCCCCTAGGTGTGTGAAAGGCAGCAACAGGCACTTACCTTACCTTCACAAACAGTGCATGCATCCTCAAGCATGTGTCACTTTCTGCACAGATTTGCTATTCACCTAAGTTGACTTGCTTTCTTCTCCACACAGCAGCTAATCTTCTTCATATATGCCAGTTGTCTTCCTTTTTGCAAAGAAAAGATCGACCCTCTTCACCAGTGGCTACACGATGGACTCTGGAAACAACAGCTCTCTTAAAATTGAGATGGTAGCTCCTCTCTTTCATGCCAACTCTTCTACACAATGACATGGACTTGTGTAAAACTATCAAATAGATATGACTATAACCTACTGCTCTCAATGGCATTTCAAAGATTAATGGAAGAGCACCATTAACAAGAATTTCCCATTATATATCCAGATAGATTCTTCTTATTTTTTTGTATTTGTCGATTTGCCCATAAAGATATACCCATATCCAGATAGGTATATCTTTATTTTTTTGTATTTGCCGATTTTTTCCCAATCCGATTCAAACTCTTCACTCTTTTGCCTAGCCAATTTTTTGCCAATGCCATGTATGGGAACATTGATGTGGTTGTCTCCAGTATGAAGAGCATCCCTATTTGACCTTGTTAGCAAAAAGTGAAGTAGAAGCTGCACACACTTTTTAATTTACAAGAAAAAGAACAAATAGATGAAAACTTCTCAAATTATCCGTTTGAGAAAAGATCTCAGCATAAATGACCTCAAGACAAAATACTACTTATGAAGACCGACTATAACTCACATTCTCCCATTTATGAGATTGAGGAACAATACAGTGCATGCTCTAGATAAAAATATTTCGATCTCTCTTCTATGTATAATCGAGCATTCATGTAGTCCAGATATTGGTCATGTTTAGTGAAATCGAAAGGTGTATTTAATTGGTCGAGAGGACATAGATGTTTCCTATCAAGATGAAGTCAACTGAAACCAGATGAGAGCTTGTCAAGATTAGAAACATAGAGCTCGATGGTAGCACATTGGACATAACCAGCCACGACTGCTCAATTTATTATTTACATATTTAGAGCATCAAGTTATTCTAGAATCTATATATAATGCCAAATAAGCTGGTAAGCTTTTAAAAAAAATTACAAACAATATAGTTTATACCTGAAGCCTGAATGTACTCAATAACAGAATCTCAAAGAAAAATGTCAATTTTCATGACTCACATTCTCTAGTTCAAGTACTGAGGTTTTGATATAATGCCCCTTAAGATAAAACAATATTGATCTCTCTCCTTTGTCAACTTAATGAATGTCAATTGATAAGGAAGACTATGATTCACCTTCTCCAATTTAGGTGTATGAGGTTTTGAAATAATGCCCCTTAAGATAAAATATTATTGATCTCTCTCCTTTGTAAATCAAACTTCCAAGTGGTCCTATTGTTGGATCAGTGGATAGAATACTAACTAGGTTTTGAATTTTACACAGGATGTTGATGTGTGCTAGCAAGATAAGCTTGACTGACTCTGGATGATAACTCATTAATCTAGGAACCAGTATAGCATGTTGGTTGCATATTTTAGGTTAGGCAACAATTACTTGATTTATTAGTGAATCTACTTGGTTGAGAGCAAGGTTACAAAAACAGAACCGGTGGACGAACCGGTCGACCCTAAGAACCGGAACCAAACCAAAACCGGTCCACCAAAAATACATAAAATATTCAAATTAATATATATATATATATATATATATNTATACACAAAATATGCAAAGTTTCTCATGTATATAGCAAATGAGAGCTCATAGAACCAAAATAGCAGTTAGCACCGAGTGCAATCCATGTCTGAATCAAAATACATCAACAAAAAGGCTCTAAATGTTCAATAGAAAAGACTAGAATCAAAGACTAAACAATCTAATCATCATAATCGTCTGAATTCTCAGGCCCGGAGGCCTCAGACTCAGACTCTGGGCTATCATCTACATACTGATCCTCAATATGGGGTGTCTAGGCTTGGACCACCTGACTTGACTCCCCTGGTCCAGAAGGCACTTGTCCAACACCAACTCCCACATCCTATTTTTTTGGATGTGGGTCCAAATCCATCCGTGAGAGGTCTTCATTGTGAAATGTTGCTCGTTGAGTCTCCACAACCCAATCTAATGAGGCATCACCATCATCCAGGATTATGGAACACAATTCAGTGGTCTTGTTCTACAATTGGTTGTACCTCAACCTAAGATTGTATTGAACAAATGCCATATCATTCAACCGTTTTTGCTCTAAACGGTTTCACTTCTTGTTGTGTATACGCTCAAAAACATTCCAATTGCATTCACAACCAAAAGCACTTTATGTTCGGTTCAATATTCAAACTGCAAACTTTTGCAAATCAGGGCACTAGCTACCAAATTGCTACCACCAATATGCTGCATGTAAAAACAAAGAAAAATTAGCAAATGAATTTAAAATTTTGACTCAAATTCTGCCATGTATAATATAATTTAAAATTATAACCTTTAAAGACTTTATAATTAATTACTTGGAGGATCTTTTACTCTAGATCGTGCCGCTATAGCCAAGTCGAAGATACCAAGACTCTCATTGAAATGCAAGAGCTTGTTGTGTATCTCATCTTGTTTATTGGGATCAGAGACCATGCATTCAATGCATTTGTACAATCCTTCTTTTACCTCCCAATCTACTTCAAAATCTTTTGTGTAATGATACCTTTAGAGGATTCAAGACAAAGAAGATCAATTTTAGAAAATGATAAACTTTTGCAACTAAAATTTAATAATATAACTTAAAAACTTTGAAATTAGTTACCTTGGATTCAAGTAATATCCTGCAACATGTAAAGGTCAATGGAGTTGTTTGTTCCATCAATCATCCATTATTTTCCACAAACGAAGATACTTTTTTCCTTTTTCCCTCATATGCTTCCTTTATTGCCTCCTTGGCTTGATACATGGACTCATAAATAAACCCCATCGCTGCTTTATCACCTCCACCATTCTTAGGACTTTCACAAGCGACTAGCTAAAAAGTACGATCTCCTCTGTCTTTTTCCATAATGCTTTCTCATAGACTTTATCAACAATGACTTTCCTTCAGCCTTCTTGCTCCATTGAGAAGCATTTCTCTCATCACAAGAGAACATCTTCCTCAAGTTGGCCTTTTGCTCAGTCAAGAACTGCAATGTAAGAAAATTTGTTGCAAATCTTGTGATAGCTGGCCTGACAAGCTCTTTTCCACCAGTGCATTTTCTTATATGGGTCAAAACCCATGTGTGTGTTTATAAATGTATCTTGTTATGGTTTTTGCTTGTTCAACACACCTTTTCACCCACTCAATTTTCCCAATATCATCAAGCATGAGGTACAAACAATGGGTTGCACATGGAGTCCACCAAATGGTGAGATGTTTGTCCTCTAACAACCTTCCAGCTGCAACATAGTTGGAGGCATTATCTATGATAACCTGTACTACATTTCCCCCCCCCCACCTCCTCAACTACGTCATCCAAAAGACGAAATAGTAAATGTGCACCCTTCACTTGATCAAATGCATCCACTGATCTAAGGAACATAGTTCATTTTGGGAAAGCAACTAGAAAGTTAAAAATGGTGTGGCCTCGTGAATGAGTCCATCCATTAGACATGGTCGTGCACCTTGTTTTAGTCCATGAGTTTTTGAACTCTGTGAGGTATTCATGTACTCTTTCCACTTCATTTTTTAAAAGTGGCCCCCTAATATCCTTATAACTAGGGCCCTTGAAGCCCAAACCACATGAAGCTATAGCATCCAACATAGGTTGGTAATATACAGACCTTGCAACATTGGAAGGTATGTCTACATCATACCACCATCTAGCAATGCATTCCCAAGCAACCTCCTTTTCCACCTTCTTCCATTTGGCAGCAATGGTGGGCTGAGCACCAGGGGTAGTGAGGGGTTGAGAGAAAGACTCAAGGTTACTACAAATCCTTTTAAATTGGGATGTACTACTACCACCAGTTGCAACATTTTCTTCCCCAGTAATGGTATAAGGATCATGGTTAGGATTTAGAAAACTAGAAGATTCTTCAAAACTAGGGTTTCCCTCTAGAAAATCAAAGCTACAACTTATCCCAATCTCTTTTTGCACCCTCTTATTTTTGGTTTTTTCAGCTTGGTAGTGTTGTCTGCATAATGCACACCGTCAGCAGAAATCTTTTGAACTGTTGTTTCCCAAGTGGGAAAAGTGTGGCCTTAGGGGCAAGCAAAGAGCCAGGTGCTATCACCTGATCCCAGCTCCTCCGTTTAGGCTAACTCCTAACGAAGCCAAGGGGGGTAGTCCCTAACAAAGAGTTGTCTAAGGCTCTTGTTTTTTAAATGTTTTTGGATGTATGGTGTGAATGAGTGTTGTTTAGCAGTTTTTACGAGATAAACACAATAACCACTTAAGCAATCCAAGTTGTTGTTGCAAAACACAAGATAAGCTGCATAAGACGACTGAATCCAAAGAATCCACACAAAATAAATCACTTAAATAAGTAAAGGACAAATGGTCCAAATCAGATGATGCAAAAGAATTTTAAGAACGGTGCCAAAAATGGAGTCAAATGTATGTTGGGGATGCTGAAATACAAGTCTTGAAGATATGTTCGTGAGATCGTTTTGCAATGCTCTTGGTAAATTTTATTGTGTACTTTAGGATGATCTTGATTATTAAGGTGAGGGAATTTCCAACCGATACGCAAAGGTACTGGAAATCTATCCAGAAATACTCTAAGTAGCTTCGTTCAAGGATATGTTAAACTGTCCAAGTTTATAGCGAGGCCTTCAATAACTAACCAGCCAATGCAAACAAGGAGAGCTACCCAGCACCCCCAGTAAGAATTTGCCCACTTAGAGTATTACGTTCAACGCCGGTTCATTGGTTATGGGGTGGTAAATTTTATTATGCGTGAGATTGAAATTAAATGTGTGAATTCAACAGTCTACAATGCTTCTGGGTATCCCAACCGGGTAGAGCATAAACACTATAGAAAATGGTAAATTCCAATTTTATGGGGAATGATGAGTTGTGAAAATTTTATTAGAGCACAGACAAAGCTCTCCGACAGAGAGTGCTCTTGATCCACCTTATGGTGAGATTCAAGAGACTTATCTAATCTAGTATGAAAGCGCAAAATGTAACAATGCTCTCTGATAGAGAGTGCTCTTGACTCATCTTATGACAAGTTCAAGCAACTTTGGGTTTTTTTATGATTTAACAATTAGTAAGCAAGACACACAACAATGCAAAAATAAAATCTAATCTAGCAATTAGTAATTCTATTCAATGAACAACTAGCCATTAGTGAAAATGAAAACTAAGTCTAACAAGCAAACTAAGCTAAGTAAAGATGGAAAAGGACACAAGACACACTTCCCCCAAATAGGGGAAGTAGAAAAGATGGGAGGCTTGATCCCACTATCCTTTTTATTAATGGATTACAATGCTTGGGGATTTTAATCCTTGAAGAGAACTTTGAAAAATAAAAGAGTGAAGAGGCCTTAATGGCTTTTACAAAAAGGATGTTGTTTGTGTTTGTCTTCTTGGTTTTGAACTTTTTCTTCAATCCTTCCAAGTCTTTAGACTTGTCTTTGGTTGATCCCTTCTTCGGTACCTACACAAAAGCACAACCACTGAAGCACCCATTATTCGTTAATAAACCAAAGTAAATCTAGATGCAAAAATGAAACTAATCTACATGCAAAACCACTTTTAAATGCAATTTTTTTGGACTTTTCAAAATGAAACTAAATGCAAAAAGTAAAGAGTTGTGAGGAGAAAAAGAGGAATGAAAAGTGGAGCAAATGGGAGCAAAGAGGGCAGCGAACAATGGCTGCAAAAAGAGAAAGGAAAGGGATGCAAACATTGCTTAGAAGGCTGCAAAAAAGAAGAAAAAAGAGGCTACAAACCAATGTTGCACGACTCGGACTCGGCAAAGACTCGGCTGGCATATGACTCGCCGACTCAGGAAAGACTCGGGAAAGACTCGGGCCTGACTCGGCTAGACTTGGCAATTAGGAAAAAGATAAAATATGGTGCTTTATCTCATAAACATAATCAAATTTTGTATGCAAAAATTTAAATAGTGATCATAGATTCACTAATTATAAACCATAAATCATAAGCCATATGGCATAAAACCATAACCATAAACCATAAGCCATAAACGATATACCATAGTGATTTGAAAATCAGAAATGGCAGCAAGTTCAAAATTTAGTCTCATAACATAAAATAGAAAACAAAAATAGACAATGTCTCCATGTACTCGAGTCTCATGCCTAACTACGAGTACGCCTAAAATATGCCCTCGAGGAGCTAGTGCCAACATTGATAGACTGAAGCAACTATGAAGCAAGTGTATTTGGAGTTTCCATTTGAGAATATGGCAGACTAGAGGGATCCTAAGTCTCCTCATCAAGCCAACTCAAATCATCAGGGAACTCCTCCTCCACAACCCACTCAGACTCTAAATCAATATCATCCAATAAAATTGGATCTAGGTCCTTCGGCTGAATTTGTTTTGTGAGCAGTCGAAGGTTGTAGTAGATGAAAACCAACTTCTCCAACCTCTCATGTTCCAACCTGTTCCTCTTTTTGCTGTGGATGTGCTCGAATACCGACCAATTGTGCTCACAACCTGAAGCGCTGCAGGGTTGACTTAAAACTTTGATAGCAAATTCTTTTAATTGTGGTGCCTTAGTGCCACAATCTATCCACCAATTGGCTGCAAAAATTAAAAACATAAAAAATTGCAAGTTTTGCAATGCCAAAATTGAAAAAGATAACTAGCAAATTTAAAAGCTAAGTTCTAACTTCTAAGTTATAACAATTTAGTTTTTCCAAATTGAATCTTACATGGCATTTTCTTGTCTTTGAGTCATTGGGTTGAGCTGAATCCAAACATGCCAGATGCTGCTTTGTACATATCACGTTGCAAGTTGATTTTGTCTTGAATTTATGGATTCGGGAACATCTTCTCAATGCATATCATGACACCTCTCATCACCTCAAGATCACCTTGAATGCTAGAGTCTGGATTATAGAATAAGCTCAGATTGAGATATGCTCCCGCAACATGCAATGGTGAATGTAGCTGCCTGTCCAACCTGGAATCAATAATCTGCCATATAGGGAGATATTTTGATGAATCCCCCTTATAGAAAGCCTTGATGGCCTCTTTGGCCCTATCCATGCCCTCATAGATGTATCCCATTGCAGGTTTCTCTCCATCCATGATCCTCAAGACTTTTACAAGTGGCTCAGTGAAGCTGACAATTTCAGTGACTTTCTCCCACAAACCATCTCCTAAGAGAGACAACTTTACAGCAACTGCATCTAGTTTTGTGCTATCTTTCCAATGTATCCATTCCTGGCTACAAAACATCTGTCTCAAAGCTTGGTACTCATTCAAAAGGCTTTGGAGGGAAAGAAAGGTTGTGGCAAATCGTGTGATTGCAGGGCGACTGAGTTCACCCTGTGTGTATTCCCTCATAAAGTTCAAGACCCAAGCATGGTTATAGATATACTTGGTTATTTGTTTGCACTCTTGCACAACAGCTTGCACCCATTCCATCTTCCCGATGTCCTCCAGCATCAAGTCTATGCAATGGGCAGCACATGGAGTCCAAAAGATGGTGGGATATTTTGCAGAAAGCAACCTTCCGGCTGCCACATAATTCGTAGCGTTGTCTGTGACTACCTGGACAACATTTGCCACCCCAATTTCTTCCACAACATCAGCTAACAATGAAAAAATCAAATGTGCATCCTTTACATGCGAGGATGCATCAATGGATTTTAGGAACATGGTTCCTTTATGATAAGCTATAACAAAATTAATGATTGTTCTGCCCCTTTGATCTGTCCATCCATCAGACAAAATTGTGCAACTTGTAAACTTCCATGACTTTTTAATGGTCTCCAATTGTTCCTTAACACACTTGAGCTCCTCATCAAGCTCTTCCCCCCTAAGTGCATTATAAGAGGGGGCTTTGTATCCAGAGCCAGCAGCTGCAATGGAATCAACCATGGGCTGATAAAAATATGACTTTGCATAGTTAAATGAAAGGTTGTTATGGTACCAAAACCTCCTCACTACCATATCAGCGTCCTTTCTCTTCTTTTCATTGAAGCTCTCCAAAGAAGGTTGAGATCCTGGAGTTGTACGAGGAAGGAAAAACGAAGAAGCTATACTTCTCTTTGGTGCAATAGTTGATGAGGAGGACACTCCAGTACTATGATTTGGTGGTGGTCCCATTGAATCTCTACCTATCATGGAAGTTTCAAACTTGTATCTTGCCCTCTTTTCACTTTGTTCTCTAATGGCATCCAGAGCAGATGCCATTTCAGCTGTGACTTCATCAGGGCATTTGTCACAAACCACGACATCTTTGCAAGCAATTCTTGCAAGGTGGTATTTCAACCTATTTATGCCCCCAAACATATGGGTTGAGCAGAAATTGCAAATGACCCTGTGGTCATCATCAGGATTCACCCGCACACAATATTTCCACTCTGAATCAAGAGGCCTTCTAGCCTTGGATTTAGGTGCCATGGAATCTGAATTGTAAAAACATTAAATGTTCGACATTAATAAACAATAAAACATTGCATTAAATTGACTATTTGTATTTGTAAACAAGATTATAATTGATTATTAAATTGTTTTTTTTTGTGCCTATGTGGCTAAGTATCTCAGCCCACAGGCCTGTGTGGCTGAGTATCTCAGCCCAGATGCCTGTGTGGGCATACAAAGAATAGATAAAAACATTTATATAAGTTTAAGTTGAAGTTGCTTCTGCTGAAAAAAAAAAGCCAACAAGTCTCAGCCCAAAAAATGATTACCCAAGGAAACATTTTTCAAAGTAAAATTTCTTCATTTTGTTTAGGTTGGACTGTCAAAGTTGTATGGAATCATGGATCCTTTAGTAAATTGCCACTTCTCTTTTGCATTATGAAAGGAACATAGTGAGTAAATTTTAAATTAATCAATCAAACTTTGTCGCTTATCAAGAAAAATTAATAGAACAAAAAAAGTATTTGCTTGTATGATTGAGAAGTAGACTCTCATACATGTGACACTTACATCATAATGTCAATGCAAAAATTGTATTGAATATATTGAATAATTGTATTGAATATATTGAATATATTGAATAATTGTATTGAATAAGAGCACATTCTTGTCCATGTTTATTTTGAAAATGAACAGTGTGAGCACTATTTTTTAAATATACCAGCTAAATATATTTTTTGACTTTTTTTTGCCTTGGAGAATGAAGAACCTATTAGAACCAGGTTGATATGAAAAATTGAAAGCATTGCTGGAAGCCATATAAGAAGACATAAACAGGGAAAACAATAAATAAAAACATTATAAATAAACCATTATAAACAGTTTCAGACCATTGTTGGAAGCCATTATATTTAATAATTAATATTAAATTAATAAATAAAAACATTATGAAACATTCTTATTATCAACTTAAAATTAAATTTTAATTTTAAACTAACTTTAAACTAAATTTTATACAAACCTTAAATAAAAATCAACTTTAACTATAAGTTTATAAACTTTAACTTATATATTTAACTTATAAATAAAAAAACTTCATAAACATTCTTATTATAAACTTTAAATTAAATTTTAACTTTAAACTAAATTTTATATAAACTTTAAATAAAAATCAACTTTAACTTGAACTATAAGTTTATAAATTTTAACTTATACCTTTATAAACTTTAACTTATAAATAAAAAACTTTATAAGTTTAAGTTTATAAACTTATAAATAAAAACTTAAAATTTCTATAATTTTTTTATGATTAAAAAATATTAAAAATTAAATAACATTATATTATAATTTATAATTTATATTTAATAATTAACAAGAATAAATAATAATAAAACTTATAAAAACAAATAAAACTAATAAAAACAAAACTTAAACTTATACAGAAATCTGCGGGGACCTACTACAATTATTGCAATAGCAAGCCAACCACAATTCTTATTTCTAAAATTAAATGGAATACCATTCAAGAATATCGACAATTTTGAATGTCAAGAGTCAACAAGGTTCTAATTGAATAATGAAAATTGACATTTTCAAAAAAGATTTTATAAACAAATGACCAAAAACTTTATAATGTGCAATTTTTTTAAAATAAAATGACGAGGCTATATCATCATTAAAGGTTGGGGGAGCTTATTCATTAATTTAGAACTTAGAAGTATATGCCAATGTGGCATGTACGTAGGAATCAGATTGAAAGCGCGTTGGGGGTGAGCGTAGGAATTGGATCTGCGCCTTGTCTATCCACTAGTGCAAACCTAGGCGCCATGTTAGCAATACAGTGTGGGCTTATACGGAAATGGGGGCATTAATAAGATGAAACCGACTCCACACATAGCCCTGCCCAGCACACATCACGATCTGAACACCTTACTTATCACTGAAGCGTAATGCCAAAACCGAAACTAATAAAACAAAACTTAAATTTTTTTTTAAAACTTGTATAATTTCTTTTATTAAAAATAAACTTGAAACAAAACGTAAACTATAAACAGAATTCTGAAAACGGCAATACCTGTGACGTCCATGAACTCCACCTCCAGCAGCAGCGAAGGCACTCCACTCCAAAGTTCAGAGCCGACACTGCAAAATTCAAAGCCCACACTCCGCGAAGGCACTTCAAAGTTCAGAGCCCACACTCCAGCAGCGAAGGCACTTCAAAGTTCAGAGCCCACACTCCAGCAGCGAAGGCACACCACTCCACTCCACACTCAGAACTGAGAAAACGAAAACGAAATGGATGATGGATGAAAGGAAATGGATGAGTGAAAGAAATGACCCGTGTGGTCTGTTTATAGCCTCGTGAGGTGCCTTTTCCCTCCAATAAACCAATTTTGACACCACAAAGATCGCGGGTGTTTTTTGCAGTGATGGGCCCAAGTCGCACGACGAGTAGCAACGATTCCGACGAGTTCCGGCGAGTGCCGAGTGGTCAGGCGAGTTTCCGGCAGTTACCCGTTTTGGAGTTTGACTCGGGCCCACTCGCGAGTACCAGTCGAGTGGTGCTTCATTGCTACAAACAATAAGAGGATGGGCTGCAAACAAAAGAGAAAAGTGGCTGCAAACAGTGAAAGAAGGAGGGCAGCGAAAAGTGAAGAAAGAGGGCAGCGAACAGTGCAAAAAAATGGCTGCAAACAAAAGGAAGAAGTGGGCAGCGAGCAAAGGAGAAAAGGGAAGCAAAAAAGGATAAAACAGTGAAGAGGGAATAGGCTGCAAAAAAAGATGAAACAGTGAGGAAGAGAGCAGCAATAGAAGAGCAAGAAGAAGAGGCAAAAGTAGATCTCATAACCAAGGAAAAGTTTTTGAATTTGATTTGTGACGGATGAGAAAAGAGCTCCTTTTGGCTAAGTTTCTTGACTTGGAGGTAGAAGCCCTTTAGATCCTGCAAGGGGAAAGTGTTAGATGATATAAAAAAACTCTTGTTTTGTGAAGAAGTCATTGAACTTCAACCCTTTCTCCACCTTTGGTGATCCCTGAAAACACAACTCTCACAAAGACAAAAGAGATCAAATGCTAGAATACTCAATCAAACGAATACCCAAAATACATTAGTATAACTGACTAAGTCATGTTCAATTTAGATATTCGAAAGACATTGCATAGATAACCAACTTAAAGACGATAAATGGCTAACCTTGTGTGCTAGATTGATAGCCTTCCTAAGGTAGCAATGAACATGCAATTTGTAAAAGAGAGAGTAGGGTTGAGAGAGATACCACCTCACACAAGATGAAATCACAACACTAAGAAACCATGCATGAACCTCCAAAGTCGCTTTTATTCCATTTCAAACAAATAAGAGCATTTCAATTTGGGAAGAGTTCTCTTGCAAATTCTCTATGAGAAATAATGAGCAAGAGATCCTATTTTATACAAAAAGAGAGAAGCTACCCAACCCTAGCGTGAGCATGAGGAAGGAGGGCGCAACCCTAAGGAGACTGAAGCTCTGGCAACTGATTCAGAGTTGAACTGATGTTTGACTGACTTGTGATTGAGTTGCGGAGTAATGAGAGGGGGTGAGGTGGCCTCAATCCTCCTCAGTCTTATTACCTAGCCAACCACAAACCTCCACCAAGAGGAATTCGCCCACATGAGGAAGGAGGCGCAAATCTCAAGAGGGAGTTGACTGCTGCACTCTGATACAGACTCAAAACTGATTGATGATGATTGGAATCTCCTCTGATAATCTGTCTCGAGCTAATTAGCCCTTTATTGAATTCAATTTGGTCTTTTTTGGAGATACCTTGATTTTCTCCATTTAATAAATAATGATTATTTTAATTAAATATTCCTTATTTATTAATTTTGAGGAAATATTTAATTCAGAGAAAATAATCATCCAAAACTTAGGATAAGTGTGTCTAAGGGGTAAATGAGTGTTTTGGCTTAGAAAACAAGTCTTTATTTGTCAAAAACCGCCCCCAAAACACTCAATTATTACAATTTGAAAATTTTCAATTAAACCATAGTAAAAATGGTTTAATTAATTGAAAATTTTAATTATTTCTCTATAGTCAAAAATAAATAAAAAATAAAAACTTCAACGCGTTCGGGAAAAAAAATTTCAGACAATGTTTTAATGCATCCCAAGACTTAGCAAATGACCATAGAACATACAAATAGTGTCTAGTAAATTCATATTCATTAGTTGGACTCTAATAACCCCCCAAGGCCCAACTTTCAAAATCGAGCATTCTAGCTTTAGAGGAAGCGGGAGAAAAACTCATCGATTATTACTCGGCTAAATGCAAAGAATAATCGAAAAGGGAAAAAACTCCCTGGAATACCTTAGTTGATAGTTAAGTCTCGGGAGACCGAGCCACTCAAAACCCCTACTAGCACACTTTATTACAATAACCTCATGGGGCATGGTCATTTCAGTACCAAAACAAAAATGACTAGCCAAAACTGGCTAGGCATGAAATTCTGAACCTCTGATACACTGGATATGAACATGGATCATGTTCATCAACTGGCGGCTCAACGAAAGGTTCAACTATTATACAAAATAGTTGGTAATAGGTAGGATTCAAGAAGTCCAAGCATCTCAGCTCTCACGTCATCAAAGACTTTGAGGCATGGTTTTGCATTCCCCCTTGCACCTGCTAAGTGTTGTTTCGGCTTGTTTATACCTCCCTCACCAACCTCCTTCTGACAATAGTTACACACCATTTTCTCCTCAACTAATCGACAATGAACGCATGCAACGTCCTTTCTATCTTTGGGAACTATGACAAGCAATATAAATTTGCAAATAAAAACCCTATTTTTTTATACTCTCTAGAAAAATTAGTGATTTCAAAGAGACTATTCACTACAAAATTAAAAGAATGTGAGGCACATTTTACATAACTTGAAGAAGCACCTCCAAATCTGTCCAAGAAATTCAGCCTTGAATGAGCTCAAAATCACCCTCCAATCAAACTTGAACGAGCTCCAAATCTGCTGCAAATGTATCCAAAAAGACTCAACCCATAAGCTCTCCAAAATACTCCTTCAATCTTCTCTTCAAATCATCCTAGAAACCAGCTCTAAGACCCTCAACAGTTAGCACTTTAAAAGAATTGAAGACCCTCAAGCACAAACTCGAAAAGACTCCAATGAATAGTGTGAGTGAAAGAGAGTGGGTGGGGCTCTTTTAATAGATTTGTTTGGCTTATTAGGGTTGTCCACATTCATCCCCCCCCAACCGAATTGGTAATTATTTTTAATTAAAAAATTGTTTTTGGGCCCACTGTACAACGTTGTACGGACCGACCGGTTCGATGGAAAAAACGGTTAGCTAACGAACTGCCCCAAAATGGGTCAAACACCTAGACCAGACCAGAAAACCCCTGGAACTGGTCTGACCGGCCGGTTTTTCCGGTTCTGGTCCGGTTCTTGTAACATTGGTTGAGAGGATGTAAATGTTTGCTATTAAGATCAAGAATCTGGACGAGAACTCTTCAAGCTTAGAAACATATAGCCTAACAATAGCACAGTAGACTTAACCAGTTATTATTGCTTGATTTGTTACTTGTGTAATTAAAGGATCAAGGGATTTATACACATAACGTAAAAGAAGCCAAACAACTAAATTTGTTTCGTACAGACATGGCATAGTTTTTGCTTGAAGGCACTTAATAAAAGGATTTTAAAGAAAAAACATCACTATCATACTATGACTCACATATCTAGTTCACAATCAAGGATTGATATAATGTCTCCTCAAGATAACATAATACTAATCTCTCCTTTGGAAGATCAAACTTCCATGGATCTTGTTGTCGGATAGGCTAGGCTTTAATTTGTTCACAGGATGTAAATGTGTGTGATCACGAGAACAACACAACTAACTTGACTCTTACAATTATTTACATATACAATTATTTATCAAATCTTGGATGATTTGACTCACGAATATTGCGATTTGACTTAGCTTATCTAATAATTGGTTGATTTGTGGCTTATGCATGTAAAGTTTCAGACAAACTTCAAAGTTCATATAACACACAATATAGATTTACATTACTATTATAGCAAACTTCAATTACAAAGATCTGAAACGAAGTTAATAGACCATTTGAAGAAAGTGCCAAGGGCAAAGCTTGCTTAATAGCTACATGAAGAAGAGCTTCATTTTGGTTCATGTAAAACCTAGAAAGTGAAGAAATGATTTATAAACCACAAGTGTGCTACTTGTAGTAAGAAGCCCAGTTGATTCTAGTTAAAATCGGTATTTCCGTTGGTTCACTCAAAAATGTTGTATAATATCACAAAACTAGGGATGGGTACCTAGCACATCCATAGATACTTAGTTGCATAGTTACCATCTTATCTTTCCAAGTGTTGTACCTATTTTTTTATCATTGTTCTTTTCTTTGTAATCATCACAACACTCAAAACCATTAATATAATTATATGCCACAAAGTTACAACATCTAACCTTGCACTTGCACTATAACACTTAAAGTAATTTGTGTGTATCCATAATCAAGAGTACTCACCACTTATCATTTTCCTCACGTGCAAGCTTCATCATATCTACATGCTCAATGAGTTTTGTTTCCATTTCATTGATAGCTTTCCAAAGGACGTTGATGTGAGCTAGAAAGATGAACTCAGCTGGCTCTAGATGATAACTCATCAATCTAGGAACCTGCATAGCATGTCAGTTGCATACATTAGGTTAGGCAACAATTAATCGTTAATTCGTTGAGAGAACATAATTGTTTGTAATCAAGATGAGGAATCTGGACAAGAGCTCGTCAAGATTAGAAACATATAGCCTTATGGTAGCACAGTGGACTTAACCAGCTATTATTGCTTGATTTATTATTTATGTATTTAAAGGATCATGGGATTTCTGCACATAACACCAAAGAAGCCAAACAACTAAATTTGTTTCGAACAGGCATGGCATAGGATTTTCATGAAGGTGGAGCAAAAAGAAACAATTCACTTTAGCGGAAAATACTACACAAGATCTGATAAATAATTGTATTTGTATAAAATTGACCGATATATCAAATTTACAATAGTTCTTTGACTTATATAAGCCTCTAAGTGACTTTTCGTAAAGTCACAACTTGTTCATAATGATTTTTTTAATTGTTCTTAATAATTTGGTTATATATATATACATACATATATATATATATATATATATATATATATATATACATACATACATACATACATACATACATACATACATACATACATACATACATAGATTTCTTATAAATTATTATTTATTTTTATTATTTTATATTTTAATCATTATATACATATACATATATATTTATAAATGTATATATTATTTGATGTATATAACATTTCCCTCTTCTTTTAAGATGCTTTGTCCTCAAAGTAGGGCAATGCTGGATATTGCTTGATGAACTTCTCGGTTTCCCATGAAGCATCTTCTTCTAGACAACTCTTCCATTTAATAAGGTATTCTTTGATGATGCGAGAACATAGTCTTCTTTCTTTGATGTTGATGATGGCTTCTGGTTCTAATACAAGTTTCCCTTCTTCATCCAAATTAGAAGTGTCATCTGAGCAGATTGTTGTTGACCCAACAGTTTTTTGAGATTCGAAACATGAAAAACATTGTGAATTCGACTCATCTAGCAACTTCAATTCATATGCTACTGGGCTAATTTTTCAAATAATTTGATATGGTCCATAAAACTTGGGGGGTAATTTAATCTTTCCTTGTTGCTTAAGTGGCAATTGCTTGTATGGTTGAAGTCTTATAAATACCCAATTTGCTACTTCAAACTCTCTTTCTGTTCTATGTTGATTTGCTTGATGTTTCATACGATTTTGTGCCATAGTTCAATTATACTGGAGTATTTGCATTACTCTCTGATTTTCTTCAAGTTGACTTTTTAGAGTTGGTACTTTTGCATCACCTTGAGCAATTTCCTTCCATTTGGGAAGCACATAACCATACAATGCTTGAAAAGGGCGAACGTATGATAGGTGAAGTTATACCACCATTCCGCAAGATGTAACCACTGTAACCATTTATTCTGCTTGTCAGTGACGAAACTACAAAGATATGCTTCCAAACATTTGTTAACAACTTCTGTTTGTCCATCTGTTTGGGGATGATAGGCTAAGCTCATGTTAAGAGTGATCCCAACTTGTTTGCAGAATTCCTTCCAAAAATTGTTTGTGAATTTGGCATCTCTATCACTAACGATGATTTTTGGAAATCCTTGTAATTTATAAATATTTTTACAGAATACTTCAGCGATTTGTTTAGCAGAATAAATTTTCTTAATACCCATAAAATGTGCATATTTAGTTAATCGGCCCATTACCACGAAGATTTTTTCCTTGCCTTCGGATACAGGTAACCCTTCAATGAAATCCATGGAGATTTCCTCCCACTTCTGGGTTGGAATGTGAAGCGGGTGGAGTAGCCCTAGAATCACGACATTTTCGCTTTTGTTTCTTTGACAGGTGTCACACTCGACTACATACGTTTGAATGTCTTTATACATCCCCTTCCAGTAGAAGGATTGCCTGGCATTGTAGTAAATTTTGAAAAAACCTACATGTCCTGCAGCTGGGGAATCATGAGATTCTATCAACACCTTGGTCTTAAACCTAGATGTAGGTCTTAAGTAGATCATTCCTTTATACCAAAGGATGTCATTCCTCCATTCGAATCTTGAATGTCGATCAAGATCATTGATTAATACACAGGTGTCTAGGTCCTTGGCATATTCTCCTCGAATTTTATCCAACCAATCTAGAACTGCAACTAAAATCGCATAAGCCTTGAGTCCTTCATCTTTTCGGGAAAGGGCATCAATAACTACATTGTCCTTTCCTCGCTTATGTAGTATCTCCATGTCAAATGTACAATTTTTCTATCCATTTTTGTTGTTTAGCTAACAATGTTTGTTGTTGTAGGAGATATTGAAGCCTGTTGTGGTTTGTTTTGATCAAGATTTTGCTCCCTAGAAGGTATTCTCTCCATTTTGCTAGAGCGTGTATATTGGAAAGCATTTCCTTATCATATGTTGATTTCAAACTCTCTTATTTAGCTTTCGGCTTTCAAATGTTATTGGATGGCCTTCTTGCATCAAAACTGCTCCTATCCCGAATCCTGAAGCATCGCACTCAACTACAAAGGGTTTTGTGAAATCCAAGATTGTCAATACTAGTGTTGATGATATAATGTTTTTAAAAGTTTCAAAACATTTTTCGGCTTCATCATTCCATCGAAATGAATTTTTCTTTAATAAATCTATTAGAGGGGTAGTCTTATGGGCGTAATTCTTCACATACCTTCGATAGTACCCTGTTAAGCCTAGAAACCCTCTTAATTTTGAGATACTATCTGGTTTGGGCCACTCAGTGATTGCCTTGATCTTACTTGGATCAACTTTGACTCCTTCCTTCAATATTATAAGGCCAAGATAGTCCACTTCTTCTTTTCCAAAAGTGCATTTTGACACTTTTGCAAAAAATTGATGTTCTTCCAAGATGGTGAGTACCTGATCTAAGTGTCGAACATGCTCTCTCCAAGTTTTGCTATATATGAGGATATTATCAAAAAATACTAATATGAACTTTTGCAAATATGGTTGGAACAATTCTTCCATTGCGGCTGGAGCATTAGTTAAACCAAAGGGCATTACCTTGAACTCATAATGGCCCTCATGGGTACGGAAAGCAATTTTTTCTACGTCTTCTAACCCTGATTTGGTAATACCCTGATCTCAAGTCTAATTTCGAGAAGTACTTAGCTCCATGAAGTTCATCCATCATCTCATCGATGAATGGGATAGGGAACTTATTCTTCACTGTTACCTTATTGAGACCTTTGTAATCTATGCACAACCTAAAAGATCCATCCTTCTTTCGAACTAGCACTACTAGAGTTGCATAAGGGCTTCTGCTCTTTGAAATGACTCCACATTTGAACAAATCTTGGTTTAACCTTTAGATCTTTGTTTTATGGTGATGGGGATATTTATATGGTTTGATATTGATAGGTTTTGCCCCTGGTTCTATCTCAATCATGTGCTCAATCTTCCTGTTTGGTGGGAGTTCCATCGGAAGCTCTTGGAACACCATTTGGTGTTTTTGGATTATCTCTTTGTATCGGTCGAAACACTGAGAGGGTGGTGAATCAGTATTTGCACAATTATTAAGTTTTTAATCAAGAGGAAGTTGCTAATCACCAATCATAGCATATCATCAATGTAAATAAAAATAACAAGATGCATAGTACACAATATTTTGACGTGGAAACCCAAGTTCTGTGGGTAAAACCACGGAAGCCTTTTTAAAAATAAATTTGACCCAGCAACAACTGGGGTAAACAAATTTAATACAACTTTATGAACTACAACTGGAAGGGGCTACAACCCCTTAGACTTCGTCAACTACAACTGACAAGCTGCTACAACAACTTAACTCACAAGATTGTGAACCCTAGCACCACCCAACCACCCTGAAGAAAAGGACGACTGAACCTGTGGACCTGTCAAACCAATCATTGACCCTGCTGCTAATAACCTCTGCTCTCTGATCATTGCCAACTCATCACTGCATACTGATGTCATTTCATGCACTATTCATGTACATCATTGCACATCTCATCATACATAGTCATTAATTAGTTCTGCTCTGCTTTCACCGATCATCATGCATCGTCATGCATCATCATAGGGTATGTATCATCATCAAATATACATCATCATCGTGTATGCATCATCAATTAGTTCTGCTCTGCTTTCACTAATTAGTTCATGCACTATTCATGTACATCATTGCACATCTCATCATACATGGTCGTTAATTAGTTCTGCTCTGCTTTCACTAATCATCATGCATTGTCATGCATCATCATAGGGTATGTATCATCATCAAATATACATCATCATCGTGTATGCATCATCAACATAGGGTGTACATCATAGTGTATAGGGATGCATCATCATCATCATCATCATCTTAGTGTGCATCGTGTATGCATCATCAACATTAGGTATACATCATAGTGCATAGAAGAGCTTCATCACACCATAGCATGCATGTGCATCATATTGTATAGGAGAGTGTGCATCAAGGAGTGTTTATCATAGTCTAGTATGCATCATCATCATCATATAAATCACATAGCATACATGTTCATCATAGTGTATCATGTCATAGTATGTATCATCACATCATCACCATAGGTATGCATGTATCATCACCATAGTAGCATGCATCATAGAATACACATCATCATTGTTCACACAATTAATTGTACAACATTGGCATGCCTGAGTATATAGCAACATACCTTTATCTATGCATGTCAAACTCACACTTGGGCTATGTATGTTCAAGACAAAACCAACCTTAACCACTGCTTGAATTTGGGACTCTAAATGCTGAGTGAGTGGCAGCCCAGAATTCAGACTGTATGTTAAAAAGAGCAGCAGTAACATATCAAAAAGGTCAACTGTTGACTACCCAAGAGACTATGCAAACTTGAACCGTATCAGCAGTCAATCAAGACTCGGACTGTGTACTTCTTTAACCCCAAAAAAGTCACTGTAAAAGGCTCGGATCTGTTCAACAAGTGAAGGCAGCAGGTCATCACAAGAACTTGTAACTGTTTGATTGTTTAACCCAAAAACTCGGTCTGTAAAAACCTTGTAAAAAAGGACTGTTGTTACTCTCCAAAACTCGCAACCTCAGACTTGGTTCTGCCAATTCATCAAGTGAAAAAATTCGGACTGCAAATGAAGAATTAACCCAAAAAAAACTTTTCTGGAAACTCGGATGCTGTGTTAGTAAAGCGAAATAAACCTCAGTCCCAAACCTTAGATGTGATATTTGTTGGTGTGTAGTTTAAATGTTTGGTGTTTAAATACATTATTTAGGCGTGAGGAGAGGGATGATATTAAGGCCGACTTCAAGGTAAAAATAAAATGTTTTATTAAATTAAAAACATGTTTTAACAATTAAATATTTAATGGGGCCGACTTGTAGGTGTAACATTTGAATTGTTTTATTAATTAAAAGCTTTAATACTTAAAGGGGCCGACCTCGTGAAGGGTTAAAAGTTGTCAACATTGGAGGATAAGGAAGCTTTAAATAATTTATTAAATTATTAAAAGATGTTTTAACACTTCAACTTAAAATGGAGACACAAGGGTTTAATGGACTTGTGGGTTTAAGGGTCACCAAATGAGGGCTTCAAAGTTTAATTAATGTAAAGGTGCAATAGGCATCATCATGGGCTCAAGAGTGCATCATTGTGCAACAACATTAGTGTTTTATACAACATAGGGTCAACTTCTAGATTGTGGACTTAGGGACTTCTCCTAGGGTAATATGACCTTATTACAAACACAAATGACCACGGAATGGGTCATTTGGACTCTACACTTCTTCAACCCACCAAGGACACTTTCTAGGGTACTGGGGCATAGGTTGTGGTACTGGGTAACCAAAGAAACAAGTAGGGAACCATAGAAATAACTTAGGGGTACTTCAACACTCTGAAGGGTGTACAGGGCTTTTTCCATTGTCCCAAGGGCTCCAAGGGCTTTAGACTTGGGCTTGGACAAGGTCAAAAGGTCTCCTTTGACACTGACAACTACTTAACCCAGAGGGGCACCAATACACACCGACACACCTATTGGCATCAATGACAATTTAGTCAACAGTATCTCTGGTGGTTTGTAGTCATCTCCTTCACATGTTAGCAACTACAACTCCATATCACATGGAAGATTGGTGTTAACATCTTTAGGTGATCCAAATCAAGTCTTAATTTGTCAATCCACCCTCCCATCCCCGCTTTTGAAGTCCTCTATGGTATCATGTGGTGCAGAGTCTCAAAAGTGCCAAATGGTCAATGGTAAAGCATTTTATCTCCTTTCATCCTTGGCGCATAATTCTTTCAACTTTGCTAATTTCTTTGATTGGGTGAATGAAAAGCTCTATAAAGACCAATTCCATATTTTCTCATTTTATAAACAACAAATGGAGTTAATCTCAATTTCTGGTTTAATGATTTCTAATTTGTCCCTATTTTGCTTCACCATTGATCATGATGTGAGTATGATTGAGAATGCTAACCATAAAAAGGAGGGAAGAAATGATGGCCTAGGGGGGATGAATCATGTATCGTATTCTTTTATTTCATCAAATCTAATCTTGCATAAATTTTATGATCCTATCGATCTATGGGTAGAAGAAGTTTGCAACAATCAATCTCATCCCTGGCATGATTTCATTTCTCTTCATCCATGTCTTTCTTTAATTTTCAAACAACAAGTTATAATGGCTTCAATTTTCATTCACATTGCTCATAAGCCATCTTTGATTTATTGTATCATTAACTGTAAAGAAAGCTCAATAGGTTCATTCAGCAAGTGGTTGCATTGGATTTATGATTTTACCTAACACTTATCTAAATTTGTTAGAGTGGGGTAGGTAGGATGAATAAGCCTTTCCTGGCAGTAGTATAGAATCTTGCTTTGTTGTTTGAAGCTCACCTTTGAAGCTTTTAGTGTAATTTTGTTTTCCTGCAAAATAAAAAATCAAACTTTTATTGAAAGTTATGGTTATGGATTAGATTTATTTTCTGCTTTTCAGTTTCATGCATCTTTATTTTCAGTATTTTATATATTATCCACATATTGTTCTAACAACCGATCTGTGAGTTTGGTATAGCTCTGGACATGTTGCAAGTAGTCAGGTACATTCTTGGTAGCGGTTGCAGAGCTGGATGGATTGATCGAGGATGCGAGAAGCAGAGTGTGAGTGCCAGAGATTCTGAGGTTCTCAATCGCTCTTTTCAGCAGAGCACTTGTACCAGCTGGAGCCAGATGTTATCACATATATAGTAGCCAGGCTACCATATTCTATTTTTCAGACACAGTACATTTTTCAGCTAGATCTCTTACATATGAAATGCTGAGATGAGCATTTTTGATGGATCATGTTTATATTAGTGGACTATTGTACTCTCCCATGTCAGGACTGAGTCTCAGGACATTTAGATTTGAGGACCGATGTAGCCATTTATGTCATTACAGAGCTGTCATTGATGCCCAGTTTTATATCAGTTCTTTCTCATTGGACAGATGGTGTCTCAGATGGATTATATTGCATGAATATGACTCAGCTTTTTATATTGTGTTATGGTTATTATTGCTCTTATACTGATTTTTGTGACATGTAGTAACTTGTGGTATCATGATCTAGCGGTCATAATTATATGGACTTGAATGTATTTTGTACTATGTATTGATGTCCCTACTTAGACATGGAAGTTCTTGATCTATACTCGTTGGTTTTAACCCTCCTTAGGGAGAATAGAGGTAGTCATTCCCACCATTGTTTTGGCTTGCTAGTGTTGGCTCCATCATTCATTGTATCCACCCATCCATTACCTTCCAGTCTAGTTTTCAACTCGACTGACTTCTTGACTTATGGCATGGAGGACCTTTTTCCCCGCTAGAACTTTTGTTGGACAAACCTCCCTGTTTATATTGTGTCTCGGCTCTGAGTTGGTGACAAAACTTGCCTTTGGTGAGTTGGATTGTATGCCTAAATCATTCTGGTCGGTTGTCCCGATGTTTGGCACTATGCAGAACTCCCCTAGTCACTTGAGATGTGTTGGCTAAAACTGAAAGCTCATGTACAGTACTACCTGTATTGAAAATATTGAATATGCGCCCATGGAAAATGAAAATTATAAAACTGTGTTTCTTAACATATGTAAAGAGGGCAAGAGCAATGAAATGCTAAAATACTCCTTGAAGAGTATAAGAAAAGGTCCAAAAAAGCAATGGTTAAAAATATGTTGTATCCAAATATTGCTAACCTTATAAAAATTAATATGTCCTGGATGAAAGCTGCGATTAGCTGTACTTTTAAGCACTGGTGAAGTCCCAAAGGGTCATATAGGCCAAAAAGGACATGGAATAAAATGATGGTCCTAATGAACTTGGATCAATCTTGATGTAGTCATGATGCCTAAGTTGAATAAGCACTCTCTAAACAACTCACCCATTTGTGAGGCACTGCCATTCTTTGTGTTGTTGTTCGTCCGACATTGGTTATAGTGAGTATTCCCTTTCCATTATCCAAAGTGTCATTATGTTAAGTAGGAAGTCATCTTTTGCCTTAGCCTTGTCAATTTCATCCTTCACCCTTCACTAGCAAATTGGCTACAATTATGAAGTGAGTATAGTCTTGAAAGTCTAAGTTTGAGTAATAATAAATAAAGCCTTATATATGTATTGGTTGATGTACCGCCAGTGAAATGAATGCTACTTGTTGTGATTGTTACTTGAATGAGTTGTAGAGCATGTCTTAGCCTTTTACTCTTGCAGCAGATGGATGTAGTCTGAGTTATTATGGGTGTCTGATCAGTTACAGATGGTTATATTGTTTATTGGATATGATTGATGATTAGATCGAGACCTGTGAGGGGTATGAGTATACACCTTAGATGGATTTGGACTCTCTGAGTCTAATGAGACAGCTATTTTCCAGTTCTGGGCACTTGCAGGTATGATCATGCTCATTCTGCCTTTCTGATGCAGTTTTTCTTCACAGGTTGATATGTTTGAGCAGGGAGATGTTTTAGTTGGATCTCCTAGGGTGTTGTACGGGCATAGGGGGTGCAGCCACTTGCTTGTACCACAATACGCCCATCCCAGAGAGCCTCGTGGGCTCAGTTTGACAACACAAGCACCCTAGGAGGTTGTTTTGGCAGGATCACATTTCCCAAGGAAGATTAAAAATGATTAAATGGCTATTGAAGAAATCGATTTGGGCTACTGAGGGAAAGAAATGGCATGGGATAAGTCACAATGATGAGAGTGATGTCTTCCACACCTTCTCCAGCAGTTGCAGCACTTGATTGGGCCCACACATATTTTTGGGCATTTTTTATATTATTTTCTGGAGCTTTTGGGAGGCTCATGATTTCTTCAAGGAGGCACAAAGTCAAAGAATTAAATTATTATATTGTTTTATTGTGCCATGGGGACACCCAGAGGGAGTTAGTAAAACACTCCTTGGACCCACCATGTGCTTCATTTATTTCTTGTTGAGTGGGTTACCCTTTTTATGGGTGGTTTAGTCCACTTTGATAAATTATGGTTATATTGATCCATGTGTTGTATGTTGAGCTCATCTCAACCATTGATTAGAACATTTCATCTTTTAATCTTAGCCACTCGTTTTGAAAGTGGTTAGGATTCTGTTATGATTGAGGTTCTCTCATTTCTATTTAAAGGAGAGAGCTTCTCATTTGTAAGGGGTCTTTGGCTCTTGGATCTGAATAATAGAAAGATTTTTCCGTGGATATTTTCTGGATCTGCTTTGTATCTGATGTTCTCAAATGGTGATTGGATAGTCTTCTGCTTCCTAGCATTGTGGAAATTCACGTGAGATCTATATTTTTTCTGCTATCATTGTCTTGTCTACAGGAGGGCGTTTTGGCTGGAGCGTTTTTGCTGGGGGACTTCAACTCGTTCGGTTATTTTCACCTTGGATTAGGGGGTTTTCATTAGTTTCATTGTGATCTATGATTACTTCGTTTTACTTTCCTGTAGCATTTGGTTTCTTTATCTTGTCTTAGCAAATCTGATATTGTTGACATTTTCTCATGCAAGGTAGGGGGCGCATTGGTGGCTTGGGGCTTTTACATCTGTCATAGAAATCACTTGGATCTTCCAAAATTGATCGGGATAGCAAGGATCATCACTGTTAAGACTTCTACAAGCATTTCCAGGTACGATCCAACAGGTAATTCTCTTCTCTTTTACAGATCTAAATCCATTGTACCTATTTTCCTTCCATTTTTCTGAAAAACCTTAAAATACTAAAAAACCCTTAAAAAATACTAAATTCGGGAACCGTCTGATCTTTGGCCAAACCACTGCTGGGTTTCATAGATTGGGCCTCCCCTTCACTGAATCTATTGCAACGCTGGTCAAATTCCTACTGGTTTGACCTAGATCTGATTTTTAGCTTGAAAACTACATAGCACCCCCACTGAAAATTTGACCTGCTAGGGTTTTGACTTTTTGTGATTTCTGACTTCATAGATTGATAGATCGGGTCCCACATAGTCCAAATCACCCTCAACGTTGTCCAGATTCATGACAGTTTGACCTAGATCTGAGTTTTAGACTGAAAACATCCCTAGCGCCTTCACTGAAAACTGGACTTTTCCGGAGTTTACTTTTTCTGAAATCTGATAGGCTAGGCTGATAGATCAAGGCTTGAGCACTCCAGAACACCCCCAACCCTGAGCTAGTTCCTGCCAGGTTGCCCTAGATCTGAAAAAACTGACTTTCAACCTCGTAGCCCCCCTCATCAGATTTTGACTTTTCCAGATCTGATTTTTCCTGCAGTTTTTTGACTTGGGTTTGTAGGGCCATCCTGATCTCATTTCTCCTCCAACGCTGAGCTGATAGTCTCCTGGTGGCTCTAGATCTGCAGATCTGCCTCTCCAAACCCTAGCGCTAGCCCTCCTTCTGTTGATTTTCATGTAACCTGAATCTTCCAGGCCAAATCCTTTTCTGGGTCCATAGATCAGGGTATATCCTAGGTGGGTTCACTGAAACGTTGTGCTGATACTGACTCCATTGCCCAATGCACGAAAGGCACTGATCTCCTATCTCTAGCGCTAGCCCTAAATTGACCTTACTCGCGTTCTCTTTGCCAACATTCCTTGATAACTCAAGTTACCTGATACTTTCATATCTTTCACTGAGTCTGTCTCCTTGGTACTAGACAGTCCCAACTCTGTCCTTGCTCACCCTATCATAGTTACGTTTCCCAAGACAGTGATCATCTCCATCAGTTGCTAGTACCTAAACCCTAGAGCTAGGGTTTCCATTTACCTTACACCTTACATACCTCAAAGCCACATTTGATCTGTTCTGATGTCTAGGTCTGATCTCTCTTGTCAGGAGTAGATTCGGGTCTCCCCCATTGTTGTCTTGGACTTAGATAACATAAAGTGAAGGCTGCCTTGATTAATGTGACAACCATCCATTTGGGATTCTAGGCAGTCTTGGTTCCACCCCCTTAGTTGCTTGACCCTCTACCATCCATCCTGGATCCACCTCACACAGGCAACTACAAAATTGGTGATAACAAAGTGTTATGTAATTATAACGCATCCCGAATGTGCAGTTTTAGTCCATGTATGTATGTTTGCAGACGTTGGTCATCGGTTAATTCTGGCACTCGAGTTGCCAACGCTTCCCATTCACACGTGTACTCATCTACACTGCTTTTTTGTTGCAATCTGGTGATCTTGGCAAAGTGGTCTTTTTTTTAAGTCCATGTATGTATGTTTGCAAACGTTGGTCATCGGTTAATTCTAGCACTCGAGTTGCCAACGCTTCCCATTCACACGTGTACTCATCTACACTGCTTTTTTGTTGCAATCTGGTGATCTTGGCAAATAAGTCTTTCTAGGTTACGCCTTGAAACCCCTTAAGAAGGTCGTTCTTAAAGTTATTCCAACTAAAGGAACAGACTCGAACAGACTCGGGTTGTCGTCTTCCACCACATGTACCAATTGTATGCATTCCCTTCCAATTGCATGGCGGCGTATTTAATCTTCTAGCTATCGTAACGTATGTTATGGATGTCAAGTATTCTTTTGCTTTATTGATCCATGCGATGCATTGTTTTTCGTCACCACCAAATTTGGGTAATTCTAGCTTTACCATTATCTGATACCCGTGTGTTTGCAGAATTGATATGGACGGAATGTTAAAGAAGGGAACCTCATGTGGTGGCATCGTGTTGTGTTGTCCTGGCGTCTTAGGCGTATTTGGATGAGGTATATTGAAGGGGTCTAGAGGTGGGTTGTGGCTAGGTGGGGGAAACGAAGTGTGCGGCGATAATTTGGCTAAGATACTGTCTAGACACTTGACTTTTCTTTTGATCTTCCTTCAACGTATTGATGCTTTGCTCTATTCCTGTCTTGAGTCCAGTGATGGTTGACTTCAATGTGTTGTTATTTTTATTGACTTTCGCCTTGAGTTTTGCATACTTTTTGTTGATTTTCTCGTCCAATTGGTCCAATCTCACATTGACATCTCCCATTCTAGTGACTGCTAGAGTTTTATCTAGGTTGAACCTTGATTTATTTTTATTGGCGATCAGAAGCCAACCATCCACGATTTTTATTTTTTAACGATTGTTAATAAAAATATTTTACAATAATAATACAATTATTATAAAGTATATATTTATTTTATTAACTCTCTTTTTGTTTTTTTGGTTGTGTGTAGGGTTGATGTGAAAGTCAAGAAGGATGTGTTCAGAGAAGAGGAAGAGTGACATGAAGTGGAGGGGGATGGCGTGAGAGCAACCGAGGTCGTGGAGCATGAGGGAACCACGGTGCAGGAGTGGAGTCGGGTCGAGGGGGGGCGAGGAGGTAGCAAAGGTGGAGAGGGGAAGGACATGAGCAGCCGCGGGAGGACGTGGAGGGACGTTAGAACAGCGGAGGAGATGGAGGAGGGAGGTGCAGACATTGGGATAAGTGGGAAAGAAGGTCGTGAGCTGGCGGGAGTAAAAAGGGTGTGGGGCGTTGGAGGCAGGCTGCGCAGGGTGGAAGAGGAAGTGGGGTGAGCATGGTGCACAAGGGGACGCAAGCGGAGGTGGAGCGGAGGGGAACGCTGGCGGAGGTGGCGAAGGATGGCGAGGACAGGAAACGGGCGGTGACAGGGTGGACAGCGCATCGAGAGTGAGGACACGGAAGCAATTTGGTGGACGCGATGCAGTGGTGATGGGAAGGAGAGGAAGTGGTCAAGATGGAAAACTCGGGAATGGGGGGTGAAAGGTAACAGCGAGGAGCCGAGGGTGGAGGTGGATCGGTGGAAATGAAGAGCAGAGGAGTCAATAGTTGTAGTTTGGACGGCAGCGACGATTTCCAACAGGCATCCCGACCTCTAATACCACTGGAGCAATATAAAAAAAATACAATTCACTACAGCGAAAAATGTTGAATTTTAGCATGTGCATATATTCTTTAAATTTTGCAGACTGTAATATAGATAACAATAAGACAAATGCGGTAGATAATCAAGCATCAACACAAATGGACACCAGATGTTTTCATGGGGAAACCTTTATAGGACAAAAACCCCAAAAGTATTAGTAATTCATCCCTTAAATGAGATGACTGAGTTTGTAGCAGTAATAAGAAAAATTATCTCATAATTCTGAGATGAATGTTTTCACAAATTTGTCAAACCCTAGCAAGCTTGAACAATATTTCCAAACCCTAACAGGCTTGACCAAAACCTGCCATGTGGAGGATGAAGACCATCTGCCTAGAAAAATTCTTCTGTTGCCCGAAAATTGTGTTGGACACAATGGCCACACTGAGAGGAGGGTGAATCAGTGTGTGAGCAATTTAAACCTTTTTAGCTTCTTTTAATTAATAAAAGTATATAAAGCATTAATCACATAATCATATTCTTCAATTGAATCAACCCTGAGTCATAAGCATAAACATCACATCAAAAGAGACACAATAATATATGGAATTTTGATCTTTATTTATTGTACATGGAAGACAACAATCTTCTCGATTACAATCAGCACCAACTGATGAAAAGAGCACTAACTCTCATAACAGGACCCAACCTGGTTTTCTTAACTCCAACTAAGAAGGGTTTGAGGAGTCCAATCCTCAAGTGCAAGATTCTTCTTGCAAGCAAACACATGGCCAAAGGAATTATGCACAACCAACCTCTGCTCTACACATCACTCTACTGGTCAACACTGCTCATCAATTTCTAGCCAATCTGCTAATCAATCCCTGGTCAATCTGCTCATCACTACTAATCAACACTGCTCATCAATCTCTGGTCAATCTGCTCATCGATCTCTGGTCAACCTGATCATCAATATCTGATCAATCATGTTGGTCTTCTGCTCATCACTACTGCAACACTTCCAGGTCTGCTCATGTACATCATTGTACACCTCATCAAACACAATTACTGAACAAGTAATTCTGCTCTGCTTTCACTGAACATAAGGCATGCATCGTCATGCATCATCATCATAGGTATGCATCATCGTCATAAGGTATGCATCCTTATCATCTAATATACATAATCATTATCTTAGGGTACACCGTTTATGCATCATCATCATCAAGTATACATAATAGTGCATAGGAGAGCATCATCACACTATGGTATGCATGTACATCATATTGTATAGGAGTGCATCAACATCATAGAGTGTACATCATTATCACATGCATTATCATCATAAAGTGTATCATATCATAGCATAAAGGTATGCAACCTCATCATCATAGCCTCCATAACGACCTCAAATATATATACCAATATAGAGACTCATATACTAAGATCAAAGATGAACTCTATCCATGAGAAACATGTGCCATCTGTTATCACCAACCTTGTAGTTGCCTATGTGAGATGGATCCAGGATGGACGGTAGAGGGACAAGCAACTAAGGAGGTGGAACCAAGATTGCCTCGACTCCCAAATAGATGGTTGTCACGCCAATCGAGGCAGTCTTCACTTTATGTTATCTTAGCCTAAGACAACAATGGGGGAGACCCAGATCTGCTCCCGAAAGGAGAGATCAGACCTAGACACCAGATCAAATCAAATGGACTTGAGGTACATAAGGTGTAAGGTGATGGAAACCCTAGATCTATGGATGACATCACTAGCTGAACCAAGGCTTTGGATCAAGGTTTAAGAGATATGAGATTTGATCCAAGTTGGGACACAAATGACCTATGAGGTAAATACTAGATCTAGGGTTAAGGTACCAGCAGGAGGTGAAGATATCCACTGCCTTGGGAAACGTAACCAATGCAAGGAGGGCAAGAACAGGACTGGGGCTATCTAGTACCGATGGATAGACTCGTATGAAGGTATGACAATGTCAAAGCACCCGAGCCACCAGGAAAAGGTCAAAACACAAGAGAACAAGGCAAAAGAGGGGGTAGCGCTAGGGTTAGAGATCAGTGCCTTTCAGATCTAGGGCAATGGAGTCAGTTTCTGAACAGCGTTGAAGGAAACTCACCTGAGTATAGACCCGATCTACAAACCCAAAAAGAGGTTTTGCTAGAAAAGTCAAATCACAGGAAAATATGGCAACCTAGAGGATAGCACTAGGGTTTGGAGGACAGTTTCTCAGATCTAGGCCAAATGGGTCACTTTTTGCTCAGCGTTGAGGAAGATTCTCCTAGGGTATGACCTGATCTACAAAACCCAGAAATGGTTTGCCGAGAACTCAAGCGGATTGAGCCATCATATTTTTGGTTTTTTATTATTTAGGGTTTTTTAAGTAAAAATGGAAATACGGATGCCAATGGATTGAGATCTTGGAAGAGAAGAACTAACCTGTATATCTTACCTGGAAAACCTTGTAGATGCCTTGATGATGATGATCCCTGCTATCCAAATCAATTTGAGAAGATTTGAGTGAGTTCTATGCTCAACATTTTTTCCCAAGAAGCCACTGCGTCCTCTCTCCTGCACAACAAACGTCAACCATATCAGATTTGCTGCATCATGAAAAAAAAAACAAAAGCTACAGAAAAATAGCAAGATGAAATCATAGATTGCATTGATGCTAATGAAAACTCCCTGATACAAAACGCATCCAAGCCGAGTGAGTTGAGGCAGCCATGCAAAAACGCCCAAGTTGAAGTCACCCTCCTGTAGACAAGACAATGTTTCCCGAAAAATATATAAATCTCAAAACAAATACCCAAATTCTAAGAAGCAAAAGATTTTCCAATCACCATCGAAGAACACCAAATGTAAAGGAGATCCAAAAATATCCACAAGAAAAGTTTTTCTATTATCCAGATCCAAGAGCCAAAGAACCCTTACAAATGAGACGCTCTCTCCTTTAAATAGGAATGAGAGAACCAAAATCCTAACCACTTTTCAAATGGGTGGCTAGGATTAAAAGATACAAATGTTCTAATCAAAGGTTGAGATGAGCTCAACATATAATACATGGATCAATGCCATAATATAATATAAAAGTGGACTAAATCACCTAGGAGAGGGGATCCCACTCAACAAAAAATAAATGAAGCACATGGTGGGTCCAGGGAGTGTTAACTAACTCCGTTTCGGTGTCCCCATGGAACAATAAAAATAATATAATTTTTTAACTGTGAAATTGTGCCTCCTTGAGGAAATCGTGAGCCTCCAAAAGCTCCAGATAATAATATAATATGCCCAGAAAATAGATGTGGGCCCATCCAAGTGCTACAACTGCTGGAGAAGAAATGGAAGACATCACCCTCATCATCAGAACTCATCCCATGCCATTTCCTTGCCTCAGTAACCAAAATCAAATTCTTCAGTAGCCATTTTAATTATTTTTTATCTGCCTCGGGAAATGTGAAGTGCCAAAAACTGCCTCCTAGGGTGATTGTGTTATCCAACTGAGCCCACCAGGCTCTCTGAGAGGAGGCAATATGGTACAATCAAGTGGATGGACACCCTATCCCTCATACATCGCCCTAGGAGATCCAGAAAAGAGATCTCCCTGCTCAGACAGGTCATCAAGTATGGCAAAACTTCACCAGAAAGGTACACTGGGACAAATCATCTCTGCAAGTGCCCGGAACTGAAAACAAGCTGTCTCACTGGACTCAGAGATTCTAAATCCATCTAAGGTGTATACTCATACCCCCTCTATGTCTCTGTATGATCATCTACAACATCCAGATAGAAAAAATAATAATCTGTAAATGACCATATAACCAGTAATATAACTCAAGCTAGCATCCATCTGCTGCAAGTGTTCACAAGTCAAGACATGCTCTACAAATCATTCAAATAACACTTATAACAAGTAGTAATCATTTCACTGGTGATCTATCAACCACATATAAAGGATTTCATTTATTAACTATAACTCAGACTAGACTTTCAAGACCATACTCACTTCATAGTTGTAATCATTTTGCTAGTGAAGGGTGAGGGCTAGAATTCACAAGGCTAAGGCAAAGGGTAACTACCAACTTGACATTGTGACACTTCAGATATGGAAAGGGGATACTCACTCTAGCATATGACAGACAAGCAACAACAAAGGGGATGGCAGTGTCTCACAAATGGGCGAGTTACTTCAAAGGTGCTTATTCACCTTGACAAATGCTCACAATCCAACTCAATACAAGTAAGGTCAGCAATCCTTAGATATAATTTTAGGAACCATTGCTTTTTTGGGCCTTTGATTTTCCATAGCCTCTGCCCATGTTTTTATTACATGGCTTTTTATTATTTAGGCTTGATGCATTCATGTATGTTGAAAAACACTACTTTTCATGAATGTTTTAAGATACTCTTTTCAATGTACTTCAAAGCCAATTTCATTAGGCTAGCCTTGCATTCATATATGTTGAAAAACACTAATTTTCATGAATGGGCTTTTTTCATAAGATATTCATTTCATTTCCAAATACATTGTATTGATGGCAGCGCTACTTGTTTTAGGTTAGCCAACACAACCTAGGCAACTCAGAGCCGAGACACAAATAACAGGGAGGCTTGTCCAACAAATGCTCTAGTAGGGAAAAGGTCCTCCATGCCATAAGTCAAGTAGTAGGTCGGGTTGAGAACATAACTGGAACGTAATGGATGGGTGGAGACAATGAATAATGAAACCAACACTAGCAAGCGAAAGTATGATGGGAATGACTACCTCTATTCTCCCTAAGGAGGGTAAAACCAATGAGTATAGATCAAGAACTTCCAGGTCTGAGTAGGGACATCAATACATAATAGCAATACATCCAAGTCCACATATTTATATGTCAGCCAGATCATGACACCAAATGCTAAAACATGTCACAAGAATGAGTATAAGAGCAATGATAACCATAACACAAGATATATAAGCTGAGTCATAAATAATCCATCTGAACCACCATCAGTCTAATGAGAAAACACTGATACAACTCTAGGCATCAATAACTGCTCTGCTAATGGCTAAAATGACTACATTAGTCCTCAAATCTGAGTGTCCTAAGACTCAGTCATGGCATGGGAGAGTACTATAGTCCAAAATCAAAGCATGATCCATCCTAGATGCTCATCTCAGCATCTCATATGTAGGGGAACTGGCTGAAAAATGTACTGGAATCTGAAAAATAGAGTATGGTAGCACGGCTACTATATATATGATAACACCATCACAAGAGAAATTTAGAAGAATGAAATACCTTTCCAAAGATCACAAGATGAAGAAATAGTAGACAAACCAAAAGAAACTATAGATCATGTCATCACGTAGCCCTCGTAACAAGCTTTCCAACGAGCCAAGAATTTTGTAATGTCGATTTCATATGAGAAAGTTATGCCAATTTTAGTGAAGATGCCCAAAAATTTCTCTGTAAAAACGAGCTGCTCCTCTGCTGCTGCGAAAAAACCTCAGACCAATCTCCACGAATTCACTTCTCTACATCCACCATTGATTGTTTTTGGATGTGTTTATATACACATTAAAGTGGACATGTTTTATACACATTAAAGTGGACATGTTTCATATTGGCCAACTTGTCTTCAAAGGTAAGAGTGGTAAGAATTTTAATTTTTAATTAAAAATTGTAATTTGAATTTTTAATTTGACTTTTAATTGTCACACAAACTTCGTACCACTTCAATGGCCAAACCTTACCAAAGAATTGCATGTATTTTCTTTTCCATATAATAGGGTGTCCACCACATAAGCCATATGTATGACCAAGGATTTCAAACTTCTTACCACTTCAATGGTCAACCTTATGTATTTTTATTATTTTTCTTACCACCTCAATGGTCAGCCTTATGTATTTTTATTATTGTCTTTTAAAACATCCTTTAAAGTCAACCACATCATTTAAAATTCATGGGAGTGTGTCCTCCACGTCTTCATAGGGTTGCATCAAGCCACTAGGGATTTTAATGGCATTCCATGTGCAAGATACCATCATGGGATTCAAGCTTGTCACTAAATGGACCATCATCAATCCAATATGTGTTTGGGTGCTTTAACCACATCAAGTGCAAGCAATGGGCATCAAGGTCTTCACAAGGTTCCATGACTTCATTAAGTCACCAAAGACCACATCATCATGCCATCTAACCAAGTAAAGTGCAAGTAGTGGGATCCATGACCTTTGCAAGGGTATCAAGGTCTTCATCGAGGGTTCCATGGGCTTCTTCATCATACCAAGGGTTCCATAACCTGTCAAGGACCATACAAGGTCATCATCATCATATAAGAGCTCCATGACCCCAATAAGGGTTGCAAGGTCATCAAACCACTAAGTGTGGGTCCAAGGGCTTCATCAGGGCTTCTTCAACAAGCAAGAGGCTTCATAGGCTTCTTCAACCACCTCAACCACACTAGGAGACCCTCAAGGGTCAAGATCCATCATGACATCATATGTGGTGTAGCTGGGTCTTCTCGTGGGGTACTATTATACCATCAGAGCATGAATGACCACATAATGGGTCATTAATGCTTCTCCAACCCATCTAGGGATTCCCCATCATCCACAGGGGCTTCAGCATCTTCAACAAGGTGGTGGCTTCAAGATCCAACCTTGTGGGTACAGGGACCTTAGCAATTGGGTACAAGGTGCTTCAAGGCACAAACCCACTCTGTGAGGGATCCAAGGCTCAAACCCACTTTGTAGGTGGTTTAAGGCACTGCAAGTAGGACTTGGTGGCATCAATGACAACCTGTGGGGCCACTGCAAGTCCATGTTGGCATCAACGACAATTTCATCAACAAATTGCAGACTGTCTGCTGTCCAAAAATTGCAGCCAAGGTTTGCCCGAATTTTCTCTTAGCTACCCTAGACTATTTCCCCTCTGCCCGAGCCTCTTTCTCTGTTGCCCAAGCTACCTGAAACTATCTGTTTGTTGCCCATGATCAGTTTAAGTTGCCCGGATCTTCCTGTGGGCTACTCGAACCTTCTTGTGGTTTCCCATGAATAGTTTAGGGTTGCCCGGATCTTCCTATGGGTTTCCCGAACCTTCCTGTGGCTACCCGTGAACAGTTTAGGGATGCCTGAGCTTTATGTGGTACTTCTCGTGAGCAGAATTGGGATGCCCAAATTCCCTGTGATGCTGCTGCGTTGTTTGTGTTAGATTTTTTATCATTCAAGCTAGCATTATCTTAGGATCTTATCAGAGAGAATAAAATGCACAGCAATAAACACAAGAGACAAGAGACACAAAGAATTTTCCTCGGGGAAACCATAAAGGAGAAAACCCCGCAACTTCTTCAGAGATAGAATCAGCACCAAAAGTAAAACCCAAAAACATAAAGATGATCTCCCGACAGTAGTAGTCTCTCTCTCTGATCCCAGCTTCTTCTCTCTCTCACTTATGCGTCCCTGTGAGTGAGTGTGTGTGTAATAAATAGAGAGTCTTACTCTCTATTTATATTCTTTCATTCACTTAACCTTTAACTCTGTTATGTAGGCTCGAGTAACCACAACTAGGGTACTAACGACCCGACTTACATTAAATCACCTAGGGCCGACTTCTCTAGGAGAGTCTAATAACCCTAGTGCCCCACAACTGTGGGGACTTTAACCCTTGATCAATAGGAGGGTTACCCACAATGACTTTACATGACTTGTTTACATTATTGAATCTCCCGATAGGAACATCAGGGCATGACATGACTCAAATACATTACAAACACTTCCCAGAATAAACCAATGTTGAAAAACTCGGCCTCGGCAAAAAATCGGTGAGGGTCTTGATTACAACTTCTCGGTAACATCGGCGAAAAAATCGGGAGAAATCGGCAAAAGTCGGCAAACATTAAAAAATAGAAAATA